>JAUCNO010000236.1:19876900-19901138 GCA_032353835.1 Enteromius viviparus | reverse complement strand
CACAACTCTAGCAGACAGCGCGGTGCCAGGAAAGCGGGTTGTGATTTGTTGTCGTGCACTTTACTGCAGCATGTTATTCACGTGATCGAGAAAGTATACCCACAGCTGATCACCGTGATCGAACTTAATTTGATCGCGATCACAAATCAAGATCGTATAATCGGCCAGCCCTACATTTTATTTCATGCAAACTGCATCTCTGCTCTTGAGTTTGGATAATTTGTGGATGAAGTATGCACTAACAATCTTGTAATACACTTAATACCATACTGGATCATAACTTAAACACTGACTCACAAAACAAAGCTGTAAATAAGGGGTCATTTACACAACAACGTTTTTAGCCGAAAAAAGGAAACTTTTAATGTGTTTTGCCTGTTCATTTATATGACAATATTGTTTTGGGGGCTGAAAATTCATGTTTTTGAAAACTATGCAATTTTTTGAAAACACCACTGCTATCGTTTCGGTGTAACATTTTTAAATTGGTGGCATCATGTGCATGTGTAGTATGTGTCAGGTATGTAGCCATGCACAGTATGTGTTGATTTTAAAGGCAAGCATGAACAAACACACACTATAACGGCAAAGTACATGATTCTGTTATTGTTGCCTAAGAATTTGTTAACGCTTCTTTAATATTACAACCAACAGCAGAGATGCATCATATACATCATATCCCTACAGGTACTGTTTACTAACAAGGGGACAGCGCCATCTACTGGCATGGAATACATAATATTTTAATGTGTAAACGAGAAAGGCTTTGAAAACCTTTTTGTGTGTGAAACTTCTCTTTTTTCTTACATTACTACAATGTTGTTGTGTACATGTAGCCTAAGTTCACTGTAAATGTACAGTTAAAATTTAAAATACAGTCATAATATATATATTTATTTCTTACGAAATAAATAAAAAGGCTATTAGCCATAGTGATATGTAAATTAATTTTTTTTTAAATCTTTAATTTGAAACATTATAATTAGATTGCTTCTTTAAATTGTTCAGCCCTCATTTAAATCAATGTCAAATTGTTTTGAATGCAAGTGTTAGAGAAAAGTCTTTCAGTACCTTTAAAAAGCAGATTTGCTTTAGGTACATCCAACTGGTAACCAAACGACACGCTCGTGTCCTGCATCCGTGTGCTGGCCTCAAACTCTACCCCAATCTGCAGCTGTAGGAGGGTTAAAAATCAAAAGATTGAGTTTAATAAATCAAGGGTCTTATCTCGAGTAACAAATCTGTCATTTAATACTTCTATTTTTACAGTATGGAGTACCTGATCATTAGCTTTGTGGTAATATGATGCATGTGCACCAGCTCCTCCAACAGTCAATGTGGCGGCATAGTTACTACCTGAAGATTTAAAAAATAAAAAAAATAAAAAAACAACAGGTCATTCAATTGAATTATGATTTTCTGCCAAACCATAAAATGTGATAAAGAATGATCTGCAAATGAACACCTGTGTATCTGCCCACAAATGATGTTACGGTGCCCTCTTCTCCTGGCCTCCTGTGATACACCAGTTCACCACCCAATACCAAAGAAGGAGACAAGGACTGGAGGTAGTGCGCCACAATGATACCTGACAAAGCAAACATGAAAGTGAATGTAATACTCCTTAAAAAAAAATAAAAAAATTAAAAAAAATAAAAGTTTCCTCAAACTATTAAAGTTTTGTTATCAGTAAAAAAATATTTTTGGAAAAAAGGAAACTTCTTTTATTCAACAAGAATGCATTATATCATATTACAAAGAAATAAGCATCAACATTTTCATAAAACTATAAAGCGGAACAGCATGATAAGAAATGTTTCTTAAGCAGCAACTCAGCATGATCATATGATACTAAAGACAAAAATCACTTTAAACATATTCAAATAGAAAATAGTTATTTAAAAAATTGTGTGTGTAAAATCATGTAAACATAATATTTTGAGAGTCATGGACTATGATGTGTTACCAGATCCAACAAGTACATCTGGGTTGCCAAGGGTAACAGCAGCTGTGAAGTCATCGCCACGATATTCTGCATCACACTGCCAGTTTACAAACTTGTGTTGCTGTGTCTGAAACGCATCATTTATTCAGGCAATTAATAACAATACAGCATCGCACCTCATTTACCACAACAACAGATCTCTGGACAAAGCTGCAATTTTAAGAAGCATTTAATCGTGTGATTAGGATTAACTTCTTAAAGCCCATGAAGTGATTTATTTTTGAGAGAAAAACGTTTAGCACATAACTAATCCAACAAACAATTACACAATACATCTGTGTCATAAAGAAACGATACCATGTGTAGAATCTGCTGATTCACTTTCATAGTTTGTGAATATGACTGAAGTCGTACATACCTGCATTGCCACTTTCGAGCGAATGCGGCTGGTAAGCTGATGGATGACCTGTGCGTTTAGACTGCCCGTGTTGTCCATGTCACCTACCATGACTGGAAAAGACTGAGAGAGAGAGATAGATAGAAAAAAAGAAGAAAGACTTTTCTTTCAGCATTTAACTCTGACACAATACTGGAATAGAAACTTGACAGAATCCGCTTACAAAGCAATAAATCTAAATTGAAAACCCTAGTTGTTAAAAATAAATGGATTCTAGACAATATTAGTTTAGTTTTACTAAGACACTATTATACAAACAAACAAACAGGGTATGAGTGGTGTCGTATGTATATATAATTATATGACCACTATCATTTTAGTTTTTTTTTTTTTTATCTTGTCATTGAATTACTTCAAAAATGAATATTGTAAATATATCACTGAAATATTATGCTATTTTAATATTTTGAAAAGGTTTGTATTTTATATTCATTTTGGCATCGTTGCTTTTTATTATAACAGGACAAATGAAAACTGATAAAAGCAAAGTGGTTCAGATATGGTGCGGGTTTGGGAAAGGTCACGAGTAGGGATTCAAACTAGGGACGCCTGTAGCACAACAGCCCTGTGTGTCAATATGCTACCCACAAGGCTATCGGACCAGCAAAAGTTTGTGTTTTTACATCTTCTGTTTTTTATATAACAACAAGCTGACAGAAAAACACTAGCCAGTTTTAAAGCAATTAAAAGGCTCACCTCCGCAGGTCCCGTTTGCTTGCTGCCCACATACGTTGATCCGAATCTGTACCCCGAGTCCCCCACGGTGCTTAGAGTAATTGTGTGACTAACCTAATGAAGCAAATAAAGATGTGATATATATATATTCTATCTTTCATTTACAAGTAGTGTGTAATAACTGACCTGGAAGTGATTACTCAAGCCCTTATTGAC
The DNA here is from genome assembly GCA_032353835.1 of Enteromius viviparus. Classification (NCBI taxonomy): domain Eukaryota; kingdom Metazoa; phylum Chordata; class Actinopteri; order Cypriniformes; family Cyprinidae; genus Enteromius; species Enteromius viviparus. The sequence continues at coordinate 19,897,845 of JAUCNO010000236.1, read as the reverse complement.
AACCAATCGTACCCCCTCCATCTGCACAGGGAAGACCTCTGAAAAGTAGACAAAAAGGACTGTTAGTAAAAATTAAAACAGATTAAAAAAACTGTCGAAGGTACAACGAAGACAAACCTTTGCATTTCCGATGACATTCTTCAAATGTGCCGGGGTTGGGGAGAGAGGCCTCTGCGTCTGTCCCGGCCTGCCCCTGTGTGCCTGAGGAAGCTGGGACAGCAGACACCGGGGGCATGGTGAAACCTGGGGGTACTGTCACCAGACCTGCACCCCCTGGGGCACTGCCACCCCCTGAGGCTGAGGGTGGGTTTGGGGAGCTGGCAGCCAACACACTGCCCATGCTAAAGAAAAATACAACAGTGCAGTAAGATTAAAATAGCATTAAATGTTATAATTAGCTGACAACAACCATAGGGCAAAAGGTCACGTTACTACAGTCAGAGACATACTAGCAGTAAACAACATATACATGATTCCAACAACTGCCAAAAGCAAATGAAACCTTCATCTCTTCCGGTCAACACAGTTGGCAACTAGTCAAGCTGCGACTCTTTTGGCATGAAAGCCAGTTTTGCGCGCATAGCAACAACTAGAATCTAGCTCATTAGAGAAAAGTAGTGCATTAGCATGTGGAGCTTCATTCACGCCTCATTGGCTAAATAGCAGGTAAGCTAAGGTTAATGCTAGCTAACTAGCTAACATGCTGTGATGTAAAAGAGTGGCACATATCTGAGGGAGACGCGAGAAGAAGGCTGTATTATATACTAGCTGGACAGTCGTACTTGTCAGCATATGGCGGACTAATAAATAGCAAATGTATGAATGCAATTTATGTAACTATTTGTAGGCCTCGTGCTATACTCACGTTAAGCAATGCAGTCCAGTTAAACGGCTGAGAGGCACCGGTAGGATGCAAGGGACAACCTACGTAACCGACGTCTTGGCCCGCCCATTCCGGCTGTATTAAGAGACGATTGGACAAAAAACACCACAACCGCCTGATGATTGGTTCCCGAGTATGGCGTCCTCGTGAGGTCATCGGGGAAGGAAATACGACGGCTCGTGACGCTTGTTCTCTCCACTCCTCCAAAGTTACTCTTCAAGGGTATGAGATGTACGTTTGCATTTGTTCTTGATACAAGAATGTTTTCGTTTTCGTTATTTTAATACAGTTAAAAAATAGGCTTAGGGATGGTCACAAAACAGTTATTTCTTTGAACTAGGTGATGTTGAAATTTTATTCAATTTAATGGAGAATTGTGAGAAATAACGTAGTCATATTTAATGATACAAAATAATTTTAAATATTTCAACCATAAACGCTCATATACTACATAAAAGTCAATGCTTTTAATGCAAACTAAATGTGAGCACAAAATTCTCTTCTGATGTTTTAAATTGTTAGATGATTTCAAACAGGAGGTATTATAAATCTTTTTCAGAAAGGGCTTTCTTTTAGACACTTTAGCCTCCCAAATAGGCCAATATGCTTAAAAGATTGATGTCTTTGAGATCGGCTTCCATTGCAACTAAATAGCCCCACAGTAATGTGTTGTATGTAGCAACTTTGTGAAGCCCGCCCTTTGTTTTGCTCAGCCTTGGTACCCTGTGTGTTAAACCTTGTGGCTTTTTCCATTTTGTACCTTACAAAATGAGATGGAGTTTCAGAAAGGCAGTTAAGAAAATGTTGGTGTGAAAAACTTAATTTAACTACATTATTCTACCATACATAAACAATTTAGAAATTGTAGATTGGGAAGAAACACTTCAACACACAGCCACTTTAGCTGAATTTATCTGGAGGTGGTATGATTTAATGTACAAAAAAAGAAAAAGAAAACCAGTTAAAATGCGTGGAACATGTTAAATCTGTCATCTGCCTATACTATGAAGATTAATTTACATTATTAATTTTGGACCAATTTCAACTTAACCACTGGAGTACTTTCCTTGAATTCAAGGTAACAGAGAGGGGGAAAAAAACTAAGAAAAATAAAACCAAACAACTGGAGAATATGCTGGACTTTATTTTGCTTAAAAGAGAAGGGACAGGATAGGCTGGCATTAACATTTGGAGCAAAAAGCTTTTGACCATTCTCCCATGAATCCTTGCAGTAAAACATACAGCTTCTACTTAATACAACACGTCCAAGAGAGCACAATTCAATTCAACACATACAACGGGGGACACAAGTTTACACTTTTTGAGAGCTACCAACTTTATTACAGCTGCCATTTCATCACAGCATTTGTGCTATGATGTTGTAAAAAACATTACTCCGTTTCTGTGCATTAGAAACTACTTGGGGAAAACTGAATCTGATCAAATCACATTTCATTGTTTTCATAAAATTAAACCTGACTTTCAACGGGGTTAAAAAAAAAAAAAAAATATCAAAAGTGTAAATAACTCAAAAACAAATCTAAACTGTCCTCCAGTTTTCAAAAATGCAGGCTGAACTGATGAAATTGAAGTTCGGCCTTACCAAACATCTGAGCTGGGGTACCTGGTTTTTGGACACAAGCGAATCTATTGCTCACCCAGCTAATGCTGAGGTAGGTACTACCAAACAAACTGGTGGGTCAAATAGAGAACAAGCGACTTTACGGGTTGAGGTATTATGGAAGTCTAATCTAGCAGGTAATAACTTCCACTGAAAATCCTGACCAAAGCAGAGTTTTGTTTTTTTGCACAACGCACCTATAGTGCTCCGTCCTTCCCAGAGGAAGAATATAAGAGTAAGGCACTTAGAGAAACAAGATGGACGAAGTGAACATGACAACACAGAGACAGACTTAAAAGGGGTTGAATGTTTTTGAACAACTTTTGGGAAAGATGACAGTGGCGTGTCAAAATTTAGGCAAACAAAATGTCTAAATGTTGTTTGTATTAGAATGAAAGCACAATCCATGCTTCAGAAAATATACACACAAAGCTGTGAACTACCAACAGAAAACCATTATGAATGTGTTAACTTCCTCCCTGATCAACTGTAAAGCTCAGAGTAAAAGTAACTCATTATATAATGCACAAAAACCTTTCACATTAGAAATTTACTCCTTGTAAAGCTTGGGAATTTGGTTTTGGCACCCTCTTCTGCCTGCATTTTCCATTTCATTGTTCTGGTAAATAAAAGAGAAAAAAAATCCTCATGAACAGCAGTTATGGACGGTGAATGGTCTTTGCCAGTGCTCTGGGTCCAAAGAACAGTGGCTTATTGTGCTCCAAATGGAAAAGGGGTAAGCTGCCTCAGTGAGTCCATCGAGAACAAAACCTAAATGACTTTATACTGGCCTCTAAACCTGTGGCAGCTGGTCAAATTTTACCATGGCAGTTCCAGACCCCTAAAACATTTGGTGAGAAAATAAACTACAATAAACAAAAGAAAACAAGTCATCTTTGCATCTGTTTTCAGTAGAAATTGTGCAGAATGCCAAGCATTGGTCCCTTTATTCTCCTAAAAGAGAGGAAGACATTGGTATTTTGTCACATTTGTATAAAGCTAGGTCTTCAGATCAGGTCATTAAGGACATGGCCTTCTTACCAGTAAGGGTTAATTAAGCTCGCCCGCTTTGTGAGCAGCCTCTTCATCTGGGTTCATGGAGTGAAACTCCGCCACATACAGGCTCTTGTCAATGCTGCTGGGTATGGGCTTTATGTCAGTCATCAGCTGGTCTTCAATGCCCTTTAGGTTAAAACGATCTTCTGAGGTGATCAGGTTAATGGCCAGACCCAGATGACCGTATCTACCTGAGAACATTTTGAAAACACTCAAATAAACTACATGTAGACAACAACGACAACAGATGAGCACAAACCATAAAACCACCAGTCAAATCCTGAGCTGACAGTTACCTGATCGACCAATGCGGTGCAGATATGTCTCTGCATTTTTGGGGAAGTCAAAGTTGATGACTACATTGACAGCCTGGATGTCAATTCCTCTTGTGAAAAGATCTGTGAGAGGAAAGATCCCATCAAAAAGGTTTCAGAAGCAATTGGGGAAATTCCTGAACAGTTTTATTAATGTGGCCAACGGTACCTGTGCAGACCAGGTTCCTACACAGTCCATTTCTGAAGTCATGGAACACACGATTTCTGAATTCCTGTGATAAAAAAAATAAATAAATAACAGCATGCTCACCATGGCTGCATTTATCAATAGATTTCTTTGATGGCAAAAGCTGAAATCAAAGCATGTGATCCTTCTAAATTGTTCTAATATGCTGATTTGGTACATTTCTTATTAATATTAATGTAAAAAAATAAAAATAAAGTATATTTGTGTACATTTGCTTCGTATATTTGTGAAAACTGAGACAAAAAAATAAAAATCATCAAATAAGCATTAGACAAATCTTTGTAATGTTATTATTAACACCTTTACTGTAACTTAAGCATTTCCTCCTTTTGAATAAAACAGTTTCTAAAAAAAAAAAAAAAAAAAAAACATTTAGAAATATTCTGAAGCTGACCTGCATCATCTTGGCATGGATGTAAAAGCAGGAATAGCCAAGTTGTGTGATCTTCTTGGCAAGGAGTTCTACCCTTTGGGTGGAGTTACAGAAGATGATTGATTGGTTGATTTGGAGCTAGGAAAGAAAATTATATAAAATAAACAAATAGCCGGAGAGGTCATGAAATGTCTTATTTTGTCCTACTTGTAGTATGGCAAAGAAGCTTTAAAATACTACAGATGGGAACTAGCAAAATACGTGTTAAATGTAGTGCTGTAAAAGCAATGTTTGCTTACCCGGGAGAACAGTGTGTTGAGACAGTGCACTTTCTGCCTTTCTGTCACATAAGCATAGTATTGAGTGATGCCTTTCAGTGTCAGCTCATCCATCAAATTGATTTCATATGGCTTCTGAAGGTGTTTGGTCTACACAACAGGAGTGTCATTAGCATAATTAAACAAGAAATTTAAACATAGGAAATAATCCTGGATATAGGAAGACATTTAACTTCAGAAAGACTAGACTGGTTTTATATAAAACTAGGAGTTATAACACAAAGCTCTCACCATAAACTTCTGCACACTGATGGGGAAAGTGGCAGAATAAAGCAGAATCTGGCGGTTTTTGGGCAGGAAGCTGATGATGTCCTCAATGAGCACCACAAAGTCTTGAGAAAGCAATTTATCAGCCTGTTTAAAAAAATAAATAAAAAATAAAAAACACCACAAACAAACCTCAATTTCAGCATTTAGACAATATGCTTAGTTGGAAACCTTTATTGCAATATTTTTCTTACCTCATCCATCACAATCATCTGAGCTTTGTCAACCTTGGCCACACCTTTCTTTATCAAATCAAGGATCCTTCCTGGGGTAGCTATTATAACATGTACTGAAGAGACACAAATGTAAATGTTAGTACAGTAAGACGACAGCATCTCTGTCAAGATGATTTGCCCTGTACATCGGATCTTTCACCAATCATAATCAAGTGTGTCTAACATTGAAACTCCTTAACTAACATCACTTCTCTTTGAGGAACAAGGAAGCACAATTTAAAAATTGCTTAAATGACTGTGGCTTGGCAAGAGGACAAGACTTTTCGAAAAACAGTAATAGGTGTGAAATCCCAGCTAAAACAAAACACTTGTGGAACATCACCTTAGGGCAATTTTTTACGCAAGTAACAATATGATTTGCCTCTTATTTTTTTAGTGTATTACTGTAAATGGGCTTCAATTTTATTGCCCACATTTAGTCTTACGTTTTTTCAAGCTTGGTAAACTCAAAGATGATCGAGAACTACAGAATTACCAGTCTCATCAAGACGCATGATGTCATCCCTCAGGTTAGTGCCACCTGTGGTAGCCATGACCTTGACGCCACCAAGGTGCTTGCTCATGTTGATGCTTATTTGGCTCACCTGCAGAGCCAACTCACGTGTTGGTACCATCACTATGGCTAAAAAAGGTTGGGGAGAGAGAATTTTTATTTTTTTTTAATATATATACACACACACACACACACACACACACACACACACATTATATATTGGAAAAAAGTGCTAATTGTCTTTGCTTTTAAAATTATTTAATAATAATTTATTATTAAATAATTACATTTAAAAGCAAAAGAATTTTAGCAATTTTATCAAATAAGTACTTCTGCAATTTAATTTAAGTTTTTGAAAAAAAGTAAGTGACAGGCCTTTAAAGTAGTGTTATTTTACTTTAAATAAATGCTGTCTTTTTTTTTTAACTGTTCAAACAATCCTGAACAGAAGTATGCATCATATTTCCACAAAAATATAAAGTAGCACAACTGTTGTTAACGTCTAGCACCAAATCAGTATATAAACTGCCAAAGATTGACGCTCAAGCCAAAAGTTCAGCCTTTTTTGTTATACTTATTTGCATTTCATATTCTGTTCCTACCTTGAACATAGTCCTTCTTCAGGTCAATTCTTTCCAAGAGGGGGATGAGGTAGGCTCCACTTTTACCTGTGCCATTTTTAGCTCGAGCAAGAATGTCTCTTCCTGACAAGACAATAGGAATACTCTCCTCCTACAGAAACAGGAGGAGCAAAAACAACAACATTAAGACAGGCTAATCTGACAAACATTCTGCAAGTCATAAACCAAGCAGACAAAACCAATCACCCACACTGATTTTTATCATTAGAATATGACTTGGGCTACCTGGATAGGGGAAGGCTTCTCCCAGCCCATTTCAAAGATGCCCATCAGCAGTTCCCTCTTAAGGCAGTAATCTTCAAACTCATTTCCTTTGGTTGCAGTCACGTCCTGTCAAAAAGGACAAGGTTTAAAAACTTTAAGCAAGTGGACCAGCAACCAGTTTAAAATACCACCATCCAATAAGAAAAGTTTAGAACTTACTGCGGTTCTCACTCTCATGTCCTTCGGTGGAAGCTGCAGGCACTTCTTCCAGTCATCACCAAACCTAGATTTTATTTTTTCATATTCAACTTTATACATTTGTACCCATAACAAACAGCCTAAATGACATGATTAACAATATAAATAAATGTCAAAAGGAAACAGAGCCTTAAAAATATTTTAAAGCCAAGATTACCTGATACCACCACTGCTTTGGGGTATACTGCTTCCTTTCTGGGGCATCACAGGTGTTTTTCCTGATTGTGATGAGGAAGTAAGCGATCCTGACTGGAGGTTCATGGGCTTTGACTGTCCATTCTGTTTGCTCATTGGCATGACTGAAGCAGGGATCTCTGTTCTCGCTGTAGCCATTGTCAGATTTTTTCCCCCTCAACAGTTTCAAACAAATTAAAAAAATTTTTGTGCTACTTTTTAGCTATTTGTAAAACTGTTTTACCGTTACGCTTACTGCGCTTTTGTGTAAACAGTTTCTGGTACGTACAGACCTCTTAAAAAGAAGAGTGTCTGGCGTATAACAATTGATAATAATAAGCTCTCCCAAAATAGGAGAAAATTATATTTATATGAATAAATATATCACAAGCCTAGAGCAACATACAAAATAACTAGCAAACTTGTAAAATTCAAGTCTTGCACAAGGATTTTCAAAAATGCAAGTTAGCAAAAAATCTATTAATGCTTTTCAAAAGTCACTTTTTACATTATCCCTGAAAATGTACACTAAAAGTATTCACTTTTATTTATTTTTTCTATTTTTTTTTTTAAACAGCTGGGTTGCAGAAATCTTGTAGTACCCTCTGTATTCCTTTTGGTATCAAAAAAATATAAAGTATTTACATTCAAAAGCAGAAGGCTCAGCTAAAGGTTCTTAATGTTCTCTTAGAATTCCCGTATTCTCTTCGTCATGAGGAATATCAAACTTTGCTCAGTGTCACTTGCTCTTCATTAACCTGCTGAAAAACTCCAAACTGAGGGATTGCAAACTTCAATGAAAGTCAATGCAGGAGCACGAGTCCAAAATAACGTTAATAGTTTATAAGCCTGTCCACTCTTGGCTTCGCGATGCCTCGTTTTCCTCACTTGGTCACAGTTGCTGAACGCTTAGGAGGAGGAATATCTGGAACACCTGCCAAATTATAAAATATAAAAAATATCATACAAAACATATTTCTGGCAAGGAGTAAAGGTGTATTTTCACTGTTCGTCTTTAAATACTTTTAACTAGACTTGTTAGAATTCGATCAAAGAGAACAGAATATACATATATAACGTTGTATATATATAATGCGGTTATGCGGTGACATACTTTGCCTTCATAAACGTACATTCTTGTTAGCAAGGCAGTCACGTTTAGCTAACAATTTCTAACACTTATCAAAAGTGTGGAAGCACTAGGATCTAATTTTCTAAGTTGGATTAATAACAAATCTGAATCAAGTCGAAGAGGATTTAGGTCATTTACCGATTCACTAAAGTTTTAACGCTTAGATCTGAAGCGAAAAGTGTGCGTGAGCGTCAAGGGTTGTTTGTCGAGCTAACTTAGCCGACGAGCAGCACAAAGGTGGTTTATCGACAAAAGTTTTCTTCTTTCTGATTCAACGCACGAGTTCAGGCAGTCAGTTCCCAGCATTAAAGAAGAACAACACAACGCAGTACATTTAACGTGGACATGGTGAACTGTGTTTCCCGAGGAGTGGGACACGGGTTAACTATATTTGAAAGTATTAAATAGCATGCTAGCTCAGCCTGCCAGCGGTTACATTGTTAAGACAGGCTAGCTTAGCTGGATGCTAACAAGAGCGCAAGAGACTCGCTATGCACGTTGGGAAAGACAACTGGCTAATTCAGTAATAATTTTATCCAAGTTCGTTACCTCCGAAATCTGAAGGATTTAAATCTTCGAGGATTTGATTATTTCTTCGAACGTTTCTTGAGAAATTCTTTGTTGCTGTGGCTTTTGTCTCTTCCGTCTACAGATTTAACATGGCCGTGTGCTGAATCGAGCTCGGAGGACATATACGCACGAATCGAGATCGACCAATCATGTGGCGGAGTTTGAATTTGGTGGGCGGTACTATTATCAAATCATCCTCCGTGATTCAGTAAGCTACTTTTGACGTCATAATAGATTGCTTAAATTCTAATATTATTTTATTCATACACCAAAGGTTTAATCTGGACAAAAGGTCATCTAAATACAGGCCAGGTGCATCTAAATGAATATCATGGAAAGTTTTTAAACTTATTTCAAAAAGTTAAAATATATACTGCTAGAGAGTTGACTTGACTTTGGACTTGATAAAACACAATAGACCAACACCAGCAGAACCCAAATGGATACTTCACACTATACTTTATACTGCAGCTTGGATTCTGTGCCTCTCAGGTCTTCTTCCAGACCTTGATTTCCAAATGAAATGCAAAATGTACTTTTGTATAAATAGAGGACCGCTGAGTAACAGTCCAGTTCTTTTTCTGCTTAGACAGGTAAGATGCTTGTTTCTGTTTTTAGAAGTAGCTTGGCAGCGCTTTTTGGGAATATATCTGAGTGCGGTGACTCTTGATGCAGTGACTCCAGCTTCAGTTCACTCCTTGTGAAGCTCTCCCAAAGTTAGTAACGGCTTTGTTTGGCAGTATTGTCAAGCTTGTGGTCATACCTGTTACTTGTGCCCTTCTTCCCAATTTCTTCCTTCCAGTCAACTTTCTTTTAATATATTCCCCATTATTGAACACTATATTCACATTTTTTTAGATGCACCTTTAAATCTATACATAAGCATTTAAAAAGTAGTGAAACATGAAGGCATGGAAAAGCTTCAAAGAGTTTTAATGTGACCTTCATATAACAAAAATAATAATGTTTAAACTTTTTTGTGCTTCACATTGAAGAAAATCATATTCTGTATTATACAAACGTTAGTCATGAAATGCACACATAGGCCTATGTATAAAAATATGCATTTTTATTTATAGTACATTACGATTACTGCATGCTGCACTTATTTACGCATTCATATGTTAAGCAAAGTTTATACATTCACACAACATCAGTAACATCACTTTTAAGTACCTTTATGTCAAATTCACATCAAAGCCTGTGTGGTTATAGGTTTAATCACAGTTTCTCAAAATTTTAGCAATGGTTTAAAGCCTACAGTTACTTTTTTCAACATCTGCCATCAACAAGACTTTTCATTTTAAGCTATAAAACTTCATCAGACAGTGATTTCTAACTGCCATTCAAAGACTTGCACTAAAAAACTAAATAAAAGTGGCACAGTCACTGTGTACATGGTATTTTTGACAATGGCTGACAATGGCCATGCCGTCATTAGATAAACTCATCCAGACCTTTATAGGCATTGTACTTGGTCGAAATCAGCTGCCATATGTGTATCCTAAATACCTCTTTGAGAGCCTCAGAATATGAACTGTATTTTTGGATTATTCATTTTTTTTGTAAACATGAATGCAATGAAACAATAGGAAAATCAAAACGATGGTGATAAACACACCAACAACATGCCATTTCAATAGCAAGACAGCAAAATTATCTTTTATTGTCCTGTTTTCCTGTCATTCCTTCTGTTTGAATATCACAGCCCTTTATAATACCTCACCAATCATTCCAAATATATAGCAAAACACTTGGCAACACAAATATACATATTATCTGGAGAAAACTTCATAACATTAGAATAAACAAATATTTGAAATATGCATTTAAATTGTATCAATCAGTCAGTATTGTCCAAACACATACGCACAATATATATATATATATTCAAACAACACCACTTAAAGGAGTAATTCACCCACAAGCCATTCCATCCTACAAGGGAAGTCAATAGTGACCAAAACTGTCTGGTTACCGTCGTTCCTCAAAACATGTTCCGCAGAACAAGAGGTTGAATAAATTACTGTATAAGAGACTTCTGCTGAACGCAAAAGATGATATTTTGGAAAACTTTGCTTACCAAACAGTTGCTGTTAGCCAATGATTTTCATAGCATTTTTCCATACCATGTACATCACTGTTTATCAGCGACTATTTGCTGCTTCTTTTGTCAACCAAAAATGATCAAATCTCATAAAAGTTTGAAATTAATAATGACTTAAATTTTTGGCTGATTTATACCTTTAAGACAACATCTAACTAATATCAGCTTACACCTCTTTCTTCACTGTTTACACTCACAGTAGACATGTCTGACTGGTCACTGCTGCGACTGGAAGGCCGTGATTGGTTAACGGCACCCTGAGAAGGAGAGCCATATGTGACCGGCACAGGCAAACTGGGTAGTAAGATGATTTGTCCATCTGAGTAATATGGGGGTGTTTGAATACCAGCGGGATAGTAAAAAGGGCGAATATCTGTGAATAGCATCCTTCTCGGGATTTGAGAGACAGTGGGCTTAATCTGGTCGTACCCAGACGGTAACAGATATGATTGGAAAGGATGGAGTGCCATTCCGTAGCCTGCCCTGTTGTCCACTGCTACATTATAGTGTGTCCGTTGCAGTGTTTGCATTGATTTTTCATTGCTGTTCATCGGTGACTGACGTTCTGAAAGGCTGTCTGCTGACTGACTTCGCGGCAAAACTGGAGTCAAAGGAGAAAGTGACGCACTGCGCTGAAAAGTGGGAGTCATTCGGGGAGAATTGTTGGAGCTGCCAGGGGACAGAGAGCCTAAACAGGACAGCAAAAATTGATTGAAAACTTTAAACGAGATGTTTAGAAATTAATTCACTCAGTAATTTTAGAGGGATGCCTACCGTTACTGCTAGTCTTCACACTGCAACTGCGAGTGCCTCTCCCACGCAGCACATCAGATACCTTAAAACAAGACCATATACAGAATATTCTTGTTTAGAGTTACAGAAGTTATGGTGATACACATGGATGGATTATGAGTCTCAGGCATCACGCCCACGAAAGTTGGCTAAAAGTCTGATGCATAAGGCACACAAAAGTGGAAACACTTCAGGGAGTCATCGTCGAATAAGCTGAATTATACTGGATTTTCAGGAGACATGTTTGTTATGTCTTTTAACATTCTGCCTGGAAACAAAGATGTCATGAGACCAAACCCCCTCACAAAATAAGAAGCAGTCACGTTTACAACTGTGACGACGAGAATTTGTGAGGATCAACTAATTATTAAAATACGTGCAAGACTTTTACACACTGGTCTGTTATTATGGCGACATTTCCACCCCCTGAAACGTGACACTGAAACAAAGCAAACTGTGATTGGTTTTTCAACATGTCGGTCAAACTTTTTTTTTTTTTTTTTGTAATTATGTTAAAATTACAATTTTTAGATTTTTAAAGGGATAGTTTAATCATAAATGAAAATTCTGCCATTACTCATTTACCCTCATGACACTTTAAAGCTGTTAGACCTTTGTTCAACCCTGGAACACAAATTAAAATCTATTTTTGTTGAATAAGAGAGGTTCTTGAGCCTGCATAGATAGCAAGGGAACTACCCCATTCAAGGCCCAGAAAGGCAGTAAGGACATCATTAAATTAGTTGACATCAATAATTCAACTGTAATTTTATGAAGCTATGAGAATACTTTTTGTGCTCAAAGAAAACAAAAATTATGACTTAATTAGTTAATACCACAACACGTATGTGCATTCTTCTGCTTGAAAACAAGCCGCAGCACACAGGGGTCGCTCATTGCATTATAAACTGCTGAGAGACAGTGAAGGACCCTTTTCCTTGGACCCTTTTCACAAAACTGTGATGATGCGTTTAGTGGTCAACAGTTTTTCTTCTTTGTATTTTTTTTTTTTTTAAGTATGCACATTTATGACACCATTCTTTGTGTTATATTACCTTTGCATCAAATTGCAAAAAGATAGTTTACACTAATGCAAGGGTGTATCTAATGGAGCATCTATGAGAGGAATGGTAAATTTCACATCGTTCTCTCTTTTGACTGCCGTTATCAGTCTCACTCTATTTTAGTTTTTTTTTTTTATTGGTAGTCATAAAAATACTATTGAGTTTTTCTTTTGCTATTTAAGCAAATGGGAATGCAAAAATATATTTGTGGTACCATCCCATTCACTGCTTTTCAAGTTAACCCAACTAGGACGACTTCCGCTGTGGAGAAACCCGGAAACGTGGAAAGGGGAATTTAATCAAATTGAAGTGAATTGTTTACACATTGACCCGCGCATCACTGGTCGACACAGGTAACTGATTCAACACAAAATATAGCCTATTTCTTTATGTATGTAATTATTTAGGAATTACTCAACATTAACGAATTAGTATCAGAAATCTGTTTGAATATACAATTCATAATTCAATAGCCTCTGTTGCTCTATGTTGTACTGAAAACCACACATCATCTTAAAATAAAGTTTGATGTTTGTACTGTATGTAGACAGTTATTTCTCTGAATAAATTATGACGTGTATAATATGTTTAATGTCCCGATTGAGCAACATCTATTTCAGACTCTCTAAGATCGCGCAAATATATTCACTAGCATTACCCTTTCAATTATTGCCTGCTTCAAAATGATGTTAACAAAATCATTGTTTAAACATTTGCAGTTAGCCTACTGTGTGAATAAAAACACTCAAATAAAATGATTTATTGTTTAGTTCACCCGTTCCCAATCACCAGCCTTCTAATCCGCTGTACTTGCCCCTTACTTGCACACACCGTCCGGTCTACCCCTCACTCCATTGAATCAAGCCAGACTAACCTCTCTCAGTGTTTTCTCTCCAGAGCTATTTCCCTATCTGTGAGTTGTGTCTCCACTGTTCCATTGACAGTCCGCTCTTCTCGTCCAATCCCATCTACTCGCTCAGCCCAGATTTCCCTGTCTACAACCCTCTCACCATCTCTCCCAATTCTCCTGGTTCCTGTTACCCTTCCCGTTTGTCAGTAAACCATATCTCTGACTATTTCCTTCACGTCCCTGTAGTCTGTGTGTGACAGTATAAGGCGAATACAGGTATGTAACATTATACAAAGCATACAGTAAATCTTCTGAAGAGTTTAAGAGAGATTTAAGAGTAAGCACTTTGTTATTTGTTATATATATGTACAGTATGTATGTTGAGGTCATGTCCGTCTGTTTATCATGTTCACCTGATGTTATAATGAACCTAACCTTTTTAATAAGAAGGGGAAATTAAACACTTTAAAAAATCATAATAATAAAAAAACATGCCTGTAGGTTGTGTGCATTATAAGAATGTTCAGAGATACTTTGGATTTAAAAACACTGTTTAAAAACTTCCTAGGTTATGTTTTCTAATTACATTTGTACCATTTCCTATTAATTCAATGGAATGTATGGGAACAGTGGGGAATACCCGATATGGTGGAGCGACGGCTTCACTTTCATGATGTCATGAGCAATCCAGTTCTCTATTATAGATCAGTGGTTCTTCTTTAGAACGCTGGCTCCTGGGCCTTGAACGTGGTACTTCTGTTGCTGTTTATGCAGGCTCAGAAAGATCTTTTTATCAAAAAGATCTTCATTTTTGTTCTAAAATGAACAAATGTCTTACAGGTTTGGAATGACAATGCATGCTATTTTCATTGAACTCGTTTTTGAGTGAACTATCCATTACAAACACAACCGTGGAATGTAAAATTGCAACGTTTTTTGTTTTTTTTCCTTACATGGGGCTTCATACAACTATAATCAATCTTTGGTGACATGTCTAGCTGGTAATTAATATGCAGTAAAATTGAGCAGAATCACCACTTGTAGGCAGTGTTTGCATTTTATGTATACTCTGCTGAATCTATTGACTATGAAAGAAAGGAATAACCTTATTGTAAATAAATACATCACTAGGCCAGACTAATTAATATACAGCATTTTTTTCCAAATACACTAATGTCATTCTTTCAGTTCTTACCTTTTTGTTTTTTGCAACCATGATGGCAGTGTCATTGTGGTTGTTTTTCAGACTACTGTCAGCTCCATTTTTCAGCAAGACCCTGACAATCTCTATATGACCTCTGCCACAGGCGCTGTGTAATGCTGTGTTCCCACTGTAAGACTGTGCATTCACATCGCACCCACTCTGAAAGACACAGACCACATGATAAAAACGCAGAACATTAATAAACCACAGACAATGTGCGTTATTAATGTGATAGGTTGCAGGCTTATTTGTTCATGTCCTTGCCAACATAGAAGTACAAGATAACTATGCATGGAACAGACTGTGACAAAAGTGATGACTCATTGGTTTTGACGTTTGAAGTGGGAAAAAAACTCAACAGAAAAAAAATGCACACATACACACACACAAATATACACACACCTCGATCAGAAAGGTAACCATGTCAGTAAAGTTGTTTTCTACAGCATGAACCAGTGGACTTCGACCACTCTTATTATCCTATGATAAGAGTAAAAAAAGACACAATAAACAAATAGCTTGTGCGGTAAACCCTAGTGATCATAATACATATCTCACTGCACAGAAAGGAATAACTCATGCATGAGTAAAATATATCATATCGGACAAGTGGAAACGATGAGAAACTCACTGACCCCAGCGTTGACTTCAGCTCCGTTCTTCAATAAGATTTTTGCCAGCTTTTTGTTTCCATTCTGTACAGCCAGGTGAAGGGGTGTCAGACCTTAAATAAGACATTAAAATATTTTGAATGACCCAGTGAAACAAGTTTGGGCATATTTCAGTGGGTAAATACACAAAAACACTAATATACCTTCTCACCGTGTTTCTAGGGACTTTTCGAATTGTGACGGCAACTGGAAATGTGTCATGTTACATATCTTATGCATGAATGAACCCAATAACAAATGTAAGGGCTGTTTAAAAATATGCTGATCTAAAACTAAAAACTAAAATAAATAGAAAATACATGGTTGAGTTCAGCATATGAATCATTCCTTTAGTAGTAAAGACCAGGTTTTCTGAGTTCTATACTGTTACATGAGGGAGTTATTGTGTAAGAATACACAAATAAAGCTAGATGGCGATATACTTCCCTCCTTACTTATGAACATAATACTCCAAAACATAATCACACATTCATGGAGGAAAATTCATGATTAGCAGCTCTTTTTCTGTCTAGTGCCCCCCAGTGGAACAAAGCAAAAATGTAGAGTCATGTATAATTTTTAGAAGTGCTGCATAATGGCACAGACAAGAGAAATGTCAATTTTACTGTTGCGTATTTGCTTGTTTTGCTGTACCCAACAGATGAATGAATTTACATTTTTCTGAGACCAATTATTCTACAAAATGCACACACTCATGTAGATTCGAATCCAGCACTTACCCTCATAGTTCCTAATCTCAAGATGGGGCGAAGGGTTTTGAGGGTAGTGTCTAAGGATGGCGGACAGGCAGCCCACCTCTCTGTGCTCGCAGCACAAGTGCAGCGCCGTCTGTCCGTTACGGTCCAAAGCTCCCGGGTCAGCCCCTGCATCCAGCAGAGCTTTCACCAAAATAGGCTGATGGGTAATTACAGCCAAGTGCAATGGTGTCTGAGAGAGTGATAGAGACAGATTGATTCAGTCAATTAACTCCGCAGTATATTTAAGGCCCAATTATATTTAGACCACACACTTAAAACAGTCAATATTTAAGCAGTGTCTTTCTAAAATCTACCACTCTGACATCTGATAAGGTGTTCAGGTATATTTGAGCTAAATGGCTGAGTCACATCCTGGTGTGAATTCCTGTAACCGTAGCTGCTAACCTGGAACTTGTCTAACAGGTTAAAGGTCAGTTCTAGAGATCTGATAATAAAGAAATAAACAGGGTTAACGCCCCTTTGTAAATACCCCTGTGGTGACTTATCCAACACCTGCAAACAAACATTTCCAATCAAGGCCCTAAACATGACTTGAACACTGGTAAATTAAAAATTAAATAAAATAAATATTTTAAAGGATTTAAGAAAATAACAAGAATGTATTGTACAGTAATGAATGATCTGCAAGTAATATTTTAGTTTAGAATATGCACAGATTCACTAAATGGTATGCTGAAAACAGATGCGATAATGTTTCTTGTTTTGTCATATTTAATTATGAAGTCCATAAATCAGTTTAAAACTGCAAGTTGACACAAAACTATAGCAACTCTTATAACTATGTCTTTTGTAGTTAGGCTATGTGCACTATAAACTGGTTAAAGCAGAGTGATGAATTCATCAAAAAATATTAACTATTAAATAATATATATTTACAACCAGAAATGGGACCTTTTTTTAAAAAACTGAATTAAATTGAAAACTAAAAGGCTTTTAAATGGCTCATGTGATTTAAAGTCTTTTCATTTTCATTTCATTTGAATTGAAAAAACATCCCAATATTTCCGGAATTCAGGTTGTAACATAATTAAGATACAAAACAATATCAAGCCAAAGTTTGCATATTTGCTTTATGAGGGAACAGTTAAAACTATTATGGGCAAGTTTACTTCAGTTCCCTTCATCCCAGGTAAAATCTTAGATTGAAAGAACTAGTGTTGTAAACACCAGTTAAATTATAAAGTGAAAGAGATAAACCACCAAGTCTAACCGACAAGAAGTGAGTCAGGATGACAACACGCAGTATAGTTTCTTCAAAGCTTTTTCCTTTACTGAGGCTAAAGAGGTAAAAGTAAAATACTATATTAGTCATAGCACCTGAAAAGGTGCATTTTCAATCTTGCATCTCAATATACACTAAAATGCTGTTGGATATTAGCATTTTTGCTAATATAGGAAGCTAACACTGCACACTACCTCAAGCAATCAGGGATGTGTTTTGTTGACAGAAGGATAAAGAGATGGTTTGCGGTAAAGATACCCGCTGAAGATTATGATCAGCTCAGATGTGCTAGCAGGTGAAGTTGGCTCTTGGCAAACACACGGAGGGGGCTGGTTTGACACTAGAGGGAGGATGTTCCAGTAAGGCACAGTAGAAAAAAAAAAAAGTACAGCGAAAATGAAGACAGAAATTCCTCTGGTGTCACAATGCCTTTGGCCCTCCCTTCCTATGAAAACATCGCTCCTATTTCCCTGAATCCTGTCTGACTCACCAAGCATCACACAATTTCGCTGGTGTATTTATCTGCTTGGAGACATGTTACCACACATGTCGGATTTGATGGGTTTTTACTTTTTCCTCAGATCAGCTGTCAAATGCTAACTTAGGAAGGGTGACATGTAGGCAAGCCCTGAAACAGGAAATTGTGTAAGAAACGACATCACATTACATTCAGAAGAGAAATTCTAGTGTAATAGTGCCTCTCTCATTTTACCGTTCCAATGAACCTGCAGTAACTGTCCCATAAACAACTGGTGAAAGTTTAAAGAGAAACTGTAAGTGCTTGGAAAGGAGGGGGCAGAGAAATGCAGAAAGGGAAAAGAGGAGCCGGAAATGATTAAGCAAAGGGAGCGATGAAGGGAAGAGATGGATCAGAGAGGGAAAATCCCTTTCCTCTCCCCTGCAGTGTGTCCTCAGATTCACATTCCTGTGTGTAAACACACAAAAAAAGAATGAAAGAAGGGGAATGTTGGATGAATAAGGAAAGCGATTGAGGGGGAAGACTCATGACACAGATGCATGAGCCAAAAAACACACTGTAGTGAACTGAAACTTAAGTCTGCATGATTTAGCCCAGATGACTGGGCTGAAACTAAAACTCAAGGAAAAATAAAAAGTGTACTCGATGCATGCAACAAAAGCATGGATGAGTAGTTGTGTTTATACATTATGGTCACACAATGCATGTGAAGAATATTTAAAGAATGCAAAATAAAGTGTATTTTGTACCATCCATGAAGAATTGCTTAGGGTCATGAAAAGTTCTGCATTCCAGAATGGAACCAGATCAGATGTTTTAGCTGTTATATAGGGATAGATCACCCAAATACGAAAATTCTATGATTAATTACTCACCATCATGTCATTATGAATTCGTAAACCAGAGCACAAATGAAGATATTTTTGATGCATTTCGAGAGCTCTCTGACTCTCCCATAGACAGCAAGGATCTTTACACGATCGAGGCTCAAAAGCATAGCACAGACTTCTGCAGAATAGTCCATGTGACATCACAGCAGTTCAACCGTATCACATAAATAACGTATGCAACATATATAATGTGTACACTATTTACGATTGATTTAAACATAAACAAATGTATCCGCATTCGTGGCATGTTATTTATGTGATACTCTCCAAAAACGCCGCTACAGGGCGACGCCAGAGGAGACGAATTGTTCAGTAAACTTGTTATTTATGTTTTCTTTGCATATAAAAAGTATTCTCAAAACTTTTAAACTGTAAAATTACAGTTTAACCACTGATGTCACATGGACTATTTTACAGAAGTCCTTGCTACATTTTTGAGTCTTGATTGTGTAAGGATCCTTGCTGTCTATATAGGAGTCAGACAACCCTCGAAATGCATTAAACCTATCTTCTTTTTCTTTCTGAACATGAATGAAGGTCTTACGTTTTTGGAAGGACACAAGGGTGAGTAATTAATGACAGAATTTTCATTTTTGGGTGAACTAACCCTTTAAGCTTGGCCTAAATAAGCTAGTGGCCTAAATAATTGGTTTTAGGCTTATCAGCCATCTGGTTCCATAGCCTGACCATGAAAAATAACCAAATCCTATCTAAAACTAGCCAACGTATTAGACTGAGAGCACAGCTAAGACCAGACAATCTATTTATTCTGGTTTTTATTTGCTTAGTTATTGGTTAACATTAACAACGCCCAGATCTAAAATGTGAGAGTCATAAAATTATCTTCAGCTGGTCAACTATCTAGTTCCTGCCACCTGACTATCTGACAAGTGCCCAAAACCCTCTAAAAATGGCTAATGTACCATTCAAACAAAGCTGGGAGACCAGCTAAGACCAACAAGCCATGGTTGTCTTAGTTGTTTTTGTCTAACAGGGTAGCCATTTAGCTATTGACTAATATTTACATAAAGAACAATAGACAAGCAGATAAGAGCTTGTTTTTGTATATTACTCAAAAATTACAAATAGCATTAGGCATGCACCAGCAACATTATTATTACATACTAATTTAGAGAGATCTTATGTGATCTTTATGTTGTTATTTTGGAAGACTGCTAACATAAGTAATTATAAATGTTTTCTTATGCAAGATTTTTTTTATTTTAAAAGACATGAAAGCTGTCCTTCTGTCAAAAGCAGTTTAATAACGAGCTGTCCCGATTCACTGATTCAGCTGTCTCTGACTGCAGAAAAGCGAACTATCCTGTCCTTCCAGATGTTATGCCGTGTTCGTTGCGTGCACAAATTGGCTTTGTTTTTATTTTCTAACTAAATATATATATATAGTGGGTCACAGCTTGATGACCGTGGGATACTGTGGGTTCAAAACCCAAACCAAACCAATTGAAAACCACTGCTTTAGATCATTCAGTTCTCTCCACCATCGTCACTCTATTAAGGTCAAGCCTTTGTGTTGTGAGTGCGCGGGCTCCATGTACAGCAGAACCGATTAATATTTTGCGTGTTAGATTGTCAATAACAAGTGCAGGCAAATGTCTTTAATATTATCGCAAAATTAGAAAAGGGTTAAATATGCTAGGTAACAATTATTTAGCAATAAATAGGAAATGTATTTTGTTTCTGCAGTTCCAATAGCAGAACCGTTAATGTCAGAGGTTATTGATACTCCGGTCTTTTAGAATTTAGCACCGGTACCGATTAAGTACCAAGTTTCGGTACCCATCCCTACTCATTAAGGAAGTAAATAGGCACAATTTGGAATTTATGTTTACTTGAAATTAATGTTAGTATAGCTATCCGTATCTAGGGCATTGTTTAGATACGTTTAGATTGTTTAGATTGTCTGTGAAGATCTATGGGCCTCTATCCTGTAGTAAAAAAAAATTTTTTATAATCCTGGATAAAAAAAGATAAACATGTTACAAAGTTGCAGAAGAGTGAGAGACAGAGAGAGAGAAAGAGAGAGAGAGAGAGAGAGAGAGAGAGAGAGAGAGAGAGAGAGAGCGCAAGGGAAAGTCCCTTTTAATAAACTGCAAAACTCAACACAAGGTATGTTGAGA
>JAUCNO010000236.1:19853203-19870027 GCA_032353835.1 Enteromius viviparus | reverse complement strand
GTGTGTGTGTGTGAGAAAAATAAAGATAGAGAACGTTATTTTTCTGTTTGTCTAAAATGCATTGATTTAATAGCATGACTGACAGATGTAGCCTACATGTAAACAACGGCAAGAAACCAGGAAATAGGAATCTACTGGAAACTAAAAGTTTGCTAACCACTATCAGGAGCGTATCAGTTCAGGGAAGAATTGTGGTTAAGAATGTGGTAAAAAAAAATCTACCAAAAAAAAGAATACAACAAAACAGCAACAGAACTAATCATTTTATAAAGAAAGCAGTTAACCATAACAGTACACCTCATCGTTTGCATGTTATTTTGAACTTAAGCAAGAATTTCTTTCTTCTGGGGAACATAGAAGAAGAAATTCTGAAGAATTGCATTGGTTGCTCTTTTGCATGCAGTTGCATTGACAAGCAAAAGCACCACAAAAAAACGTATAACTTGCTTTCTGTATTACATATTACTATTACATATTATCATGCATTCCCTGTGATTTAAACCCATGACCCTGCTGTCGCTAGCTTCACGCTATTCCATCCGAGATACAGGAATGCTGTATCTTTTGTTTCTATATGATAGAAACAAACTTCAGTTAAATATAACGTCAGTTTGGAGTTGGACATGACGTCGGACAGATGTTGCATTTTGTAAATTAAAATTGGGTTGACGTCAGTATTTGATGTCAATTTGACGTTGACTAAACATTGGATTTTGGTTACACAACCTAAAAACATGGAAATATTAAATAAAAATATTATAAAAAATTAGAAGCTGAATTTGCGTTGATTTTTGGTCATCTGACGTCGCAACCAAAATTTAACCAAATATCAAAGTCTTATTGACTGCATTGACTCTTAAAGTGCCCCTATTGTGGAACGTTGTAAAACAGATTTCATTTTTAACTTGCAAACTTGCAAAGTGCAAATCTAAATTTGCACTGTGTGTAAAGTTATTGTCTCTTAAAAGAAAGAATTCAATCTGAGTCATTGAAACAAGTAATTTTTTCAAAACGAGTCTCAAGCCATTTTGGTCAAAATGCAACATTAGCATATTCCCCACCCACTCCTTGATCTTTTCACACTGATATGAATGAAAATGCATATTCATTCTTCACCACTAGGTGTTACTTTTGGAGCGTTAAAAGCTCACAAACACTGCTTTAAATAAAATCGACCAATCACTGGAGAAGTTTGGAAAAGTCTATTGTTGAGCGAATCGTTTGTGAGTCGTAAGATTAAAATAAATGCATATTACAACAAAATCAAATTGTTTTTTGACCTTGCAGCAATGTCTACCTGTTGTTTGGGACTCCCAAAACCAAATATGAACCTTTCAGAACTCATCATAGGGTCACTTGAATGGAATTTTGTTCTGAAGGTGAATAAAAGTCTGAATGGGCGGACACATTTCCAATTTTAGTACAGCAAATTTACAAAAATTTTACATTTTTGCAGTATAATACAATCAGGAATTTCATTTGGGGCTGAAAGATTTCCCCTAGGAGATTTCACAATGTGTTAAAGTTCGGATTTGCCGCACTGACCAACAAAAAGCTGCTTTGTTTAACGAGTCTTCTGTGGAAGCTGTGCTTCATCGCTACATTACTGACAACATCAGACAATAAACCTTTTTCTAGAGAACTTTTGCAGGTCTGGAGTAACATGAGGGTGAGTAAATGATTACACAGCTTTCATTTTTGGGTGGACTATCTCTTTATGAATCTATGCGGGATGAGTCAAATATCTGGTTAGTAAAAATACGAATAAAAAAAAAAACACTCCACATATTTTATTTGTCAAAATTGGAATCGTTATCAATTGCTTACTAAGCATTGTAAGCATACAGCCATGTTTTTAACTGCTGCTGACTAAAGACTGATATCAATATTGCGTGACACCAGGTGTCATTTTTGGATAAGTTTCGCTCACATGAGAAATGATATTTTCACACTGAGTATGGGTTCAGATATTACACAGTACATGTGATTGTGTCAGTGCCTAAGCCAAAAGGAGCCAAAATGTTCATCTCTGGCATCCCCATAACCAGCCACACTCATAAAACCTACCATGAAATAGCGAAAAACCAGTTTCTCTCAAGTTACTCTTAGTCATACCCACATAACATACCCTCCTCCAGAATCAATCTCCCTTTCTCGCTCTCAC
The DNA here is from genome assembly GCA_032353835.1 of Enteromius viviparus. NCBI lineage: Eukaryota > Metazoa > Chordata > Actinopteri > Cypriniformes > Cyprinidae > Enteromius > Enteromius viviparus. The sequence goes on along the minus strand of JAUCNO010000236.1, from coordinate 19,867,863 downwards.
AAAGCACAGAAAATCTCTTTCTTCAGTGTCAGTGTGGATCATCAGATATAATGAGTTTGGTGGTCTTTTTGAACAGGAAGTGGAAATGTACTGGGTAACAGGGGTCACAGTGACTCTGACTTGTGTGATTCAGTCAGGAATACAATAAACAGAAGGCATGTCTACACTGTACCTCAGACTTCAGAATATTTTTTGGTTTGTTTGTTCTGGTTGACTATTCCAAAAAGTACATGTCCACTCTACTAATACTCATACTTTACCTATACAGTTACTAATAATAAACCCAAGTGCGGTTTGACAATAAATCTGACAATTTAAATATATGGTGCATGTTATTAAATAGGGTTTGGGTTTCACGCATTATACGCGATTCTGTGGGATTTTTCACCATAATCTAATCTTGAACTACACCACTGCCATGAAATGACCTCTTAAAATGGTAAAAGACTCACGTGTCACCGTCTTCGTCTTGACGTGTTGCTTCAGCAATATCTGCCAGCAGTCGATCTGTGCTCTCCAGTGGAGGAGGCTGCTGAGGCCACGGGAAATACTGACAAGCTGCTACAACCCCAAAGGAGAAGAACTATTAGTATGACACAAACCAAAATCAAATATGCATCCCAATCCACAAACCAACAGTTGTAGACTCCAAAAATGTCATTGGCCTCACCGAAAAATAGACATTTGTCCTATATAGAAAGTAGTTTCTTGCATTGCAAATTCCTTTCATTCAACCTGATCTCACAGCAATTCATACATATTTTATGAGGTGACTAATTCATACAAATTCGTACGACCTCACTCACACTTTTTTCTAAATCGTACGTATTTGACGAGTTGCCAATTTATATGAATTTGTACGAATGACCTAAACCTAACCCTGCCCCTAAATCTACCCCTCACTGGGTTTAAGACAAATCGTACAAAATCATATGAGTGAGGTTGTACGAATTAGTATGAATTAGCACAGTTTGGCACCTCGTACAAATACGTACGAATTGATCGTGAGACATCTTACCAACAGGAAGAAGTAGTATCTATGACAGGATATGCTAGCTAATATGTTTGGGCTCAATTTTGGAAGTTGAATATTTTTGATTTATAAATGAAGATTTGTGTGACAGTTTTCAGCCCATTTATGGAGATTACGTTTGTTTGATTATCTGTATAAAGGACAATGGGCAGTGGTTTAATACCAAGGGTGTCAATTTAATCAATCATAAATGAGCTATATAGGGGTTATCATATGGCCAGCTAGTGACCACTTCCACCTAGCTTTTTTATTTGAGCTGTGAAGTTGTGTTTAAATGACAGAATCTGAATTACCTTGTAGCCTACTTGAATTTTCAAACTGATAGATAGCCAATATGCTCTTTTGGTTGAATAGTGCAAAAAACAACAACAACAACAACAACAAAAAAACATCATATTACAACACTCCCTAGTTTCACCTACGTGTTAACCCACTGACACGTTTTGCACGCTGCTGAACCAAACATCCTGCTGATCAACTCAATGGTTTCGCGTTGACTGTTGCTCGCTGACTGGACTGACCATGACTGCGCAATCATATGGTAGACGCACGCGCTCCACGCAAACGGACACACATACTTTCACAATGACATAACAAACTAAATTGCGCAAAGACATCCAAGTTTGCACTTAAAATCTAAAGAGAGTGTTCATTCAAAATAAACATTTCTGTAAACTTACGATATGGTGGTAAGTGTTGCCCGAACCGGGAGTCATTAACGATGGGGTTGTCTCCAGATGTATTAAATGTCCGCTGTGGATCGGTGTCTATTTGACCCTCGGTCTTCTTCAACACTTTTGGAGCCACGCTCGGTGAATCTTTGCTTGGACCACTGTGGTGATCATACCGTGGGAAAGGACGTTTCCTTGGCGGAAGTTTGGAAAACGAGGAATCTGCCGAGTTACCTGCAGGGTTCGACTGATTGCTCGCGTTAGGGGTGATGGGTCGGGTTTGTTTGGGACCCTCGCGCGTCCTATTATCCTTGTCACCCACAGCGTCTGTTTGAGAAGTCTGCGAAACCGATCCATCACAACAGTCCTGTGGTTCGGGTGGAAGAATTTCGTGTCCATTGCTGCACTTGCGAGCCGCTTCCACCTGTCTTTCTGAAATAGTTATTGGGTGACCCGGGTCTCCCGTATGCGCGCAGCTCCCACGCTCTCTGGTTTTGTTGGTAAGATCCAGTGGCACAGATGGCACAGTGTGATTACTGCCACTCATGGTCATTTTCCTCGGGAAGGCGACGTATAGGTTCTAGATGAATCCTTTTATAACCATCATCATCATCATTATGTAAATCTGAATCTCTACTCGGTTCCAAGATGACTATCACCTCAGTCTGCCTAGATTAAACAGCATACTTACATATGCTTTGCTCAAGATGTTTAAGCACAGCTCACTAAAGCACTTAAATTCATAGTCTTCTCACATGCACAACGTAAAAAAAAAATAAACAGTAAAAAAATACCTAAATAATATGAAAAAAAACCAACTCAAAATTGCACGTGCAATTAGAATAATTACGTTTAAAGGCAATGACAATATGTCATGTGCATACTATTATTATCATTATCATTCTTTTTTCACGCTCTGCAGTTATGACGATAACCCCTGCGCTGTTCTGCCTCTATATCTGAACTAAATTCACAGAGTCTCCCTCTCTCATTCACTCAAATTAGGAAGTAGGTGGGTAAGTGAAGCTGTGGGGTTTTCCCTTTCTGCAATAACTGAATCGTTCGCAAGCTACCATTTGAAACACGATTCAAAACGCGCTGCTAAATCTCTTTGCAGGTTAGATAAAACACGCAAGCATTAATTAGCAGGCTTGTTTGTATCTTGCAATTTTGATCACTTAATTCGTCGTATAAGGTCAAAGTTTCGTTTTGGGTGGTAGTTGTCGGACGGGAACTTGGAATCGGTTTCGGTTTAATTCATCGAAGTTTCTCGTGCTTGAATCTTTTCTTTTTTCAAATCTTTTTTTTATGTATGCTGACGTTTATGTTTTTATATCTCAAAGCAGATTAATGTGTCGCGAGCTTTTGTTAAACAGGTGTGTAGTTTAGCTTTCCTTTAAGCCTGTTTTTTTTAATGTTCACCCTGGTGCCTGGTAGGAAGCGGGCTGGATCTACGGCGGGGATCTCCCTCAGCTGTTGTCGGGAAACCTGCCAGGCTCAGCCTTCTGTCTTCCTGTATTTGACCACATTCACATCGGACAGCGGATTATTAGTGACAGATTGAAGTGATAAAATATGGTCCTTTTTACTTTATAGATTAGATGTGACTCAAACCGATAACAGCAACAAATATCTGACTTTCATATGCTATCTCAGCATCTTATCTGGAAACCCCCCCCCCATTTTGATCAAATCCCTTAAGATAGCCCTAGCTCAGATAATCATTTTTAGTCCTAATACGTTCTAAAAACGTTAAGTTTTTTGATTTCACAACAGAACCTAAAGAGAATAGTCCTAAATGATTGGAATGAAAATAACCAATAATAATAATATTACGTTAGGACAGTGTTTTGCACTTGCTGTGTTGTTACCATTAGCATCTATCCCAATGTACAATAAAAAAAATCAGACAGAAACAGTTTATGTGCAAATAAAAACCTTTGTCATACCCCGTTCTTTCCACCTACACCCCACTAGCCTTAGTTCCTCCTCACACCAGGGGTTTGGAGTTACCTGGGCCAGTTTGGGACTTTCCTTCAATGTGGGGTTGAGCGGGTATGGAACAGCAAACGGAAAAAAACTATAGGTGTTTAAAGTCCCTAAAACACCAAGACGAGTGGTGGGTCTGAACTTGTTCCTTGACATACAATACCATCAAAATGCTGAATCACTGTTAGTTTAGTTCTCGTGGGCCAACTGAAGATATAACAAGACTCCAGGATCTGCAAATGATCTTTTTAAGTTGAAGTGAACACATAGGTTCAATTTAGCTTTTTGCACCAAAATCAGAATACATTTGACAATATAGCTGAAATATAATAAGTGATAAATCCTGGAGGGACATGAGGGAGAGAAAAAGACAATAGGCCTAACCGGAGTTTTCATGTGGCCTATACCTTAATCCAATCTATAGACAGTGACATATGGTCAGTTTTTCAATTTAATTTTTTTAAGTATTTTCCCCCCAAATGTTCCATTTGCAATGTGTTCTATTGCTTCAGAGGGAAAAAAAATAGGCTACTTTGTGTTTAAACCGATAGTAGGCATAGTCATTATATATATATATATATATATATAATACTCTGCAATACAAAATCAACAAGGCGCAATTGTGTTATGTAGAAAAAGAAAGCAAAATCGTTAATTAATTGCTATCTTAATAGCACTGTGGACGTTTTTCAAAAGCTGTCTGGCTCTTCTATCACTGATTAGAGTCACTTACTGATGCTGAAATGCAGTGAAGCAGCGCCCTCTGCCGATGAGAGAAAATTATTTATTATTTATTATTTAATATGAATAATAAAAAACATTATCTGATACCCCCAAATATAATAGGAATACTTTAAATAGTATATATGGTAAATAAGTAAATAAATAACGTTATTGCATTGTTAAAGAAGAATATGCTAACCTTTTTTTTTCGTCCACAAGAGGGCCACAAAGAATCAACTGTTTAAGTTCAAGAAAAGTGTCAGATAATACTAGCCCTCAGTAGGAATTTAGACTCTAAATCACCAGTTGTCATCTTGTCTAGCCTAAATCTAGTTAAATTTATTCTTTAATTAGTGTTATAATTTAGTTTTTGATAAATATAAGTAATATTTATATATTTTGTAATATATTAATTTATAATATAATAAACATAGGATGACATGAAATTAAAAATGTAACATTAGAGCATGAAAATATAATTATAGTAGACTTTATTGTAGTATTAATAATATAATGTAATTTTAAGGCTTTAACTTAAACTCTCCCTCCCTCTTTATAATCATTTGTTATGCATGCAGGAAGTCTTTACACATGGTCGGTCCAGTAGACACAATTCAAACAACGTCTCAACTGCACACAGCCCTTGCTGCTTGGCTCGCTCTCTTTCTCTCTCTCACTGACACACAAAGAAAACAAACCTGTTTGTCTGCCTGTTAGCTACCCGGAAACTGATCAGAGAGAGAGAGGGAGAGAGAGAGGTGAATGTGTGCAGCTGAGTTCCTGTCCGTAACCAGCATGAGCGTAAGTGCCTCTGCAAAATTTAGGACACAGAGATATAATCAGACAAACAGAGGATGAGAGAGATGATGGCAGAGCAAGAGCACTGAATGTCTGTATGGGTGGAGTGATGGTGGGAGGCCGGTAGATCTGGGAGTAAAGCTTTGGTATTTCAACAATTTTTGGTGTCATGGTTTTGTCTTTACTTGTCAGCAACACCCTTGTAATGGAGACATGGCAAAAAGACACATGACTAGAACTGTGCACCTTTTATCTGTGGAGCACCTTTTTTCTTTTTCCGCTGAAATCAACCTGAATAGTTTTTTGTCAGGTGTTGCGCATGTGTTATTTGGGTAAGTCAGCTTTTCTTGTTCTGCTCGTGAAGAATAAATCTTGTAAAACGAATGTGGCTATGATGACAAACGTCTTTCATCACTTCTCCGCACTTCATCTGACGCGTGGACCTGGACATGGACAACACAAGGTTTTTAAACTGGATTATTAACCAAAGTTTTGCAGGGGTAAGATGACTCTGCTTTTTGAAATCATCACATTTACAGCTGCGTTTAAGTTGTTCTTATCATTATATCATTGGTGATGACAGGACAAAGAGTTACTGGGGAAGTGGTTTTCAGATAAATCACGCTTCCTTACTTTTCTGAGAATAATAGGGATGCAAATTAACCACTTGTTGTTGTGCCTGGTTGTTTTGTTAAGTTAAAATTTCAAAGGAGTTTATCTTTTCATGCTAGCTCTGCTAAAAATGATGCTTTTCAAAAACTAAGCCTATCATCAGGTGTCACATGCATGAAAGAGGATATCTGCATCAACTACACTTTAATTGTGTAAATGAAGTGATTGTTTTCAACACTATTTTCAATGACTTGACTCAGACACATGTCAGGATCTTAACTAGCACACCACGTGTGACACATTGGATATATCTCATCTATCATGGCAACAGCTAGACGTTCGAGTCAAGCTCCTGACACTTCTCAGTCCGTGTCCCAGTCCCCCACCAACACGGACCGTAAACATTTCGATAAAGTTCTCAGGAGACTGGAGAAACTGCATAAACTGACCACAGACCCCAGGTTGGGTCTTAAAAACAGCCCGCCGTACCTTCCCGAACTAGTATCGGATACCGCCATCCATCTGACAGAAGTATGGGCTCCCTATAGGGGCTCCATGATGGCCGTGCCACGAGGGGACGAGGGTGATTATCTGAGGATCCATATTCGACACTTGCTGGACAAGGCAGATAAAGCTGTGCTGCTGTTCAAAGATGGCAAGGAGAAGATGTTTGAAGAGACATCAAGCTGCAGGTAAGACAAAACTAAACAGCGCTGAGGTCAAGTCACTGGACTTCTTCGGGTGGCCACATTCAGATGTCTCAGAAATTATCACAATTGAGTCGACTGAACGACATCAAAAGTTCAAAAAACAGACACAAGATATATAGTAGTCAACTTTTGAAGTGGATCAAATAAGTTAATCAAAGACAAGAACGCATTTTTAGGTTAACTTTGATCCACTTCAAATGTTGACTACTGTATAGATAATAAAGCAGATTAATCCTTTTTGTTTTAGGTAATTCCAAGAGTGTGACTGCTGGTGATATATTTTATATAATTTTGAATAATACTTACATTTAAAAAACATTTAATGCTCAAAAAATGCAACATTTCTAAGAGTAAGTATACACACAAACACATACGCATACATTTGTATTAGAAGTTAATATATGGTAAAACTCCTCTTTAATGGTCCACCAACAGACATTTTACTAAGTATAAGTAACAACTCTAGCCCGATATTTTCCAAACTTAACCTAATAGTCTGTCACTTCTCTAATGGGTTTTTTTGACATTTAGCTGTAAATTAGCGAGAGTTAGTTGACTTGTTGCAAAATTAAATATAGTTAGTGTAATATATCAAGTGGATTATAAAATTAAAGTGTACTTATTTATTAAATTATAAATAAGTATGTATTTACATCATTTCATTCATGCTAACTCATTAGTGTTTACATGCATAAAAGGATATCTGCATTGAATACACTTTAATGGTGTGAACAAAGTGATTTTAGATTATCTAGACACATGTCAGAACCTTAACAGATCGATATAAAGGGTAAACTGTGTGAGAACGAGAGAGAAAAAGTGTCAATAAAGCTGGTTAATGAGCAGACCCAAACTACAATGTTTGTTTACCGAGAATCTTCCCTATAGCAGGGACAGAAATCTCTGTTTTGGTAGCTTATCTGAAAATGTCAATATTACTTCTCTAATCATGGTTCTATGGCTCTCTAATTTCATATAAAAAATAAAAATACTTTAATACTTAAAAGTATTAAAACCATTTAAAATGTATTTCAACCAAAATGTATTTCAGTTTGGTCATTAAATGAAATGGCAACTCTGATTAACATTTGTACGCTACATGTGCCCACAAATAAAATAATATAGAATGTAGAAAAATAGAATTTAGAAAAAAAAGTACTGACTTGTCCATTTGCGTATTAAAGTGCGAATCAGTTTGGGATGGAAAGCCATCCTAGTAAAAAAAGTTTTTAATAGTAAACCCTAACATCCATCTTAAGAGACCAAAGATAGCAGTTCATGTTTAGACTTTGTTTGCGAGGCTTGACCAGGTTTCTTGTCTGCTGTGACTACTAATGACCAGTGTGTATAGCGTGGCATTATCATGGAAATGGAGGAAACTTTCCTCTGGCAATGGAGGCCAGCAGTTTAATGCTATGTTTTTGGCTCATCAGTGGCCGTACTGTTAGCTTCCTGATCACGAAACCTAACTTTATTATTAGTAGTAGTAGTATTTATGCATGGCAAAAGAGAAAATGAAATATGCTACTCAAATAATACATAAATTGTTTTAATACATTCAATACATAGCCTGTTTTTTCTCTAATGTGATCAGTTGATTTAATTTATTCACTATAAGAGAGAATGGAATGACCACACAAACCTAATACAGTATGTGGGTAAATGTAGACTATTTCACCTGCTTTGTGACTGCTGGGCAGCGAAGAAACCATGCCAGCATGGTTAGTGGACAGGACATGTGGTGGAAAATGTATCAACACAAGTAAAGGAAACTTTAGGCCTCAGAAGCGCTGTACTTTTTCTTAGCTGCACATATAAAAGGTAAGACAAACTGAGGGCTTTGTGGCTAAGCTACTAGAGATAAAAGTAGAAACAAAGCAGTCATATTGTCTGAGTGGAAAAATCTGTCGCATACAAGCCACAGTGGGTCAGTTCAGCACCCAAATTAGATAGTTTATGCATCTTAACACACTAAAGCCACATCATCCACAACCTAACAGAAACATACTCAAGGGATGCGAAACTGTTACTACACTGAAATAAATTGCTGTTAAAAGTAGTAAATTTCACACATAATTACTGAAAAATATCAAGCAACATGTGGAATTAGGCATTACATTTTTAAGAAGACATTTTATTGAAGATAATACCCCAATAAAGCGGCATACAATTTAAAAAAAAAGTGCATATATTACATCTGCACTGTTGTGTGCTTTTTTAAACAAATACAATGGTAACGCCTTACAAAAAGCTTCATTAGTTATAATTGGTAAACTACATTATTTAAAATAAACTAAGAATGAACAATACTTCTACAGCATTTATTAATATTGGTTAATAATTTCATCATTTACTAATGCATTATGAAAACCACAAGTTGTTTTTGTTAACATTAGTTCATGGACTGTGATCTAACATGAACTAACAATGCACAACTGTATTTTTATTAAAAAACGTTAACAAAGTTGATTAAATACTGTAATAAGTGTTCATTGTTTGTTCATGTTAGTTAATACATTACACTTAAAAAAATAGCTTGTTGATCTAAGTTAATAAAATTATGAACTGATTTATTTGAACTTAAAGCTTAACTTAATGAGATCAAACCAATTTAATTTGACATGTTCCGTGAATGGTCCCTGAACATGACACCATTACTGTTGCTAGACAGACTAGTTTGTTTGGTTTTCGATTTTGGTTACCATTTATCTTTTTTATCTTATGGGAACATAACAGACATCATAACACTTGATCACATGCTAAACATATTCTGTACTCCTGCAGCACACATATAGTGATCAAGTAAAAATGGCTTTATCACTAGCATTAGCACATTAGCACACGGCTTATGTAGCCATAGCTTCAGGGCCGGCCCGTGGCATAGGCAGTATAGGAAAATGCTAAGGGCGCTGTACGTCCAGGGGGTGCCAGAAATGGAGGAAGAAAAATAATGTTATGATAAAGATGATGTTAATTTATATTATTTTGCTGTTTTTCCGATTGGTGATTGATAACGAAAGTGGCTCATGTGCGTGGTCACATAAGACTTGCATTTAAAAGTAGACACTTCAAGCTTTCTATAGATATGTGTCTCATGTCTGTGTGTCATGTTTTCGCGGAGATTTTAGTTCATTTTAGTGATGCGTTTCTAAAAACCGCCACGGAATTAGCAAAGAAAAAACGCGAACACTGTTTATTTTCCTTATTTTGAAAAAGCACACACTTTTGTTTTCACTGAGAGTGAACTCAAAAAAAGTAGACACCTATGAGATTCGAAAGGTGTATAACATTTATTTGTGTGACCAAAGTAAACAGAGTATTTTAGTGTCTTTTGCACTGATAAGAAGAAAAAAAAGATGTGACCATCGACTTCAGTCAGCGCTGGCAGCCTGGTGCATTATGGGTATTTCTTTAGAGGTGTTTCTGTGTAATTTAAGCAAGACAGTTGGGTAATTTGTATAAGTGATGTTGTGTGAGTTATGTTCAAGTTAGTTTGGTTCATTTGCAGCCCTGTTATATGTAAGTTAAACAGTTACCGTCGTGCAGAGAAGTGTGTATGGGGAGTGAGTTGTTAAAATTGGCCCTGCATAGCTTAACAACAAGGTCTACACTTTACTATGATGGTAACCTAAAAAATCAACAAACAACTTTCCCTTTACTAAAACCACGTGAAACAGCATTCAATTTATTTTCCTGATCTATTCGTATGCAAAGCAATTAGGAATTAGAAATCCACTGCCCAGTTTCAAAGTAAATTATTTGTGCAGGCCCAACACAAATGGGTTTAGTTAACTTTTACAAATATGATTTCATTTAGCATAATAAAATTGAGTGCAAATGACAACTGAGTAAAAAACTAAAGATGTGTTGTTTTGGCTTATTTAATTTAAGTAAACTGAGCAATGGTAGCAAATTACACCTTATTGTAAAGTGTCACCAATACAATATATTAATTTAAACATAATACAAAAAATGCAATCTGAGTTAGCTACGTTAAATGTTGAATGTACAGAAGAGTACAGAGATGAGAGGAGCTGATTTGTGCCGTGCTGTGTAGAGGATGCTGATGCTGTGGCAACCTCTTTGATCAATTAGTAATGGAAAATTTTGTCAGCCCAACCACACACACTAAGGACAGGATGCATCAAAGTACTACTTCCTGTTTCTACAATTTAGAGTGCATCTTGCACTCTAAATCTTAGAGTGTTTCTTTTTGGTTGTATGTTTGTGCAACGTGTTAACATGATTTTATAACACATCAAGAACCATTATCATGTGTGCAGAAAACAAAAAAGCACCACAGCTCTTCTGTGCACCTAGTATTTCTAGGCACTTTATACAGTGAGTGTGTAAGTGTGTTTACTATGTAATATTTGCATGTGTAATAGTGGCGCAGTTTGTTCTGCATTTGTTTTAAATTAAAACAATACTACATTTGCTTTCTTTTTCAGGAGAAATCTCACTAAGTTGTCACTGCTGTTCAGCCACATGTTGAATGAACTACAATCTTTGTTTCCTGGGGGACGATTTCAGGGTGATACTTATAGAATAACAAAGACAGAGGCCAAAGACTTCTGGAAGGAAGTCTTTGGACAAAAGTACGGAAAAAATAATTTACTTTAACGTGTGTTGAAGATTCAAACCCTACACATCCAATTTTTGAACAGTCAACACTCCCTCTCTCTCTTTCTCAGATGTATAGTGCAGTGGAACATTTTTAAACAGCAGCTGAGGAGGGTTCATTACTTTGAAGAGGGAATGGAGGCAATGGCTTTGAAGTCCACAGTTGATCTCACTTGTAATGATCACATATCCGTCTTTGAGTTTGATATTTTCACCAGGCTTTTTCAGGTATCATACTAACATTTTTTTCAAGGAATCTAAAAAACATAAGGAACTTTCCATGACTTAAGAGATAAGTTTGATAAACTAAATCGAATAAGAAAAATCTAGCATGAAAAGTAGATTAATTTAACATTTATATATAATAAATGGTAAAGTGTCAGCAATAGAACATCACCACCTGGTCCTCTAATTCTCTTCCTTATTTTTTATTTGAGTTTACTGTTTGTTTTGCATTTGGTTACTTAGAAATTTTCTTTGTATTGATTATGTTGTAATCATTTCAAAATATGAAGCTGTGTAATCGCCTACTCTCCCTTTAGCCCTGGTCAACTTTGATAAGAAACTGGAACCATTTAGCAGTAACTCACCCAGGATACATGGCGTTTCTCACCTATGACCAGGTCAGGGTCCGACTAGAGCACTACAGACATCGTCCTGGCAGGTAAGACAAAACACAGACAAAAGCAGCTTAAACATCCCCAAAATATAGACCACTCATATATTTACCCATAGTATCAGAGGGGTTTAGATCTGACTTCTTGGCTCTCTCCACAGCTACATCTTTCGTCTCAGCTGCACACAAATGGGTCAATGGGCGATTGGCCATGTGACCAGTGAAGGCAACATTGTGCAAACCATTCCACAAAATACACCTCTTTACCAAGCACTCATACAAGGTTTCAGGGAAGGCTGGTAAGTGCACAATCTAATTAAAAATATGCACACTGAAATTAAATCTGACATCATAATGTTAGAGTAATCTGGATGCTTATATCTACAGCTACTTATACCCTGATGGGCGTGATGTAAACCCTGATCTCAGCAGGCTGTGCAGTCCAACTCACAAGGGTCGAGTCAAAGTCACAGAGGTAATATATACAATATATATATCTCCACTGTATTAAAAAGACATTGTCTTTCCTTCAAATAAAATAAATGTTAAAGGAATAGTTCACCCAAAAATGAACATACTGTCATCATTTACTCACCCTCAGGTAGTGCCAAACCTGTATGAATTTCTTTGTTCTGACAAACACAAAAAAGTTTTTAACCAGGCTGTTTTGGGTCACCATGAAGTCAATTGTGACCCAAAACACCCTGGTAACAAATGTTTGTTGAAATACCTTCCTTTGTGTTTTCATTTTTGGGTAAACTATTCATTTAACTGTTATTCAAACATTTCATTTCAGCTCATTTATTATTTATCTTATCTAATTTAGTTAATTAATTTATGTATTAAAATAATTAAGAATTAAGCAGAAGTAAAAATCGATAAAACATTTACACACACATATAGGCCTACATACATATATATGTATGTATATTCAATGTACGTAAAGTAAAACAACAAAATACTAAAACTACAGTAAAATTATACTAATAAAAAGTACAGTAGTATCTCAATGATACTGAAATAACACTACAATGTAGTGTTGCTCAGATTTGATTTGATTTTTTTGGATCATGTTACAAGAAAATGCAAATAATCATTGCCTATATATATTTATATATATACACTATTGTTCATGTACACATTACACTATTCTATATGTGTTCCCTATTTGTGTTTTGCATATGAATAAATACATTTTGAAATATAATTTTTTTATGCGTTGAATTTGTCTCTTCAGGAGCAGTATGAATTATATTGTGAGATTGGCAGCACATTTCAGCTCTGCAAAATCTGCACAGAACGAGACAAGGACACTCGCATTCAGCCCTGTGGGCATCTGCTATGTCAGCCCTGCTTGACTGGCTGGCAGGTATATCATTCTCTTATTGAGCTCAGACCTTTGCCTCCATCTCTCATTCACACTCACAAACAATTATGGTCAAGTTACACCCTAAAACCCACATTCACAACAGATTTCCGTTGTTGGTGTATAAACATCATAAATAGAACTCATCAGACTACAGTTATTTTACTGGAAATAAATCACTAAAATAAACGTAAAATGAAATGCTTGCATAAAGCAACGTCATTCAGAAAGCAGTTCTGCTTGAAATAAAGTGTGTGCCACAGTGTCATGCAACATGACCTGATGTTTTGGCTCAAGCTTCCTGTCTGTGTTTGATCAAGCATCTATGTGCAGTGTGACTGATTTTCCACTTCTCTGAAGTCACACTTCATCGCGCACTGAGATAACATTTACTCTAGAGAATGAGAGGACTTGATGCATTTCTGCAGCTCTACATTTTAAAATGTAACACATTCAAAGACAAGTGCGACTCTCATAAGATGTCAAGAGACTTTCTTGTGGTGTGGTGGGGTGTGCAGGATAAGGATGCCCTTGGGAGGATTATATATGTGAATGTGTGTTGAAAGTTGTCTCACTCCCTCTTTTGTGCAGAAGTCAGACGGGCACTCGTGCCCCTACTGCCGCTGTGACATCAGAGGCACCGAGTCCATCCTCATTGAGCCTTACCTGCCAGCTAGAGACAGGAGGCCAGGGGGAAAGGAGGAAGAGGATGAAGATGAGGAGGACGATCATGAGGATGTGGAGCTGGTAATGAAAAAACTGGCTTATATGAAAAAGGTGAGCATGTGTAATTCTTTGCTTGGCATTCTGAAAATCAGATTTTTTCTTTTACTCTTGTTTGCTTTTGTGTGTTTAGAGTTAGCAAATATTAAGTTGCATTGCTTGTAGTTTTATACACTCTCAAAAATAAAGTTACGAAAGCCGTCACTGGGACGGTACCTTTTCAAAAGGTACATTTTTGTACCTATTAGGTTCAAATATGTACACTTTATATACCAATGTTTCTTTTAAGTACCAAAATGGACTCTTTAGGTAAAAGATGTACTTTTAAAAAAAGGTCCTGCCCCAGTAACAGCTTCTGCACCTTTATTTCTGACTCTGAGAGAGTATAATTAACCACATTTACACAAAATGTCAAGACCTCTAGACCCCGCACTGTCATTTACATTTGCATTAAACCTGCAAACAAATAACCAAATTATAAAACGGTGTAATAGCTAGATAAAAGGTGACTGCTTAATCTGTTCTCTATCAGTTATTAGCTAATATTAGAGATTTAGAAATCAGTTTACAGATATTTAATTGTGAATGATCATTTCAAGTTTAACATTTATTTTATTTTTGTCACCATCTAAAGCTCACTAAAAGGCCATCCATTAAAAAAAAGTGTTAAAATGTATAATTTAGCAAATCTTAAAATTAATACAAATTTTCATACTGATAGGCCCGGTTTCACAAACAGGGCTTAGCTTAAGCCAGGACTAGGCATTAGTTAAATTAAGATATTTAAGCTACTTTT
>JAUCNO010000236.1:19836520-19849425 GCA_032353835.1 Enteromius viviparus | reverse complement strand
CGCTCCATTATTGTTACCCTGACCCTGAGACTTTATTAAAACACTGTTGCACTTAAACTTGCTGCTTCTCGCGTCCTTTATTCATACAAACACTAGAGTTTAGCACGGTGATTTTAAGGAGGGCTCGCTCAGGTTTTGTGGAGTATACAGGATGTCGTTCACCAAGGGACTGTTTGCACTTGTGTGTAGAGACCCGCCGTTTGAGGACTTTGTTTCCGAGTTCATTCGGCTCGCAGAACGGTCGGGTCTCAACGACAGCATCCTCACTGCCGGTTCAGCCCCATTGAACTGCCGGACATTACCGCACTGGCATGGAGATCGGGAGTTTTCCTCTGCCTGATGACAGTTCGAACTTACCGCGCCGCGAATGTCAACTCAAATCCATGGCATGGTTCTCGCTTGGCCATACTGCCTCCAGACCTTTTGCAGCCATGCAAAGCTCTTCTGGTCCCAGTTTTTCTGCCCCAAAGTCTGTTTCCTGTTCAATCAGTTCCCGTGATACAGCCAGGGGCGCTGTTCCAAGCCCAGTCGGTCCAGGTTCTACAGCTCGAAGAGCTGTCACCCGTCCATGTGAACCCCGAAATAGTAGCTACGGGCCCTGACATCATTCAGCAGTGTGATGTTCAGTTTGGCCCGGCTATCCAATCGGTCACCAAAAGACAGCTAGGGTAGCTGTCTGCCACGTCGGTGGTACCCAAGTCGCCCACAGAGGGCGCCGTTCTCATCACTCAGCGAGAGGGGCTGGGTGATGCTCTGCCAGTTACCGAAAGACAGCTAGGGGAGCTGTCTACCATGCTCATGATTCCCGAGTCGCCCATAGAGGGCGCCAGTGCCATCACTCAGCAAGAGGGGCTGAGTAATGTGCAACCCATCACCGGCCGACAGCTAGGGGAGCTGTCTGTCATGCTCGTGCCTTCCAAGATGCCAAAAGAGGGCGCTGTGTCCATCACTCAGCGAGAGGGGCTGGGTGATGCTCAGCTGGTTACCACACGACAGCTGGGGGAGCTGTCAACCACACCGGAGGTTCCCTGAGATGCCCGCAGAAGATGCTGGCACCATCGCTCCGCGAGAGGGGCTGAGTGATGTTCAGCTGAGTACAGGGCCGCGGCTAGGTGAGCTGTCTGTCCTTTCTGCGATCCCCATTTTGCCCATAGAGGGCGTGCATGTTGTCACCCAGCGAAAGGGGCTGAGTGATGATCAGTGGGACGCAGGGCCACAGCTAGGAGGGTTGTTGGCCATCTCAGCGGTGCCTGCTCTTATTGCAGAGGGGCGTCGGTTCAGACCCGGACTCCCCTCTGCTTCTCCCCAAGGACTCAGTTAACCGGTATTTTGACCCTTTGCATTGTTTTCGACTCTGTTTTGCCTGTGTCTCCACCATCCTGTCTGTCGGCGCTCCATTATTGTTACCCTGACCCTGAGACTTTATTAAAACACTGTTGCACTTAAACTTGCTGCTTCTCGCGTCCTCTATTCTTAACAATGACAAATGTCGTTTTTATTAAGTTATAAATACGCTTTTTCACAACATTGCAGAAACGTTTTTATAATGTTTGTATGTCTCTTTCCAACATTTAATTTACTTACCATGTCCAAAATGGTACTTTACATGCTGCCATCAAAAAATTTTATTCACAGCGTTAAATCTGAATATTCATCTAATTAGCAGTGCTTTTTTACATTTCACCTTACTTGTAGCGTTGCTGACCTCTGGTTGTTGTCCGCTTTATAAGCCTACGTTTATGTACGCCCCTATAATTTATACTACACGATAATTTAGTCACGCCACTCATTGTATTTATTCCCAAAATATAAAAAATAAAAATACACAAATGCTAATATTAATAAGGGTTTCCTTTTTTACACAAATTATAGGTAGAACATGTTTAAGTAATATATAATAAATACAGTTTATAATGGCTATTATTGTTTAATAAATACCAATAAATATATTTTATAGTATTGGCATACTTGATTCAGAAAATGTATATTGTGTGGCGATTTTTCAGTGCTTTTATTGCAGGTAACATTGTTATGCCTGTAGGTGGCAGTGGGGGACTGTCTTAATGAGTTAGTTAGTTAGACCATTCGTTCAGTGCTGATTTATTCAGTTGGGGCATTATGTGACCCACCAAATTAGTATTGAGAGTAGGTCAGGAACATAAACAACATCAACAAAACATGATTATTATAGTAATTCCATGGTAACCACAAAAATCAACCACAGTTTTGCTACAAAATAAGAGCATTGTTTAAACTATGGTTATACAAATAGTAATCAACACAGGAAAAAAGGTAGGGGTTGGGTCACAGAATTCAGTACAACATTGAAAAGAAACAAGATTGTAAATAAATAAAATGTATAAACCTAAAACCGAGCCTTTAGCTTCAACCTTCATCAAACACACCTGACTCATTCCATTAGGACAGGGGTGCCCAAACTCAGACCTGGAGGACCAGTGTCCTGCAGAGTTTTAATCCAACTTACCTTAACACACCTGACACAAAGTGGGGGAAATTATGCTTCACACTGGGTCACTTAAATAGATGTAGCTACTGTATTAAAATAATAGCAAACACGTTTTTACGAATCTCATACAGCATTGTGGTCAATTTAAGGACCTTTAGGACTAAGGTCTAAAGGACCTTTTTAAAAGACACTAACGTTAAACCATCTCTATAAAGTAAATTATATTCAACATAAGCGTGTCTATTGCATGTAGGAAAGTGTCAGGAAAAGTATTATTTGTGTTATTTTAGGGACTAAACTTACCTTAAAGCAGTGTGGAAGACGGAGATTCGCCGCGTGTAATGTTGTGTTGCTGCCCTGTTTCCATGGTAACTTCCTCCGCTCCAGTTTAAATGCAACTTCAGTGTTTAACTTGCATGGCAATTAAAAACTCAGCGTTTACATCAATACACGTAGAAGTAATGATAGATAAAAATGAAACTTATTTCTGAAACTTAAAAACGTATTGTCTAAGTGGATAGAGGCCTGGTATAATATAAAATAAATTAAAATTTTGGTACTTGACATTTTTTAAATATTAAATATTTTTGAAACATTCACCCATCATTCCTTTTTATTTCAGTATCATGGTTTACATTAAACTGTTAGCGCGTTATGACAATTTGAAACAACATTATCGATAAGTAGCCTGTTATTAGATTCGAATATGTCAATTGAATGAGCAGGGACAACTGAAAATATTCATGACGTTTTAAAAACGTACTACATCAATACATATTTGCAACCAAAAATACAACGTTGTGAAAACGTTTTGTGTTTGCTGGGTATTTAACATCTAAAAGGAGACGGCCAATAAACGTATTGCAGATGAGCAAACAACCTAAATAATGCGTCTTGCAGGTGTCAAATAGACGTGCTATCAGGGTCAACCGTCATTAGCTACTGAAACATTTGCTGGAGTTTTATGTGTTGTTGATTTACTTCTAAAAGCGTAATAATAAAATATTAGAAAATATATTTACAACGTAAATGTAATATAAATCTTAAAATAACCCTTCTAATTAAATTATTACTGTGTTTCAATATTGATAAATATTCCAAAACTTTATGAAAATACAAAATGAGAATTAACTGCAACCGTATCTTTATCGTGGGTACAATTTATATATAAATATATATAACATACACGCCTTCAGATTATCTTTTACATTCACGCGTTTTTGTTTTTTGTTTTTTACATAACACGCCTTCATTCGCTTTCAGAACGTCATTCCCTCCTCCCTCCTGCTATGACTTTATGTGAAACCAGCTTGTTTACGTTTGTTAATTGGCGTGAAGAAACGGGATTGTGTTCGTAAGGTTAGCAGTTTTTGAAAGCAATCTGTTAACAAAGCCAGATGAAAGTGTTTTAATTTTGTCATGTGTTGTTCACACATCGCATAGGCTAACGTAGGCTACCACTTTCCATTTCCTTGGATTTCTTGGAAACCGAAACCAACATAAACGGGGGCACAATGGACAGTGGGTGAGTGGTTTTTTTTGTCAGTCTTTTCAAAAACATGACTATATGAGTATATGTATGCATGCAATGCTATTTTCTCTGGTTTCACTTATAATACCCTCTAAGTTAGTTGACAAGGGCACAGTTCCTTTAAAAATGTAGCCAGTTAGCGCTCATTCAGTTAGAGATTGGGCCATTTACAAATGAACGCTTTACAAATTGTTTTGATTAAACCTCTTGACACAACTTGACACGACGTATTAAAAAGCGTTAAATAAGTAAAATAAATAAACGACTGCGTAACTGTTAGGTAGGTTTAGCCGATATAAAATTCAGTCGCAGCACTGTTGAACGAGGAAACGGTAACGTTATTTGTGAACCGTGTAAAAATATTAGACGTACCATTTCGTCTTTCTCTGTTTCTTTCTTCATAGATAAAATACACACACAAGGTTTTGAGGTACCTTCAAAAGTATGTCGAGTTATTTCTCCAGAGTAACCTTTTTTACAGTTCATTAGACCTCTAACGACACAAAGAGTACTCCAAAAGTGGGATGATGGAATAATGTTCTTAAAAAATGTTAAAGCATAATGTTTTGACAAGTTGTCTTGTTTGTTTGTTTTTAGATTGTACATGCCAGCAAAAATACAAGAGGATCATTTTAACAAAATCAAGAATGTATTTGCTTCCGAAAGCTCTGAAGAAATCCCCCATCGGCTTATATCTCTTTTGGAGATTTTTGATCGTTTTAAGATAGATATCGCTGTGACTGGAGAGTCTGGTGCAGGAAAGTCTTCTCTTATCAATGCCATCCTTGGATTGAATCCTGATGACACAGGGGCTGCTCCAACTGGAGCTGTGGAAACCACAAAGCAAGCAACCATGTATCATCACCCAAATTTCCCACACATCAGACTATGGGATCTTCCAGGGATGGGCACCCCTTCCTTTGCATCCAAGAGTTATGTGAAGACAATGAACTTTGACCTATATGACATGTTCTTTATTGTGATATCAGAGAGAGTTAGAGAAAACAACATGCTGTTGATTGATGAAATAAAGCAAAGAAAGAAGCCATTTTATTTCATTAGAACAAAAATTGATAATGATGTCCGTAGAAAGAAAGGCAAATTAGCTAAAAAACGTGCATTGGATCAAATGAGACAAGACTGTGAGAAATATCTGAAGGAGAAGAAACTTGACCCCCATGTGTTCCTAGTGTCATCCCTTGAAACTGAAAATTTTGACATGCAGAAGTTCATGGACACTTTTAAGGATGAGGTTTCTCAGCTTAGAGCAGAGGTATTTTCAGATTTTCTGGACAAGATGTTGCATGGAGGATGGATGAAGGCAAGGTGAGTATAGCATGATTTTAAAATGTACTTTTTGTTTCATATGGTGTTAAAAAAAGTTTTGTACCATTTTTAGTAAAACATTAAATAAAAGTTTTAAATAGTAAACTTTTTATTAGCCTGACATATTTTATGTAAAACCCCAAATTAAAAATGTATGAATTTTAATTCATAAATGAAAAATTGCTATCATAGAGGAGTTCATTGCATGTATGACTGATATATTAAATGTATTTCTGAATAAATTAATGTTTCAAATATTATTCATCCTAACATTCATGCAATTTCTCTTTTTTAGGTATGCTACAAGTCACATCCAACAGACTGGGAAACTTGAAACAGAGGACATCACAGCATTGCAGGATATATATAAGCGCACAGGCTTTGGAGCTGCAAAAATCAGTGTTGTTCTGGAGGCTTTGAGTCACTTTCAACTAGATGTTGCAGTTTTGGGTGAGACGGGCTCTGGAGTGTCTGCTTTGGTAAATGCCTTAATTGGTCTGAAGAATGAAGAGTGTGGTACAGCTTCAGAATCCATCAGCAACCCAGCACTGAGTCTGGGATACCCAGATGTCCGGTTCTGGGACATATCCGGCGTAGAGGCAGTCATGGATTACTCAATGTACGAGATGAAAGAAAACTTAAATTGCTATGACTTCTATATCATCATTGTGTCAGACTGGCAGAAAGCACGGCATTTAAAACTAGTAAAAGCAGTTAAAGAATTAAGGAAACATTACCTCTTGGTCCAGACCAAAGTAGACCATCATCTACAGGATCAGAGTGATCTGTACTGTGATGAGACTGAGGTACTTGATGGGCTTCGGGCACAATTTATTCAGGAGCTTCAGATGGCAAGACTATCTGAAGAGCAGTTATTTCTCATCAACAGTCTTGACAGATCTGCATTTGACTTTGTAGGCTTGGAAAGTGCTCTCTCTAGTGACCTCAACATTGTCAGGACAAGTGCTTTTGCATATTATATAGCAAGAACAGTAAAGGAACACAAATAAAAAAAAAAAAACGTAGAAATGTAAGATATGATTCGACATTAAACTGTTTTAAACTGACTTACATTCTGTTTCATTTCCCGACTTCACTCTTCTTTGATTGGCTGAGACTGATTAGGAGATTGGAAACAGCTGTAGCTAATCATTGCGTCAGAGCTCCTCCCGAAACTAAAATTAAATATTCAAGCTTACTTTAGTATGACTACTGTTTTCAACTGGTGTGCATTATAATATATTAATAGAATTAACAAATCTTTGTTGAATGTATTGTATAGTTCTTTTTTTCTGTCTGTGACAGATCGGATGTCTTTGAAAAATAAGAAAAGGCATCGCATTTTGGTGCAGTTGCTTTGTTTATTGCAAAAGAATATAAGATTTACAGTTGGGAAACAAAATTATTTGTAGAGTTTTGTTTGAAGTAAAAATATGTGAACAGTTGATCTCGATACTATTTTCATATACTGTATGTTTGAAATAATTGTAATAACTGCAGATTCTCATGTCATTTCACGGTTAAGACTGTCTCTTGTTTAATAAAATGTTCATGAAAAATTGCTCCATGCTTCTTCTTCTGTTGTGCAAACCATTAATGTGGCTAAGGTATAAGACTGTAGGTAAGTTATACTGTAACATAATATTTAGTTTTTTTTATTGGACCTGAAAATCATAAATAGTTTTGGTGAAACTATGTTAATTAATCTGGTAGTTTTTTTCACATGTACTTTCCAGGTCAGCTTTAAAGTGTTGTTATGGGTAACAAAACGAACAAATACTTTAGAACTTTATGGCAGCTGTCAGTGATAATAACTGAATAATTTATTTCTGTGACAACCAAAGAAACAGCTTAGTCACACCTAAAAAAAAACGTCAAAATCTAGATTAAATGTAAATGCGTCATAAATCTGATGAAAGGTCTGAAAATAAACCTGTAAAGAAATAGCTGGGCTTTTTTTTCTTTGTCTTCCTACTAAGATCTCATGTATTCACACACCCATTGTAACCTTGCTAACAATTCAGCAATTTAACTACCAATATATCCTTTTGTTGTGTAAGCAGCAAACAAAAAAATTATACTTGGCTGGCAGTTGAAAACAATGACAAAAAACTTTTTTTAATTAGTATTTCAAAATTCAGACTCTATTCCTGTTTATAATAAAACACAATTTTTCAATAATAAGTGCAACCCCTTCAAGCCTGGATGTAGTAACACCTGTACTAGTATATACTCAAAGTGGCACCTGTCACCGTCATTTATTTTCATTTGTTTTAATGAATGTAATTTCATTAACAATATGTATCAAACAAATTCACTTAAATGAAAGAAAGAAAAAAAAACAGAAATACAATATAATATAAAGAAAACATACTGTATGTTGTTTAGAAGAAGGTAATATATAGAGATTCTGACCCCTGGCCTACAGCCCTAAATACATTGTAAAACAAGTTTAACAGGTTTTTAGTGCTTATTTGCACAACTGAGCTGACAAAAAATTGCACAAACCACCAGATTTCACACATTTCACCCATTTTTTTATTTGATTAGATAATCAACTAGACAATATTCAGTGTAACACTTATTTCCAACCAATTAACTGCATGTGCAAGTTACCCAATGTAGACTTTATAATGTGTAATTTTGATTAAACTTTCGGTAAACATCTCTTAGCTTGATTTTATTCATCCAAACCTGCAGCTCGAAGGACCTGTCTCATGTCATTGATCATGTCATTTAATGCACCATGCAAGACATTGTAAGTTGCCTTGAAGGCCTCAGCCGCATTACAAACGCTGGTTGCAACAAATTTAGCATCAACTTTTTTCACTGGTTGTGTCATCGCTGTACGAGGTCTAATTGCCATTTTGTCTACCAATGCTGCTGGTAAAGGAGTCTTTATAGCTGATTTCAGCTGTGAGAGAGGCTTGTTCATTCTCTCTGACAGGTTGATGAGTGATTGCTCATTTAACCCCAAAGCATAATGACAGCTTACGAGATAGACCATCAAAACCGTCTTGTCAATGGCCAGAGATATTAAAGAGAATGGGACAACAGCACCCAGACCAGAGCTCAGTGCTGCAAGCCAAATAAAGCTCTCCATAACCTCTTTTTTCTTCTCTAGCATAGCCAGAGAGAACACAGGCACTGACTGGACCAGAGCAAATCTCTTGTTTTCTGAAAGGTCTGACTCTAGATTATTTACCAGGTCTTGGAAGTCATATTTTCCTAAATCATAAGAGGATATCAGGAACACCCTGGGGTTTCCTAGCTCCTTCACGTATCTGTGACAGTCTTCTCTAATCGTGTAAAGAACCTGCTGCTCATCCCATTTTATGGTCTTCGCCACTGACCGAATGTCATTGTCAATCTTAGTCCGGACAAAATAAAACCTCTTCTGCTTTTTTTGAATCTCTTTGGCCAGAAAGACATCATTTTCCCTGAACCTCACAGAGGAAATTATGATAAAGAAATCATACGTCTCAAATTTCACTTCCCTGAGGAATTTTTTAGCGTTGAAGTTAGGCATACCAGTCCCTGGCAGGTCCCACAGTCTGACATTTGACTTTGTGGGATGGGAGTACATTGTAGCTACCTTTGTTGTTTCAGTTATTCCTGTTGGTGCAGAATTGTCATCATCATCATTCAGACCTCGAAATGCATTGATGAAGGTAGACTTTCCTGCTCCTGTTTCCCCAGTCACTGCAATATTTAGAGTCACACTGTCAAGACTGTCCAATTGCTCTTTAGCCTTTGCAGCGGCTGTCTTTGGGTCATGTTCTCCCAGTCTCTGCAAAGCTCCAGAGAAATCCAAGTCAGCAGAAGAATCTTCTGTCATTATGCCTTGTTAAATTCTTTACTGTTAAAAAAAATACAAATAAAAAAATTACAGTAATAGTTAGTAACTTCAATTGAGTTTTTCTTGGTCATGGACGGCTGTGACTTTATTTGACAGTTTATGTCTCTCGTTTATGAGTTTATATCTCATAGTTGCATTACAGTTTCCATTGTATTCGCCACTTTATTTCTGTCAATGTAACTTTATATCTTACAACTGAGACTGTACATGTATACCTTTTTCTTTTTAAAACTGACTTCTTTAATATAGTTTTTTCATCTTGAGGTAAATAACCTTAAAATATTAGAAATATAAAAAGTGGGTGTGTAATTCAACTACATATAGAAACATTTTTTCACAAAAAAAGCTTTGTAAACCTTTTTTATTGTATGAGATGAACACATACATCATTATATGAGCATGAGAATCCAGATTTCAGCATAGAAAAAAAAAAACTAATTGTGAACATTTTGAAATCTAATAGCATGCTCCATGACTAAATAAAAGTACAGTGTCATTGGCCAGCATGAACATTGTAATCCATTCTTTAAATATATTGTATGAAGATTGGTAGTGTTGTAATTGTTGTTTTATACTGCTGTAGCGCCTTGAGTTTAAGAAAGTCGCACTACAAATAAAATATGTATTATTATAATTATAAGACATGGTAGTATTTTAATCTCCTTTATAATCAGCACACAATCTAACAAACATGCCATTAACAGAAGCAAAAAATGCATTTATGCTCCAAAACCATTCTCCATATCAAAGACCACATCCTTAAAGAAACACATGTTTAGGACATCTGTGAATTGCTGCATAGTGTGTCCAGCTCAGCCTCTTTTCTGATTTTTCTAGCAACCTCTGCCAGCTCATTTAATCCTCCTATCAAGAGGTAATAAGTAGTACCGAAGGATATTCCTGCAGCAGCAGCACTTCCTACACCTGGAATGAGACTTGCAACATATTCAATGGCAGCAAGGGATGTAAGTGCAACAGAGACTTGTAATCTGGCCACTGCTTTTTCTTGGATGGCAGATGCCAACTTTGATTTGGCCACATGTTCAAGCAAGGGCTTGTTCACTTTTTCTGAAAGCCTCGACAGTGAACTTTTATCCAAACCAAATGAATAGTAGCATCTTGTAAAGAAAAGCAACAAAATGCTTGCGTCGCATGCTACTGACAGTCCAGGTACAGGGATGACTGCTACACCAGCAGAGGCGAGAGATGCTGCCCAGATCATCCCTTTAAACATCTTGATCTTCTTCTCGAGAGCTTCAGTAGAGCACACTGGCCAGGCTTGAAGAAGAGCCAATCTTTTGTGTTCCGAAAGCTCTTCTTCTAGAGTGTTTTGAAATATTTCAAAATCATATTTCTCCAATTCAAAAGATGATATCAAGAAAACTTTGGGGTCCCCCAGTTCTTTCAAGTTTTTCTGACAATTGCTTCTTATTGTGCAAAGAACGTTCTGCTCATCAAATCCTTTTTTTCTGTGCTCTGCTAAAATGTCATTGTCAATCTTGGAACGAACAAAGTAAAAGTTTTTTTTCTGTTTTTTTATTTCTTTAGCCAGCATGATATCATTCTCCATGAACCTCTCTGAGTTTAAAATAATGAAGAAATCATAAGTGTGAAACTTGACATCTTTCAGGTATTTATTTGCTTTAAAGTTTGGACTTCCTATTCCAGGCAGATCCCAGATTTTCACATTTGGCACTAAAGGATGCTCATACAGGGTGGGCTCCATAGTAGTTTCTGTGACTCCAGTGGGTGCTGCTCCATCATCTTCGTCACTGAGATCTCGAAGTGCATTTATAAAGGAGGATTTCCCAGATCCTGTCTTTCCAGTCACAGCAATGTTAAGGGAGACATTCATTAACTGGTCAAATGTTTCTTTAGCTTTTGCTGTGGCCTTTTCCAGGTTGGGCTCGCCTGATGCCTTTACTTCCTCAACAACAGCAGGGTCTTGATATTCCATGTTTTAAACTGTAAAAGTTATATATACTTCAACATTAACTTATTCTTGAAGCCTGATTGCTAATCATTTCTGTTATGCAGTGTTTGTTTTGCTCTAAGGTATCAGGGTCTGCAATAGTTTTTGTCGATTGTGTGTGTTTTTTTTTTAAGTTAATTAAATAACAATTTAGTAATAAAACTAAAATTTGTACATAATAAAAAATTAGGGTTAGATAATACCTCCAATGGTGTACTGACCTTTTGAGTGTATTTTAACGTTGTATTGCCCTGTGTGCTCCGCGTCCCTGTCAGGGTAGCCTAAAAACTAACCAAGATTCATAAAACAAGCATTAGGAAACATATAACATAATTTGGTTTAGCATCAAAATGAAACATACCATATATTGATTCATAAATACATACATTCAGTTTTATAAAAAAAAAAAAAAATAATAATAATTCAGAGATTACAAATTTGGCAATTAAATTCTAAGCCCGCATGTATATGGGTTAAGTACAGTTTGATAGCTAAACATACAATAATATGCATAATGTAGGAACAGGCTTTAACAAATATATAATTACAAATTGTATATTAAGCAAATGCTCTAAAAACGTATTTTTAGTAGCCTACTACAAATTACTTTTTTCTTGTTCTTATTTTTTCCCCCATGCAATTACATTCGCTTGATGTTTATTTCGGCTATTGCCTAAAGCAAGTTATGTCGTTTTAAAGATAGCTATTTAGTGATATTAATGAGGAACATAATAATTTAATTAAACAGTGAAACCTAAAAACAATAATAGCCTAGTTACTTTTATCTTTTGGATCCAGCGGTGTCTCTGCTTCAGAAAACAATGTAAAATGTCTGCGGAAATACTGAGCTACAATTTCCCACAAATCCAGTTTTTTTCCCTCACTCGCTTTAATAGGCTTCTTGCGTGCTTATGCCAGCTTATGTCAGGAAAACGAAACTTAAGACAGATGAGTGGCAGTCCAAACAGCCAACCAAATCATTTCAACATCACATGATTACCTTTTTTATATAGGCAACACTATAATGATAACTCTTATGATTTTTCAAAGTTGTAAATAAAACGATGATAAATTTAATGGATTCATGGTTACTACGCCCGCCTCACGAGTTGAAACAAACAAATAAGAAAATAAGAAAATCGGACACACTACTTGACTAACGTTACTGCAAAACGCTTAAAAAAAGGGCCGCCAACTCTCACGCATTCAGCGACTCTCACGACGCCACACATACATTTCCTCAAGCATTCAAAAGCACACTCAGTTAAAACTATAATAATATATAAAATATAATAGGACATTGGTAAAATATATTTGGTAAAGGCTCCTGTGCGCTCTGGAAAGCGTCGAGATTCTTTACATGTTTTCGCAGCGCTGAGCAGTGCAGCCAATCACAGTCATATTTGTTGATTTCTTCAACATCTGTGATTGGCCATTGCATTCATTCACCTCTAAACACCGGACTTTTTCCCAGCACACTTGGAAATCATCTTTCTGTAACACGGTGTAAATAAAAGAGAATCTTTAATTATTAGGGAACTTTCTGAGATCGCGATAAACTGAAGTAAGGGACATGTTATAGTCATTTTTAAAGCAAATGCCATTCGCGAACATTCTTCAAATCTCTTCAGAATATGAATAAAAGTTTTGCTGCTCTAACGCCCATCTACATGTGAAACACAACCCAGCTGTTAGCAATCAGCTAATGATCTCCGCCTATATCGTTAGCCAACCAGACAAGCAAAACCAC
>JAUCNO010000236.1:19819758-19836420 GCA_032353835.1 Enteromius viviparus | reverse complement strand
ACTTGCCTGGGTGGGCCAGGGAGTAATGTGGGCGGGCCAGTGCCGCCCTGGCCCATTACTGGCTACGCCCCTGGTTTGTATTTCAGATATTTAACTAATTCAGTGCTTTATGGTGGAGTAGGTTAAAATGCTGGCTCACTTTGCCCCATAGCTGCAATCTTGGGGGGAAAAATAGCTTGTTTACCATATTTAGTTAAACGATCTGCATAATATTTCAGTGTTGTTGCTAAATGTAGCTATGCATCATAAATATTTCTTAGACGTGGATAAATTTACTCCTAAATTACTGCTAAATTTAAGACTTTTCAAAAGTTTTAAGACCAAAAACTTTTTAAAAACTTTTCAAAAAGTTTTTTAAAGTAAACGGGTGCCTTCTCCTCTCCTTTCCTCCTCTTTCTTTCTTCTCGTCTGGAAGAAATAAAGGGTGGGGTGGCACGCACACACACACACACACACACACACATATATATATATATAAATTTATAATAAAAAAACAACCTCCATAGTGTGGAAGAATTTTCACTCCAAGTTAGACTCAAGTTGGCAGCCCTTTAACAAAGCTTCAGTTTCTGCAGAGTAAAAACAAGTAGGCTAAATGTTTTTATAATTAAAGCATAGACCATTTAATTCTTATATTATGTATGAGACATTTGGATATACAAACTTAAATCAAATAGAAAAAATAAACAAGGAATATTCAGACTGTCAGCTAATTGTGACCAGATTATCTATAAAAGTAAATCATTACATTTCTAAACACACTTAGCACACAAGCTAACAAACAACACATTTTCTTCCATGGCTTAGATAAAATGTTTACAGGCATGTTTTATAGTATGTAAATCATTTAACAAATTCAATTTAATTCATACGTTTAAGATAATTAAGAAACATATATTCAGAACTGTGACAGTGGCATGACCTCTTGACTGATCTCAGTCTATGATTTCAGTAGACATCTGTCAGACCTGCCACTTTGAGCACTTCTTTGGCTGTATCAGCGAGATCCTGAACTCCTGCTCGCAGAAGGTTCAGTGTTGTAGAGTAAGACATTTCTGCAGATTTTTTACTCCCTACAAAAGGAACCATGCTCCACGCAAATTTCACAGCTGCTTCTCTATTTGTCAGTGCTGAAAGCTCCTTATTACTGAGTTTCTTTTGCCTAATAGCGATTGCTAGAGGTGACTTTCGTACAGATTTGAGAGATGGATTGTTGACTCTCAACGAAAGCTTCTGTATTGATTCATCATCCAGACCAAATGCGTTGTAACACTTGGTGAAGAAAGCCAGTAAAATTGCAGCATCACAAGCGATGGAAAGACCAGGCACTGGAGCCACTGCAATGGAACCAGAAGCGACGGCTGCCGACCAGGTTTGCTTCATAAATATCTTGATCTTCTCATCCAAGATCTTGGAGGAGTATATTGGCAAGGATAAAATCAGAGCATTTCTTTTGTGATCAGGTAGCTGCATTTTCAGCGTGTCAACGAGGGTTTGAAAGTCATATTTGTGCAATTCAAAAGAGGAAATGAGGAAAACATGGGCCATTGGGTTATCCATACGTTTAAGGTTTCTATGGCAGTCCTCACGAATATCTGTAAGAACTTTCTGCTCATCAAAGTCTTTCCTTTGAGATTCTGCTTGAATGTCATTGTCGATCTTCGAGCGGAGAAAGTAGAACAACTTTTTCTTCTCTTTAATTGCTTTAGCCAGCATGATGTCATTTTCTTTGAATCTCTCTGAGGAGATGATGAAGAAGAAGTCGAAGGTGTCCAGTTTCACCTCCTTTAGGTATTTTTTGGCTCTAAATTTGGGACTTCCAGTCCCTGGCAGATCCCAAAGTTTTACACTGGGCATTGTAGGATGTGTGTACATTGTTGGTGTCAATGTAGTCTCCGTCACTCCTGTGGGAGCTGCATTGTCATCGTCAGGCATCAGACCTCGGATTGCATTGATAAAGCTGGATTTTCCTGCTCCAGTTGATCCTGTAACAGCAATATTAAGTGTGATGTTGTCCAGTTTCATCAGTTTTTCCTCAGCACATTCTGTTACTTCAGCAGAACTAATGAATACATCATCGGGTACTTCATAAATATGCTCATCTTGGTTTTTAGGTTTTGTGTTTATAGTTTGCATCCTCTCCATGCTTTCTGATTGTAAATGCATGTTCTCTTTAACTTTACACAGAGACATATTATCTGTGTCCTCTTGTGAATTCTTGACATCTTGACACACTGCTCCACTGATCAATTCTTGCTTCTGTATCTCCATAACCTCTATCTTTTCCTCCTTGAGGGTGATATTGTTTAATGATTCTCTGAGATTAGTCTTATTAGGCTTTTCTTTCAAAAACTCGTTTTCCATTATGGCTTGTGGCTTGTGAAAATGGTCTGTTTCCACACTGTCAGGTTGTTTTGTTTTGTGCATGTCTGTAGCTGTTCCACACTCAGTCATTTCCTCCGCTTCCTCATTTATCATCGGAACTGAAAGTTTTATTGCTTTTTGCTTCTCTTTATCAATAGCCTCCATGTGTTGTTCCTCAGCTTGGGTTTGCTCATTTTGTTCCTCAAAACATTTTGCACCCTGTATCATGTCAAAATGACATATTTCAGCTTTTTCTGATTGATCGTGAGTTGTTTCATTTGTTATATGTATCGCATCTTTCTCTGCTTGCCTTTCTTTAACACTCTGCTGTTTTTCTCTCATGTATTGTTGATCTGTGGTCACTTCACATGGTTCCTGAGCTTCGATTTGATCATGTTGCTCCTCAAAACATTTTTCCACCGGTATCATGTCAAAATGACACACTCCAACCTTTTCTAACTGATCTACAGTGGTTTCGTTTGTTATGTGTATCACTTCTTTCTCTGCTTGCTTTTCTTTACCACTCTGTTTTTTTTCTTTCAGCTTCTCTCTTTTCTTCACGTCATTAAGTTTTGATTGGACAATGTTTATTAATGAACTTGGTTCCTCTGGTTGTTTCTCCATAGTTTTAATGGGTTTTGATTGGATGATTCCTAGAGACTCCAAATGTTCTGTGTTTCTCTGCACATTCAACACAATTTCCTTCTGAAAGGATTCAGTGAGGCTATCAGCTACTTCGATCTGATCAGGATTGGTGTAGACTTTGAGGAAAGGGTCCATAAAGACATTGACTTCATCTGACATGATGAATCTGAAAAAGCAAAGCAACTGGGTAAATGTCAAGAAGTATTCAAGGGTTTTTACTGCCAGTGAAACTTCAGTTTATGCCTTCGTTGTGCAGTAATAGTGCCATTGTTTTAAAGCTAACATTAATCAATCTTTTATCTAATAATCAGTTCTTAGTTATTAGCTACTGTACACTAGAGGTCACTGTCTACACATCATTTAAACGTGTGGCTTACAAACCATTCACTACAAAATAAACAATGCTATTTCCATCTTCATATAACGTTATCATATAAATAAACACATTATCTTTTACATTTTAAATGAATTATTTCATATATTTTGACTTCTCATAGTGTTTTTCAGTTGCATTTAAAAGTGCGCGGAGTACTCTCGGTAGACATTAAACAAAATGAATAATTTATTTTGCGAACGAAATCCCGCTGGAAGAGTTGTAAAAAGGGAACAGACCAGCCCCATGTAAAATAAAACTTGTATTAATTCTCATAAAACTGGAACCTCATGAGCACCTACATCATTTTACAAACAATCAAACTCATAAAATAAATACATAAACAACATTTTGTACAATAAAACAGCATTATAAGTAAGCATCTGTATTTCTACACCAACCTATAATGCTTTGCTATGTGAATCTTTCTCATTCTTTTGAATTGCTTATTTATACATACTAAAAGCATGTCTACTTTTCTATTTTTGAATTTAAAATAAGACAAACTCACCTTATCTGTGCCAGTTAATATCTGTAGCTCAGCATGTCTTAAAATGATGTAGTAGCTGTTTATGAAAAGGTGAAGGTGTGGATTTAGGGTGTGGTTTCATCTGAGAACATCTGAGAACTGAAGCTAAAAATATGTCCAGAACTACTTCTAAAAACTAAAATGCTTTCAATTAAATACAAATTCAAAAATTATTGCTGTTGATTACACCAGAAAATACAGAAAATATGTAAATCCGCAAAATATAACAAAAGTGTTAATGAAAAAATATTTTGTTTATTTGAATGTGTGCACTTTTTAAATGTACAATGATAATATTTCATATTTTATTATATATATATTTAAAAAAAAATATTTCCTAAACATTCTATTTTATCTAAATCTTTTTTGAAGTATCTACATCTTGTTTTTATGTTTTGTTTTTTTCCCAAGTAAAAAAGGAAAAGCAATTCCAAACATGCACATTTCTACATGAATGTTGTTAAGCAGGAAGGGTTTTACTGGAAGCATATCTTTATGTTTTTTGTAATGTGCATGTCATGTATGGCAAATAGAATGCATAAATACACCTGTCAATTACAATGTCTAAAAGCATAGGTGCCTGTTTTTTTTAAGAAGTTTCAATGTAGTAGAACAAGATATTTGAGTTGCTCTTTTACCAGCAATGGTATGTGCATCTCATGCAAAACAAACTAATTTCAGTGTCAATATTCTTTGTTAGTATTCAGTGTGTCTAATCAATTGACAATCTTTAAGTAAACAAAGTAAAGGCTTTTTCCTAAACATGCAAACATTGCTAAGGTCTTAATATACAATTTTAAAAAAAGGATTATTCTTAGGTTTAGGTTAACCCAAAAACGAACATTGAGCTGTGTTGTACTCACCTTTGAAGCATCCTAAATGTATGTGATTATCAACTTTCAGATGAATCCAATCAGATAATGAAAATTGTCCTGGCACTTCTGAGCTCTATCATTGTAGGCAGGTTAACTGTCAGAAGCAAGTTCAATAAAGTGTGCATAAATTTCCCTCAAACGGCTCCTAAGCTCTTCTATATTTATTATATTAGAAAGCCGTATGAGTGATGTAATGACCGCAAACACCTGTTTAATCCACTGGAAAGGCTTGGAGGGGACAGTTTTAATGTAACTCTCTATTCTTCTGACAGTAAAAAGTAGTATACAAGGACTGTTCATACATAAAACAGCCTAATTTTAATTTAATTTAATTTAAATTTTTGTGTGAACTATATTAATATGAGGAATAAGTGATGAGTGTCATCTGTTAAAACAGGTCAAAATGAATAGAGTGTTAAACAAAAAGAACACAGCTAGCCTGCTCCGGGGCAGGTGATGTTCTGGTCTAGAGATCTCAAACTGAAATTTGAAAAAAATCAGCTTCAAGCACAATGATACATACAACTCACTTCCCCAACTTCTCTTTCTCCAAATTAAAGTAGAGTAAAAACATTTAACATTTAAAATCATCTGATTTTTAGAGAGGATTGTTTTTTAAATAATTTTTTAATATATTTATACAATTATCTTCTTAATCCATTATTAAGCCTTTATTTTAAATTAATATAAACATATAGATAATACACTGTAATTTGTGACAATAGGCTTGTCTGTTTTTGTTGTTTTTTTATTGCTGTTTTTTGTTTCATTTTATCTGATAAAGATTATTTCTGATAAAGTTGCAAACTAATGAGTAAAGTCTTTTAATTAACTTGCAAATGCAAATAAAATAAATAATCCTTTAATCGATAAGTATTTTATTCACTGCACATTTTGCAAGTTTAGAATACAAGCAGTATGTATATACTTATATATACATATTAGTTATACATATATAACAGGCAAAATTACAACATGCAGTTAACATTTTCAGATGCACTTTCACAATCACACTTTTTTAATTATAGTTCCAAAAAAAGAGTACAATTAGTATGATTACATGCTTTTTGTAAAACATAGTTATTATATAATTTGTAAGTCTGATCTAAGCTACTTTTTCTGCATGTTAGGAAAGCTGTGACACAGTAAGAACAGATTTGGTGTCTTCTGCCATCTCATTGAGTCCAATATTAAGCAGGTAGTGCACAGTAGCCATGGCCGTTCCTCCTGCTGGTAAAGACAGATCTTACTGTGTTATAGTCTGCAATAGTAAATTTCATGATGGAAAAGAACAAAAACCATCTGGGTTCATATATCCAGTAAGTCCTTCCAAAATGTGTCTTCATCCAGTGGGGGACTGTGGGGGTTGGGGTCTTTGTGGACCGGTGCTGTCAGAATTTCCCCGGTGGATTTTAGTGCCCCAATCTGCCCCTGCCACAAAGAAAGAGACGTTTCGGATGGCCTGGGTTTCATCGGTGATACACAAAATACGTAGATCTAGGTGACGTCTATTTGACGTCTGCATTTACATCTGTGAGACTTATAATTTAGGTTGTTTGCTCATCTGCAATACGTCTATTGGCTGTTTCCTTTTA
Source organism: Enteromius viviparus (assembly GCA_032353835.1). Lineage (NCBI taxonomy): Eukaryota > Metazoa > Chordata > Actinopteri > Cypriniformes > Cyprinidae > Enteromius > Enteromius viviparus. Next base: position 19,830,039 of record JAUCNO010000236.1, on the reverse strand, counting down.
GATGTCAAATAGATGTCTATTTGATGTCTTTAAGATGTTTATGATTTAAAATGTATGTAAAACTGACATCTGTAAGACGTCTACCAGACGTTTGTAGACAGCAGATGCTTTCCAGATCAAGAGATCTTTAACAGACATCATGCAGATCATGCAATAATATAAATTATGTTTCCTAAAATAAAGGCTGAGATTATCTTGATAACATGCTTCTGTTTCTCCAGTATGATGATTTAATCAGTCTTTACTGTACGGTTCTGTACACTTTCAGTTCACTCCTCAATTTAACGATACCTTCAAAATGGTAATGAGATAAAGTGAGTAGACCAGCCCCATGTAGAACAAAATTGTATTCATTAAAACTGGAACCTCATAAGCATTTTTACATATTTATATATTTATATTTTACCAATATTTGTATTTTTACAAAATATAGGGGGGGGGAAACAAACAAACTCCTACACTGTTTAGAATAAAACATCACTAACCAGCCTGTATTTCCCACCTAAATAATAGCTAACACTTTGTGCGGAAATCAAATTCTTCAGAACTGCTTATTTTATATACACATATAAGCAGAAAACTTTTCTAATTTTGCATTCATAACAAGACAAACTCACCTTATCTGTGCACTTGTGGGTCTAATATCTGTGTCTCTGCACAACTCATGTTGTAGCTGTTTACAAAAAGCTGTAGGTGTGAATATAGGGTGTGGTTTCGAGAACATCCGAAAACTGAAGCTAAAAATTGCCAGAACTACTTTATATATTTTTGCTAATAGGTTTTTAAAATATATTCTGACCATATTGAAATATTTCAATATAATGAGATTGAGATTCAATATAATAACAATGAGATTGTGCTTTCCCAGGGACCGGCATCGTGATAGCAGCCATTCATGGAGCATGACTGCTTACACTCAAACCAAAAGAAAGAAAGCACTACTTCAGTCATGAATCTTCAGGGGTCTTTTCTGGTACCTGTTTACAAACAAACTCCATTTCATAGTGTAGGTTTGCAGCATAGAGGCAGCTCTAGCCTGAGTGATCATGTTGACATCACACATAAGGTAAGTCTGCCAAGTCCTGTCCAGAAGCCACACATGGAGGGCCCAACACAGTCTCACAGCCAATTTTGTAATTTGACAAATTTTTTCGAACGACCTTACTTGTATTATTTTGTATGATTTGTCTAAACCCCTAGCCCTAGGTGCGGGGTTAGGTGTATGTCATTCGTACAAATGTATACAAATTGGCTTGTAAACTTGCAAAATATGTACGATTTAGCCAAAATTGTATGAATTTGAATTGAATCAAATTAGCCACCTCGTAAAATATGTTTGAATTGCTATGAAACTGGGCCGGGGGTTTCAAAGATTTGCACTTGGGTGCCAAATGGTCCTAAGCCCCTCAGAAAGCAGGTCCTGTCTCAGACGTACTGTATGTGCCAGGGAGGGGCTGTTGCAAGGAGCGTCCGGAAAATAGGTCCTAGTGCTCATCCTCCCTGACTTTGCAGAGTGCTTGTGTGAGAAGGCTCACTAAGACTTGAGAAAGGCACTCATTACAATTTACTCCACCGGCCCCACTAACTACAGAGAGCTTGCTCTTTTCAGTTGGCCTGAAGCCCCAGCTGGCTGTGAAACACTAGGTCCTTGTGATCGCACAACTGTTCTGAGACGTGAGATATAGTTGAGGATCCTGATGCCTATTCTTGTTACAAGGAAAGGGGGGCAGTGAACCACTCCCCAAAACTCTGTGCGAGTTGCACCCAATGGACAATCAACATATCTGCAGTGGTGCATCATGGCAGGGTTTCCCCTTGGGTATTGCATCCCCAATTCGTAATCTTTTGGCTTCTGACGATAGAGGGTGTTTTTTTTACATTTTCTTGTGTTGTGTGAGCTTATGTTTGCTTTTTAATGATGCTTGCAAACCAATTTCAGGAGGAGCATGCACAGGTAAGGTTTAAATGAATATGTTTCGATATTTTTATTTTACAGTGTGATGACAATGATGATAAAAGAAAATGTAATTTAGCTATTATTTGTGAATAAAATATACATCCAAAAAGAGTTTTCATGCTCCACGTTTTCATGCTTTTTAAGTCCTATTTCCTTTTATCTTTTTTGCATGTGTGTCTGTGTTAATGTAGATATCTGATAATATTGCAAACTAATGACAATCAAAGTCTTCTAATTAACTAAATCGCACACGGTGAAATTACAAATCATAAATAAAATAAATCGATGAATCATTTACACAAAAAGTATTTTATTCATTGCGTGTCCAGCATACATGCAGTATACAATACATAGTGTTATATACAGACAAATTAAGGAAACCAGCACAATTAGAAAGCATAGTTTACATTGGCAAACGGATTGCTTTAATTTCAAATTTACATTCACGATCACATTTTACTATTTATTTTTTAGTACTACAAGACGTTTTAAACAATAACACAGTTATTATATGATCTGTTAGCTTGATCTGAGGTTTACGTTTTCTGCATGTTAGGCAAGCTGTGACACAGTAAGAATAGATTTGGTGTCTTCTGCCATCTCATTGAGTCCAATATTAAGCAGGTAGTGCACAGTAGCCATGGCCGTTCCTCCTGCTGGTACAGCTCCTCCTGGCAGCAGAGCTATTACAGTCCCCAGAATCTTGGCTATAGCAATAACTGGTTTAGACAGCATATCAATCACAATACTCTCAGTGGCCCCATCTTTGAAGCGTGAAGTTCTAGCGGCTTTTAGCTGCTCCACCGGTTTGTTCACTCGTTCTGATAGCGCCTCTAGAGCCTGATTTGATAAACCGAAGCCTGTGAAGACTTGCTGAAAAAACTTCTTCATGATGCCATAATCACAGGCCACTGACAATCCTGGAATGGGAGCTATTGCTCCGACCCCGGCCGCTAATGCGTATAGCCAAATCATTTTCTTGAAGTATGTTTTCTTCTTTGTGAGGGCTTCTAGAGAGTAAACAGGCAGAGACTGAATGAGAGCAAATTTCTTGTTTTCTGGAAGTTCTTCTTCGAGAGTGTTGATCAGCTTCTGAAAGTCGTATTTTTCCAAATTAAATGAAGAGACTAGGAATATTCTGGGTATTCCAACTTTCAACAAGTTTACCTTACAATCCTCTCGGATGGTTTCAAGCAAACTGCGTTCATCAAATTTTTTTTTGTGTGACTCAGCATGAATGTCGTTGTCAATTTTTGTGCGAACGAAATAAAAAAGCTTCTTGCTCTTCTTGATCTCTCTGGCCAGCTCAATGTCATTCTCCTTAAATCTTTCAGAGGTCACTAAGAGAAAGAAGTCATACACATGGAAATTGACCTCTTTCAGGTACTTCTTTGCTTTAAATTTTGGACTACCAATTCCAGGCAGGTCCCAAATCTTCACGTTTGGCATGGAAGGATGTGGGTACATGTTGGGCTTCATGGTAGTCTCGGTTGTTCCTGTGGGAGCTGCGTCTTTATCATCATTAGGAAGGCCTCTGAGGGCATTGACGAAGGAAGACTTCCCTGCCCCTGTCATCCCGGTTATAGCAATGTTAAGTGTAACATTCTCTAACTCCTTCAGTTTTTTTTTCAAAGATTTTTTTTTATCTGTAAGGGGAGAGTCAATTATTTCCTCTAATTCTGAGCCAAGAGAGTCTGAATCTTCTTCGTTTTCTGTGGCAGTAGACAATAAGCCTACAAATTCTCTGGAAACCACATAAACATTTTTGTTTGTGTCCTCTTCCTCTTGCTTTTTAATGTCTTTTTCTTTAGGTTCATCAGGACATTTTGTCTGTATATTTTGGTCCGATTTTTCAATTTTTCGCAGCATACTTCTGGGACAGATTATTGGACGTTTAGTACTTGGTGATTTAGTATTTTTGTCTTTAGTCTCTTTTTCACTGAAAGTTTGTGATTTAGTGGATGATGATCCAGATGACTGACTTGAGCGATCGTCTTCATTATAAGGATTTTTTAAATCTGTCATGATGGCCCTGTAAAGAAATAATGAATTGAGGAAATCATAATTGACTAATTACACATTAATAGTGTTAAGCACAGAGAAGCACGATGGGATGATGCATGCAACACACAAAAGAATATTTGTTCAACCCACCCCTGGGAGTTGTTAATTCTCCGCTTAGCCTCTGGAAGAGCTAGCGCTGTCCACTGCAACATATAGTATCATACAGACACACGTCTCACTAATATGGTAATTTCATAACTGATCTGAAAGACAGAAAATAAAATAACATTCAACATGTTGGATCCATTTCTTCAGTGCATGAAAACACAGTATGTTTTGAGTTTGCTTAAATACCAAGGATAACTATTTATTTTCCTTTAAACTTGGCTCTAGTTCTTCAAATACTTTTTTTTTTTTTTTTGGAAGCCTATTTAGTTTAGGACATAAATATGGTTAGATTTTTCTAAAACAAGAAATAAATAATTGTTATGAAAATTAGTATTTTAATTATAAGTATAATTCTATTATTTTATAACTTTTTATTTTTATCTCAATAAAAAATGTTATTGTGAGTGTAAAGTAACATAATGTAACAGAATGTGATCTTACCTTTTGTAAATAAGAAACGAGTAAAGAGCTTCATCACAAAACCAAATGAGCTGTGTTAAATGCAGAATGCGAGTTTTGTGCACTTCAGGGCGTGTTCTTTATTAAGAACCTCCTTGTGACAGAAATTCTGTGAACACATGAATTCCCCCCACAGATATGCACACTAAGTTCTCAGAAACCTAAATGACATGCAGTATGGACCACGTACTTAAGATGTGCGTCCTCCAAATATTTATGAACTCACAAAAGAAAAAACACAAAAATCAACCAGTTGTTGTGTGGCTTTCTATCGCTCAGCTGATGGAGAATGACACTAGCAACACCAAGGTCATGAATGATTTCTAAACCAAAGACATAATCTGATCCAATATAAATCTTAAATGCACTATACATTGTACATTTATCTTAAAGTTTTTGCTATAAATAATGTAATTTCTTCAAGGAACAAATAAAGTCACTTACAAAAATCCTCTTCCTAACTGTCAAATGATCATACTTGTTCTTTGCAAAGACAACCTACTGCATGCTGTATTGATTTGATGAGGGCTATTTTTCCTCTACTTGATTTTCTAAAACTCATCAGCAAACATTCCTTTTAAACTTTTAAACTCTTAAACTTTTAAACTTATATCCTAACATTTTATTATCTCCCACATAACTATAACCCACCTGTAAAAACCCAAACCTACAATAATTCCAAAATTACATTCAACCCCAACCACATTCAAGCGAAAATTTTCATTCTTTCATTCCCCATTTGATTTTACTTAATTTTTACTTATTTTACTTACTTTTAATTTCATTGTATTTCCTCTTACATAAGCACTGAAAAAAACAAATGATTCTCATGCTTGTTGTTTTTCAGGATATGATATGCTGTCAGTAACCTTTCCGTAATGAAAACTATTGAGTGATCTGTATAAAAAGACCACAAAACCTCTGTTGCTGCAGTGACATGGCAGATGAATTATTGTTATGAAAGTTATAGATTAAATGAGATTGATTAGCATATTTTTGAGAGATGCATAAACATTTTTATTACCTGAAACTATCTGAGATTTTTTCAACATGTTCCTATTCAGGTTTGTCTTGTGGATTCCTTTACAGTCATTGACCTGGATCTCTGTTACCATAAACCGATGAAATTATTCAGCCCTAAAGGTGTTGTGATAATTACATATTCAAGCAGACATAGAAATTTCCCCATCTTTGCTGTATTAGCTGATCAAAGAACTCACAGTTAGAGTCAGAGACTTGCCTTCTAGATTAAAAAAAACTAAAATACTGTAATTGCTATACATTTTAACCCAATAAACAAAATAAATAGCAAAAATGATTTAACATGAAAAAAAGGATGACTTATCTAGAAAACAAACTGCCTCTCATAATCCTTTCTAATCTGGGATCTTCTTCTTAAGGGTTTAAGGGACATTAAACCACTTATTGTAGCAATAATTAAAGCAATAATGATTAAATAAAGTATTATCAACGCAGTACTACATGTAACACCAAGACACAATGGAAACTTTGTTTAAATGAGAGCAACATGATGCTATTTCCGTGTAAGGACTATTGGTAAAAGCAATAGAAAACTATGAACTGTGGTTTTCACAGACATCTGAACCGACCAGTCTGAAAAATGAGAGCCTCTTAGGGGAACTCACTTGGAATGATTTGCATCCACTAACAATGCTGTTTATGTGCACGTACCATGTTTGTTTTAAGGCTTTACTCTTTCAACCTGCAGGTTTCTAGCCACTAGGAACTGGAGAATGCAGAAATCTAATTTTCGCAAGTTGTACTCATCGGCCAGTTTTGCGAATAAATAAACTAGGCCTAATGATGCTAATTTATTGCCTGCTGTAGAAAGGAGAAAATCCAAATTTAGCAGCATTTGGTGATTACTGGAAAAAATATCTACCCCCTCTCAAACAGGGCAGCTCCTAACACATAACTAAACATTTACGTGCTAAACTTTTTTATATTTCACTAATGCAAAATAACTATAAAGCAGTTATTGTGAGTAAATTGTGTTTTTATTGTGGAAAAAGACATCTTATAACAAAAGATGGCAATATTAGATTGGGTTTCTTCACGACAGATAATATTTAGGATCCAGCCTAGGATCCATTAAGATTAATCATGCATAACAAAGTTTAAATAGTGTTAAAACCCCGTAAGCAGTGTTAACACAAACATCCATTCTACATCAGGCTGCCGCTACAAACTGATACATTTCTGCAGGCATAATTATTATTAAGTTTCATGAGGAGATATACTGACACCTGCTGCATGTACATTGTCCTACATCTGCTGTTATTTTGGGTGTGCATGGCCTTGTGCAAGAACTTGGAAGCTTGGAAAGTATGACCTCTATATTTTCAAAGACATCCAAACAAACTGGTTTGTCACATGGAAATTTTTTCATGGGAAAGTCACATTAAAACTCACTGTGAGAATCTACACTCTTCATGAGCGTTTCAAAAGAAATGTGCGCTAAAAATACTACAGCCCTTTGCTTACTGTGTAGAGACAGTGAGCAAACAACGCAGTTATTGAACAGATTGAACTCCATATTATGGCTAATGTTTTGTAGCAGCTCTAGGTTCATTTGATTAACACCTTATATCTGCACATTGCTTTGTCTTACAAACATATATAAACATTTTTATTTTCTTTATATTTGATACTAAGTTGAAGAACATTTGATCTTTATTAGTACACTTCTCTAAGAAATAACATTTGAGAAATAAAATGTGCACATTAACCCACATGTTAGGTTAACTGCTGCCTGAGGTCTAGTGAAGAGTCTCATCAGGGAATCACATCTTAAAATTTTCAGCAAATAAAAATCGGAAAGCTATTCTGAACAATGTCCATGGAAACTAGAGAATGCAACGTAAAGACTGAAGACAGAATGCTTGGTTTTTATCTCTATACTATTAATAAACTGAACTCCCCATACAAAGACACTGGTACAGAAGTAAACACCCCCCGGGTTGTAAAGATAATAGAAATATGGAGACCTTGCTTTTCACACAGAAAATCATGCTGTCCTTGGATTTGTCCTCTGACCCAGAAATAGCATCTGGGTGTTTCTCAGCAGACACATTTGGACGCACATGTGTGGTAGTCCAAAGACTTGTATACTTTTATGTTTATTTTGTTCTTTAATAACTCTCAACACACCTGTCTTCAAAACCCATTTTTAATAAGACATGTTTGTGAGTAAAGATGTCTTTTTTTTATATATATATATTTTTCTATTAATTCTTGAATACGTTTTGATGCATTCCACTCTGTTACAGTAAAAAAAATCTAATAATCATAACATTGTTATTTATGTAATGTAATTTATGTAATTTTTATGTAAAAAGATTTTGGGGCGAGAAAACCACTGTGAATGGTTCTAAGAAGGTATTCTAGACTCTTGTCACTTTATACTGATCAGTCAGTATACAGTGAGGGGAAAAATTTGGATCCCCTGCTTACTTTGCCCACTGACACAGAAATCCACCTCGTGGAGTTTCAGTGATTGTTGGCAGGGTGAGGAACCAGCCCAGAACTGCACAGGCGGATCTAAAGAGTCTAGATTCTGTCCATTGTCCCTTTGATGTGGTGCAGCTGAAAACAATTGGTAACGCGCTACACCGTGAAGGACTGAAATCTAGCAAAGCCTTAAAGGTCTGTTTGCTCAAGAAAGTCCCTCTGAAGTTTGCCAGTGAACATCTGAATGACAACTGGATGAAAGGGTTATGGTCAGATGAAACCAAAATCAAGCTCTTTGGCATCAGCTCAACTTTAACTTACTAACTTGTGTTTGGAAACACAAAATACCGCTAAAATGTACAATATCCATTTGTTTTATTGTTTTCAAGGATGTAAGATTAATATCATGAACACTGATGTTCTTTGTGTGGAGCCCAGAAAACAAAACAAAATGTCATAAGCAAAGGATCATTTACTCTGCCATTAGCAAAATGAAAATGTTCTAATAGACCTGTGCATCTATTGTTTTCAGATGACTTTAACATGTGTCAAGCTTTAGGGCAGAATATTTAATAAGCAGGTGTTTTATGTTGGAATTAATTTTACAATAATTTTAAATAAAGCAGTTTTAAGTTAAACATAAGTAAAACATAAGCAGTAACCTGCTATTCTGTAATTGACTAAATGATTATTAATAATTCTTGGTAATTAATATACATTTCAGTTGCCTTTGACTAAACTGAACTTATCCTACAGCTGTTCAAAGTCAAAAGATAACATGTTTTAGGTCATGTAAATACATGCACACACACACACACACACGTTCTGCAAAAGCACTGTAACGAGGAGGTGATGGCTCCGTGTGTTGGGAGGCATGCAGCCGATGTCTCTCAGCCCGGCAGAAAGGCTAGGACTCGGAGGATTCAGAATAATACGTTTATTTAACTGAGACAGGACACAAAGAACAAAAAGGCTGACGAGGCAGCGACAAAACATTAACTCAAAACTCCACAGAAAAACACACACGCAACATAACATTAATCCAGACTCCTTGAACTGAAGAACAAAGGGCTTTAAATTCAAGAAAACTAATGGGCAAAAGTGAGGACAGCTGGAAAACGACAGGTGTACAAAATCCCTAATGACAACGGAATCACAGGGAAAAACCAAATAGACAGGACTGAACCAAAATTACAAAGGACGGGGGAGACCAAGACAGACAGAACATTACAGCAACATCTGATCTGATTAAGTTTTTTTGTTAAGGCCTATTAATCATGAGAAAAATGAAATCATAAAATCATAAGTCTATTTATTTATGCATTTCTTGTTTTTCTATTTTAATATATAATTTTATTGTAATTGTATACATAATATAAATATATCCATGTACATAAATGCATGTTAAAATACATACTGTATTTGTGTGTATTTATATATACAGTACATTAAAAATATAAACACACATTTATTACGGAAACAAAAACCTTCATTTTGGATGTAATTAATCCTAACTAACAGGACTATTACAAATACATTCTAACTGCACATATAGCTAATAATACTTATTAGCAGTATTTAAACAGTTTTTTAAATAACAGTATTTTAAAAAACTGTTGCATGAAGCACAAATACTGATTGCATATGATATAAACATAGAAGATGTAAAAGGTTCCAATAAACTTTGTTTAGCAATGAAATCCTCAACAAAAATAAAAGGTTACACTTTATTAGTCCATTTAGACATTCTACTAGCTACCTGTTTACCGACTCTAAGGTTGGACTGTTAGGGTAGGTTTATGGTTAGTAGAATAAGTTATACATATACATAAGACATATACCTGCAAAGTTTAGATAGTCAATATGTAGTAAAGTGTTAGAAGATATTAAGCAGACAGTCTACTAATACTCCAATGACTGCTAGTTGACATGTAAATGTAAAGTTTCTTACTGTTAGTAGATTGTCTAAAGTGGACCATCAAAATAAAGTGTTACCAAATAATATTTCACAAACAACAACAACAACAACAAAAAATGCTACAAGCATACAGTAGTAAACATCTTTGTTAAGTGCACTAATACCAGAAACTTAAACTTGATTATTAAAGATACTACAACCAATCTGTTAACTTTGTGTGAGAAACATTAGCAGAAAAAGAAATTCTACTTTCTGACTGTCAGCTGTGAAACAGTCAGGGACAAGTACAGATGCAAAACCTGGG
>JAUCNO010000236.1:19740344-19811492 GCA_032353835.1 Enteromius viviparus | reverse complement strand
AACTAAAGCTGATACAAAATGACATACAGCCTCCAAATCTGCAATCCATCAGTTTTTCTTTGTTTTGGAGATGAAAATAAAACCTGTGAAAATAAAAGCATTTGAAATATTCTTCTTTTTCCAAGTGCTTCATTCATATTTGTCAAAAAACACTGCACAAGCCTGCATTTAAATGCATGATACTCTGAGCTAAAATTAAAGCAATATTTCTAGAAATGAACACAGGCAAGCAGTTTATAAAGAAACAGTTATTCTATCAAAAAGAAACATGATGTCCAACAAATGAAATTTTGAAGGGGAAGTCCAATGCTATTTTCATGCATCCTGACTTATTAACACTGTTAAAGAGCTGGATTCTTATGCTAAACATGACTAAAGTCTCAAAAAACGAGGTTTGAGTAATACACTCCTTCAGGGTTTGTATACGGTTTGGAAAAAAAATTTCAAGAATGGCCCTGAAAGACATTATAAAGGGCAGAATTTGTTTTATGTGCAAATCTCTCTAGAAAGAGACTTGCACACATAAACCAAAACAAGAGCATGTTTCGTTCGGATTACGGAAGACATAGGCAGCGCTTCACAGGAAGGACTTTATATTTTGTTGTTGACCACAAAATCAACATTGTCAACAAATAAGTGTGTTTTTGGTTATTGAGGAAACATAGCATTGTTCAGTTTCCCAAAGAACAAAAGCTACTGTACGCGAAAGCTGTATACGCTCACTATTCCTTAGCGGTCACCGTGATTTTGACAAGTAAGGCATGATCCTGGATCAACATTACTGATCAAAAATTTTGACTTATCCAATGATAGCTGGATAACAAGGGTGTAGAAGGCCCTAACCCTGATCATAAGCCTAAAACAGTAATAATTACCTCTCAAATCTGATTGGTTAATGGGAAAGCTGTTCCAGGATGAACAAAAATGTTGAATCAGCAACATCTTGTACTTGGTGAAATCACGCTCAACTGTCTTTAGCTCGACCAACACATGCCTCCATTAGTTTGAGTGTTTTCAGAGGAAAGCAGTACAGATGTATTTTTTTTATTTTTATTATTTATGTCTGATTAAACTAAAAATATGTCTTGGATATGAAGGATGCAATGTTATTCTATACAGGTATTCAAGATTATCATACTTTACTTCTTTTTTTACTTTATTTGTTTATTTGGAAAGGGACCATGCACAATTTTAACATAAATGTTTCCATTTTATGCATTGTACCAGATTAAGCCAATGGCTAATTTTCATCTGCAGTCCCTTGGCAGGTAAACATAGTCACAATTAAAAAAATCTACAAATACTTATACATATCTGTTATACATTTTACTGTAATACAATCAAACTGCAGAGGTTAGTGAGTTTTACGAAAAGCTAATAATAAATAATAAAAATGTGAAATTAACATAATTTTAAAACACCAACAATCAAAATAAAATTTTTACTTGAAACAAAGAAATATTGAATTGGTTTACCATGTCGTTTGACCATTAACTAAGGTCAGAGAACTGTTACAAATGTTACTTATTTACTTATTATCTTAAAATGTCAGGGTGCACTTCAGGCTAATTGATTAGGTCAAAGAAGTTTAGATGACAAAAAAAAAGAAAAGGAAATCCCTTCATTACATGGAAATAAGCAATATGAATTTAGGCATTTTAATGTGTTAAAGATAAAGACTTCTAGACACACAGTAATACGTTTGCATAAAGCACTGAGTGATAATTAAAATAAAAATGAAGGTGTTTAGCAGTAGTTGATGCCATGTTAAAATTTTGAGAAAAAACGACTTAAAGTTGAAATGATTTCTATAAATCAAATTCTGTTTGTCCTTTTAATTTTATGCGTAATCGTATCACCTGACTACTAACTTGTTTGAATGTCCACAAACAGTGGTAGGCTATTTTAAAAAGGAAATTTTAAGAGAGAAAGAATAATTCAATAATTAATGAGAATAAATAATGAATAATTAATTACTATGGCATGAATAAGCAATGAAAAGTAGGCATGCAATCAATGAATAGTAACTATATTCTGATAACAGTAAAAACATGGAAATATAAAAAATGTTGGGGAGTTAAAAAAAAAGAAAGTTAATAGAAGCTCTGAGAAGCTCTGCTAAATAAATAAATGTCATGTGTCATTATGCACATGATTTCTAGGATTATATTTAAAATTTCAGATGGAGTTTTTATAGGATATGCTGATAAAAATATAACACTCAGCTGTGATAATGCTTTTTTTTTACCTCTACATTCTGTACGTTTTTTACTATATTGCATTTTTGTTGCATTTTCAACTACAAAAAGAATGTCATATCTTTTGAAGACCACTTTGAGGGTTATTAACAGTAAAAATGTTTAGCAAGCTGTTAAATATTTTTTTTACTCCACAGACCTCTGTATTATCTGAACAAAACAGCTATTATGGAATGGACAATACAGAAAGAACATGTCGTCATTCATCATTCAATTTAAATAAATGCTCTCTACATACCATAATCAGTGTGTACTACATAAAGAAATAAGCTGACTGCTGAATGTAAAATCTAAGCACACACAAAATCACAATGAATATAGAGAAAAGTTCAGATGAAAACCTTGGGTGAGAAGATGGACAGCTGTCGAAAACATGTTTCTTGCTGGAAACTTACTGTCAAGGACACAAAGTTTAAAATATTAGATTTGATTGGTCAATAGCAGCTCACTTGGGAATGAATCAGTAGACTGACATTCCTATAAATAGTGCGAGTGAGGATTAAGAGCTTCATCGAACAGGTTCAATCAGCAGTCATGAGGTCTTTGGTGTTCCTGGTGCTCCTTGGAGCTGCCTGTGAGTTATAGACTCCATTCACCGATTCACTACTATCATGAATTTCCTTCATTTTACAGGTAATTATAATCAATATACTGATGGTGCTCTTTCATTTGTGTAGTTGCTCTGGATGATGACAAGATTGTTGGTGGATATGAGTGCACACCCTACTCCCAGCCCTGGCAGGTGTCTCTGAACTCTGGCTACCACTTCTGCGGTGGCTCTCTGGTCAACGAGTACTGGGTTGTGTCTGCTGCTCACTGCTACAAGTCGTAAGTGAAATCCTCATAAAGTAGTTCATGTATCGATTCAGTGCATTGGTTTTCTCAGTTCTGAATAACATTTGACTTTTTTTCAGACGTGTGGAGGTTCGTCTGGGCGAGCACAACATCGTAGTTAATGAGGGATCTGAGCAGTTCATCTCCTCCGAGAAGGTCATCCGCAACCCCAACTATGACTCCTGGACCATTGACAGTGACATCATGCTGATCAAGCTTAGCAAGCCCGCTACCCTCAATCAGTACGTGCAGCCTGTGTCTCTGCCCAGTGGTTGTGCCGCCGATGGCACCATGTGCACAGTCTCCGGCTGGGGAAACACCATGAGCTCCAGTGAGTGTCAGGATTCTTGATGCCACTTCCTTCACACCTCATGTTCGTAGCACTTTGGTTCAATTCTTCTCTGTTATTCTTTGTAGCTGCTGATTCTAACAAGCTTCAGTGTCTGGAGATCCCTGTCCTGTCCCACAGAGACTGTAGCAACTCCTACCCTGGTATGATCACCGATACCATGTTCTGCGCTGGATACCTGGAGGGAGGAAAGGACTCTTGTCAGGTAGAGGATGACAAGATTGCTGCACAAGTATTAATTATATCTTAATATTAAGCAGTTGTAATGTTTGTCTTGTTCAGGGTGACTCTGGTGGACCTGTGGTGTGCAACGGTCAGCTGCACGGTATTGTGTCCTGGGGTTATGGCTGTGCTGAGAAGAATCATCCTGGTGTCTACGGCAAGGTAATATAGCTGTTGTTATTATTGTCACAAAGCAATATGTTTAAATCAATATGAAGCACGTGTATGATTTTTATGAATTCTCTTTTCTTCTAGGTCTGCATGTTCAGCCAGTGGATCGCCGATACCATGAGCAGCAACTAAAGCTGATACAAAATGACATACAGCCTCCAAATCTGCAATCCATCAGTTTTTCTTTGTTTTGGAGATGAAAAAAAAAACCTGTGAAAATAAAAACACTTAAAAATACTCTGCTTTCTCCAAGTGTTTCATTTATATTATATTGTACTTTAAAGGGCTTACATTTAAATGTAGCAAAACTTACTTAGAAGAGTAACGCATAAAGTGAATACAGAATGTTAGCAATTCAGAAAAAGGCTACATACCTGTACAAGTTGATTGTTATATTTTAATGATAATTCAAATTAAGTCAAAATAAATGAATTAATAAATACAATATATAGAAATCCTGTAGGCAGTATTTCATCAAATAGACAGTGGGAAAAATTATTTCTAGGAATTTCTGATAAAGTAATGTTTAAGTCAAGGGGCTACAAGTACTGATGATTGTTAGCATTGACATAATTTGTCACCTTCAACAACTTCAACATGTTTCTGCGCTAACAGAACTACTCATTAATTTAATCGAAATAACAGCTAAAGAAATACATGATCTTGAAATTTTACATTTTGTTGTGTTTACAAATGCAATCTATGATTGTGACTAAAATTAGTTAGCAGGTTAAGGCTTCATATAGGAGTCATTCCATGAGAATGGCTTAAATGGGACTTGGATATTTTCACATTTTTTACCAAAATGTATCATTTTTATATGTATATCCCACATCATTAAGGGTATATTTAACTATGCACTTTTCCTGTCTCGGGCATTAGTTTTCTTTTATTATTTATCATATTTTCAAGATGTAGTGACTGTAATTCTTCAAACCCGTTATGGACACTTTGGAGGCTCTCTGAATATTATCATAAAATGTATTTCTAAAGAAATCAATATGTTTACCTTAATCAGATGTCCCCCATACTAATTCAATAATTTTAAATAGAAAAATGACATAAAATCACACATTTTTACTCTCTTAAATCCTGATATGTAACTAATAAGTGAATGCAATTTTGTAACTTTTTATCAAAAATTTATTTTAACTAAGAAATGTAAACAAAAACAATGATCATATGATAGTGCTCAATATTTAAGACACAAATCAACAAATATTAAATATTTTTTTCAACATTTTAAGAAAATAATACATGAAAATGTAGGTGTGGCGGGGTTGAGACTAGCATAACAGGGTTGAAGAGACAAATGCAGCTTTACATATAAACATTTGTTTTTCTCAAATTCAATGTATAGGACTTTTCTATTAGCATTATATCTCAAAGGACACCAGATAAATATGGCAGTAGAATTAAGTTTTAATCATCTAAATTAAAAACAACCACAACAGCATATTTCTTTCTACTTTCTGACTGTCAGCTGTGAAACAGTCAGGGACAAGTACAGATGCAAAACCTGGGTGAGAAGATGAACAGCTGAGTAAAACTTCAAGTTTCCAGACCTGCGGTCAAGGTCCCAAAGTTTTAAATATTCATTTTCAACACAGCTGCTGGATCTCCCTGGTTGTTTTAAAAAAAATTTGACATACACTTTCATCTGTTTTATGATATCAAGTTTTTCCCTATACATTCCCTAACATTTATCTCGACATTACATATTTTCTATACATTGGCATTGGACGCTAATGTAACCCAATCATACAGTTTTCACCTCCTGGAAACACAATGACAGCATTTTCTTTATCAGACTTCAGACAGGTCTTTCAGAGCTGATTGGTTAATGGCGAGGATATGGGCGTGGATCAATAGGTTAACAGTCCCATAAATACTGCCAAGTGAGGAGCAAGAGCTTCATCGAACAGGTTCAATCAGCAGTCATGAGGTCTTTGGTGTTCCTGGTGCTCCTTGGAGCTGCCTGTGAGTTATAGACTCCATTCACCGATTCACTACTATCATGAATTTCCTTCATTTTACAGGTAATTATAATCAATATACTGATGGTGCTCTTTCATTTGTGTAGTTGCTCTGGATGATGACAAGATTGTTGGTGGATATGAGTGCACACCCTACTCCCAGCCCTGGCAGGTGTCTCTGAACTCTGGCTACCACTTCTGCGGTGGCTCTCTGGTCAACGAGTACTGGGTTGTGTCTGCTGCTCACTGCTACAAGTCGTAAGTGAAATCCTCATAAAGTAGTTCATGTATCGATTCAGTGCATTGGTTTTCTCAGTTCTGAATAACATTTGACTTTTTTTCAGACGTGTGGAGGTTCGTCTGGGCGAGCACAACATCGTAGTTAATGAGGGATCTGAGCAGTTCATCTCCTCCGAGAAGGTCATCCGCAACCCCAACTATGACTCCTGGACCATTGACAGTGACATCATGCTGATCAAGCTTAGCAAGCCCGCTACCCTCAATCAGTACGTGCAGCCTGTGTCTCTGCCCAGTGGTTGTGCCGCCGATGGCACCATGTGCACAGTCTCCGGCTGGGGAAACACCATGAGCTCCAGTGAGTGTCAGGATTCTTGATGCCACTTCCTTCACACCTCATGTTCGTAGCACTTTGGTTCAATTCTTCTCTGTTATTCTTTGTAGCTGCTGATTCTAACAAGCTTCAGTGTCTGGAGATCCCTGTCCTGTCCCACAGAGACTGTAGCAACTCCTACCCTGGTATGATCACCGATACCATGTTCTGCGCTGGATACCTGGAGGGAGGAAAGGACTCTTGTCAGGTAGAGGATGACAAGATTGCTGCACAAGTATTAATTATATCTTAATATTAAGCAGTTGTAATGTTTGTCTTGTTCAGGGTGACTCTGGTGGACCTGTGGTGTGCAACGGTCAGCTGCACGGTATTGTGTCCTGGGGTTATGGCTGTGCTGAGAAGAATCATCCTGGTGTCTACGGCAAGGTAATATAGCTGTTGTTATTATTGTCACAAAGCAATATGTTTAAATCAATATGAAGCACGTGTATGATTTTTATGAATTCTCTTTTCTTCTAGGTCTGCATGTTCAGCCAGTGGATCGCCGATACCATGAGCAGCAACTAAAGCTGATACAAAATGACATACAGCCTCCAAATCTGCAATCCATCAGTTTTTCTTTGTTTTGGAGATGAAAATATAGCCTGTGAAAAATAAAAACATTTAAAAATACTCTGCTTTCTCCAAGTGTTTCATTTATATTACTTTAAAGGGCTTACATTTAAATGTAGCAAAACTTAGAGTAACGCATAAAGTGAATATAGTATGTTAGCAAATTCAGAAGAAGGCTACATACAAGTTGATTGTTATATTTTAATGATAATTCAAATTAAGTACAAATAAATAAATTAATAAATACATTATATAGAAATCCTGTAGGCAGTATTTCATCAAATAGACAGTGGGAAAAATTACTTGTCAATGGACTACAAGTACTGATGATTGTTAGCATTGACATAATTTCTCAACTTCAACATGTTTCTGCAACAACAGAACTACTCATTAATTTAATCGAAATAACAGCTAAAGAAATACATGATCTTGAGATTTTACATTTTGTTGTGTTTACAAATGCAATCTATGACTGTGACTAAAATTAGTTGGGCTACCTAAAATAAGCTGGTTAACGTTAAGGCTTCATATAGGCTAAAATAACACACAGTCATATTAGACTTTGTCAAATTCCAGTATAGTATCCAACCATAGACTGTGTATCCAACTTATAGCCTAACTTATGGCTAGTGTCAGAGTAGTGCACAACAATAAAATCGCTACCATGCAGGCCTGGCTGTTGTACTAATTGTAGTGTTTCTAGTACTTGTTGTGTTGCAGCTTGTTTTCATTTGCTTTTTGGTAGAACTGGCCAACCCACATACAACAGGCTAAATATTTTCTGAATAAATGACAGTAAAACGCAATTATTATGGATTTACTTAAAATACGATCAATAAAGCTTATTTTAGTTTTTTTTTTTTTTACATTTTTTATTATTTGAAATGAAATGTAAACAGAAACGAGAAAACGGTCATTTTCGTTTGTTAACAAAAACGAGATTTTAGTTTTTTGGTCATGGGTAGAAAACGGATAAACGACTCAAAATTTTATGAGGTAAACATACTGTAGGCATGACCATGTTATCGCTTTTGACAGTACTTCTACGCGGAACCTTATACAAGTCTTGTTTTTCAGTCCGGACTCTTGAGAGCGACGCACCATCACACATGCTCTTTAGCTGTCACCTGAATGTTTAGCCTGACACTCTGGATGAAATAAATGCGTCTGTGAATGTAATCACTGATCACAGAAGTTCCCGTCTGAGTTTTATTTCTTTTCCCAGTATCCTTAAAGTTGTGTAAGAGAGGGGATTTATTTTCTGGAGGAGTGTCCTTCACCTCGCCCTCGTAATGCGACTCACCCTGCGGGCGTTGATTTCTCATGGCCGGGTGGCCCGTAAGATAGGACTCGGACCTGAGTCCAGAATTAACATTCTTCGGAACATACTCACAGGTCTGGTTCGACACGAGAGAATAGAGACTACAAGAGCCAAGGCCGACGAGGTTCGCTTCTATGCTGAAAAGGCAAGTACAAAACCCCGCTGCAAGTTTCAGTATGATTATAATAATAATTCTGATCCCTAAACTGTTAACGTTACTCTTCCGTTCAGTATATATATTTCTATTAGGGCTAATAAGGATTGTAAATCCATATTCTTAGGATTTAAGTCAAAACTATAAAATATTGACAAAAAATATTGAGGTTACGTTAAAATGGGCTAAAATACTAAAAATGTGGTAAATGTGACAGTTTAAATGTTAGAAAAATCAATAAAAAATGCAATTATGAGTGAAGTTTATATTTGTATGTACTCTTAAACTAGAATGCATGGTTTTTGAATTTCTGTTTTTTGTTTTTATTTTTCTAGTTGATTGATTATGCTAAAAAGGGAGATACTAATGAAAAGTCAATGAAAATGGCTGATTTCTGGCTCACGGTAAGATTTATATCCTTGTTCACACTATATACACACACAGATACATCCAGTCGTGTTAAAAAGCCTATTGAATTCCTTAATTTTTCTTTAAAAAATAAGAAAATAATAGGTTATTTCCAGATCTTGTAAAGAAAATAAACAGATGGCATTGCAGTGTATCGTTGTTTATTTAAGATGCATAAAGCCAAAATGGAAAAGCTATTGGTGATGAAATTAGGACATCCTTACAGTTAAGAAAAGAATTAAGAGGGTAAGTAGCAGTCAGGCACTGCTAATACATTTGATTAACTGATCATCAGCAAGTGTGAGCACCGCTATAAAAGCAGATGTTTTGGCAGTTTGCCTGTTTGGAGCGTTTATGTGCACAATGCAAAGGAGGTATGGCATGTTTGGAAAGCTTGCCAGAAGAAAGCATATAAAAAAAAGCTGTGCATAAACAAAATCTCACAAACCCCAATAAACCAAAGCAACTTTATAAAGAAAAGGGGGTCTAGAATAATTTGACTGATGAAGTCAAACAGTGGGTCTACAGCTAAATGTCAGGCATGGGTTTTCCATCTTGGCTTCATTTTTGTTAATCAAATAGTGATACAGAGTGATGTCATGTGATATTGTTCACCTGAGGCTTTATTTGCAATTTTTAACACTTTCCAATGACTAGATAATTAATTTTTTCCTAATACAGAAAACGGCTGGAATTCAAAAGAGCGTCCTTATTTAACATTCATGTGTTTATATTTCTCCATTCAGGAAAAAGATTTGGTCCCCAAACTTTTTAAAGTTCTGGCGGTACGATTTGAGAATAAGACGGGTGGATATACACGCATGGCCCGGCTTCCCAACAGGGAGAATCTGGACCGTGCAGCTATGGCTGTCCTGGAGTATAAAGGCAACCCTTTCCCGCCACTGTCCCCCGTAAAACGTTTGAATGAACTGAACTTACTAAACCAACTTCTGAAAGCATACAGAGAAGAAAAAGATCAAATGGCGTCTGAGAAAAAGGATTTATGATCTTTAAACACTGTATTTCTACATTATATTCCATGTAATAAACCAGTATACATTTCATAAAAATGTCTTCTTTGTTGTGTATGGATGGTTATTGCTCAACATATATATGACTTTTTAATTAATATAGTCAAAATGTACATGACTGAATTAGATGTCCTTTTAATTACTTTTAGGTTTTACCTTCAGTACAGTTCAAATGGTCCTAGAGTATATTTGTAAATACAAATATTCCAAGCCACATCAGGTTTTAGATTTCAAATAATTGTGTATATTATATTACACGTAAGAGCAGAGAAATAACCTAACCCTAACCTGCCAGTATGACATTGTGATCAGATGTAAAATTAAATCAAATATTATTGACAAATAATGAAAAGTCTAGGATTCACATTAATGAATGATATACAACTACATGTTTTCCGGCTCAATGATTTGTTCATCAGTTGTACTACAGTTAAAGGATAACAATTACTGTAGCTGCCTTTATTGCTTATCAAACTGCAAAATGAATGACACACAAACAAGCCATTGTTGTAAAACAGACCATTTTAATTTGGCAAAAGGGTATGCACTGCCAAGTCATTTGACACTTAAAATGCATTCAGTATGAACAGTGCAACAGAAATGTGCTTAACTGAATCGTTCTGTGCTCCCCAATGTGATGTGCTAATATATCTATCATACATTCAAAAAGTGTGCTCTCTCATCTCTGCTAGGTGTGCACACTCACTGAAGAGAAGAAAAAAATCATGGCAAAGCCTTTTCTGATCACCTTTTCTGATGGCTTCCAGACTGAAGTAGTTCTCTGGTTTATTAAAGGCCCAAGCACATCCAAACAATCAAACCACGGGAACCTAGATGTAATGATTCTTCAAGTATAGTTTCTCTTTAAAAAAATCAAATATAAATATGTAATTATTATGTACATAACTTGTAGGATTATATGTAAATCAGGTCAATTTAAGATGGAGATTATATAGGATATGTCGATATATAACAAATACGACCAAAAAACAACAGTGATAAAGGACATTTTACAGGTAAAACCTTCTCATTTTACTTGCCTTTCACTGTATTGCATTATGGTTGCGCGTTCACGGTAATCAAATAAGTGTTTTAAAACAGTAAAGTGCTCCATGCTGTCAATACAAAGTGTTTCTGTAGGAGTAGAGCTATATTTTCACCAGACACTCAAGTAAACAAACCTTAAGACAGCTCGGACTGAATGAATTTACCTTCTACTCGCTGACAGAATAAAAGCGGATCTCCACATCCGCTGAAGACCGCTGTGAGGGTTATTAAATGTACAAGTGCGTAACGAAGTTTGAAGAAATTGATTCTGAACTCAGAACTGTTCAAATAGTCTTTTTGAGCTCCACACACGCCTGCACAGAATTGACAATGCAGAAAAACCGAGATAAAGATGAACTAGTCATCATTCACCATCCGCTTGCGATAAATATTCTCTGCATACTGTATATAAACAAGTGTGTACTGCATACAAAATGAAGACGGCTAGTTGTGAAAACTAGGCACACCCAAAATTACATTGAATATATCAGAATGTAGACAAAGCACAGACATGCATGGTTTACAAATACTGCCTAGTTGCTCCACAAGTATCTTGCCATTGCACAACATCAGTTCGCAAAGTCTCTAGCTGGATTCGCTTTTATTCAATGTGAATAAAAATATAGAAATCTTAAATTATCTCAACTTTACAGACAAAATGTGTACATTAAAAAAAAAGAAGAAAATTGCGAGGCAGATGAATACTTTGTTCTGTTGCATTAAAATGGCATGGAAATACAAATATTAACGGCACCACTTGAAATGAACGAAGCATTAAAAAATATGTCAAGAGCTCACTGTACTGTTACTGTACACATCGCTATCCTACTGTCACATTAAGCTTGAAATATCTATACTCTAGATTCACCGCTGTCTCCTGTCACTATTGCACTGCCTGCATATTAACTGGTCTCACTCAAATATTTATTGCTTCTTATTTTTTAGGGTCTGTGTGAGCAGGTTATGCCCCACTCCCTCTCGACGTTCTGCAGCTTGTGTTTCTCTTTACAAATTCAAAGATATGGATGTTTGGTAACTTTTTTTTTTTTTTTTTGAAAATGGCTTTGCTTTTTCACGCTTGCCTTAACCTAATCTATTAAAATATTGAACTCTTTTCCACCTCATAGATGTTTGAAAGTAGTTTCCGCATGGCCCGTTCCTCTGTGGCCCGCTCTAGGCACTGGAGCCCATCCCCACGGCCCCTTGCATACTGAAATACTCAGTGAAGTGGGACGTTAATCTGGGAGGAGGGGGAGAGTGTGCGGAGCTGCGAGGTGGTATGGGAGGAGGAAGAGGGGAGAATGTAGACGACAGGTCCGCCGTTGTGGTGATGATCTTGTGCTCGCTGTTCCTTGGCACTTCCTGTCCCTTTCGAGCCACTGTCTCGTCTATCGTCTTCACAGGGTCCTCAATAAAGAAACATGACATGGATTATACGAAAGTAAACTCTTAAATGAACTTTTGCTGAAATATGCTCAACCTCAGGCCATCCAGTTTGTTTCTTGATCACCACTGAATCCTCTGCAGTGAATGGACTTATTTTCACAGCTGATTTAATCACCACAAACACCAGTCCAACGGTTGATGTTGTGTGAAACGAGAAGTTGCGTGCTAGTAAATTCATTATTAACATTTTACATTTGAAACCATTGCCTCTGGATAAATAAAACACTTTGCAGTGAAAAAGACTATCCCCTGTTATTACGTTTACTTTTGTAGTTTTCACTTAGTACTTGATCTGTGCATATTTCTCTTTTGTTCAAGCATTTTGTTTTTTACCAGTTTAGGTGTTTTAGTCAGAAGCAGTGGTTTTGAAATGCAAAATGTCCTAAAGATTGCTTTGTTTATTGCAAAAAATGCAGCTACCACTTTAGACATTTATTGGAGTTTACTGGATTACTTGTGGGTTACTGTCATGTTTTTATCAGTTTTTTTTTTTTGGAAACTCTCATTCTGACAGCACCCATTCACTGCAGAGGATTCAGTGGTGATCAAGTAATGAAATGTACATTTTTTTCCAAAACTACCCCAATTAAGCAATAAACTCATCAAAATGTTCATTTTTCATTTGAACTTTCCCTTTAAAAAAAAAGGTTCTTTATTGGCATCTGTTTCATGAAGAACCTTTCACATCAATGGAACCTTTTCATTGCACAGGTCTGAGTAGAAAAGTTTTAGGGAGACACAAGTAGGAAAATGGTTCTTTCAACCAAAACTGGTTCTTTAATGGAACCTTTATTCAAAAAGCTGCCAAGCCTAATTATATTATCATCAAAATAAGTTCACTTATACTCAACTCTAATCTAATACTCACTGAGTGGATGGAGAAGAGCTCTGTGAAGTTTGGCTGAGAGTCTCCCAGGAAGGAACTATTCCCATAGGCATGATGAGGGAAGCTTTCCGCCCCCATGCCCTTAGGACTGGAGAGAAGGATTCCTATCTGTGATGTCCTCACATGGTAGGGAAAGTTCTTATTGGCTGCTGATGGACGTGTGATGGCCTAAAGCACAGGATTATTCATGTAGTGTGTTTAATTATATTATTAGCCTAAATAAATGAAGTAACAATAAACAACAGCAACAACAACAAAAAAGCCATACCAGGAAGACGATATGGGCATAGAGATGAATGCCAAGTTGGATGCCGTTCACAATCTTTTCCCGGGCCCAGCGAGAGATGCCAAAGTTGGCAATCAGAGCCATGACTGGCACAGCAAAAAACCTACAGGTGAAAAAGTAATGGATGAGAAGAGGAACAGAAGCTTTATACTGTCAATCTTTTTAACAGATTTACAAAGGCTGTGGAGAGTGTGAGTCAAAGTAGAGAAAGTTTCAGTCTAGTCTTATCTGAAAAGTTAAGTTTAAACATTGTTTCACATTTCCAATGATTCAAACCCATGCCTTTGATATCAGAAGTGTCACTCTCAGACACCTTACGTGACTTTTATTGCTCTGTTATTCTACTTTTTATACATTTGACTATTTTGTGTGTTGAAAACATCTTGTACATTAAGTGGTGTTTACAGCACTATTAAAGGAGCGTCACATCTTGTGTTTCCATATTGTGACATATCCATATTGTAAAAGCGATCATTGAAAAAGAAATAAATGTAGAACAGGGAATCGGTTTTATGAATAAACTTAAAGACGAACAGATCAATCAGCAAAATAAATAACACATTAAGAATACATACAGGGTGAATTTTCATGAATCTTTAAGTCAAAGTGCTTGTGCAAACAAATAAGCAGACTTTATGTTCAATTTATGTTCCCTCTTGCACATTCATGTTTTGTCATCAAATGAATTAAAGCAATGGAAAGAGCTTCTGGTTTTGTTTTACAGCAAAACTCACCACAGAGTGTATGCGGTGAAGAAGGGGATGTAGAAAGGTTGTTTTTCAGGGTAGTGTTTGAGGGACACCAGCACAGCGTAGCAGAACCATACGTAGGCAAGCAGCTGCAGACCCATTAGACCGTACCCTGCAGGGCTGTCATAAGCATACAGCACCTCGCCTGGATCAAAGAACTACAAACACACACGCAGTGGGAGTGGGAACAGGGAAATCACCGCCCTTGGCAACCCATCTGTATGACTGATGGTTTTAAACCCGACCATGGCACAATCTGTTAGGCTGCATAAGTGGAAAATGGCAGAACATTCCTTAAATCCAAACATCTAAAGCTGCATTAAAGCAAAGGGTGACATTGACACAAGATGCAACAGGAGCTATTCAGTGCTTATCTGGGTCATTCTTACTCTCTCTCTATCTATCTGTCTATCTGCCGGGTTCCATTACAGCAAACTACAGCAGCACGACATGCTCATGCTGAGTAACTTCATCTCGCAGCCTTACATTATGTATAGAGTGGAGTAGCTCTCAGGTGCAGCATGAGAAACTGCAGCTGATAGTGCTCAAAGATGTGAGTCCTCATAATATTTTTTTACACATTAGGTAATTAGGAAATTAATAGACATTTCTGGCATGGAATGATTTTTCTCTGTGGTTATCTATGCACCTTTTTGTATGGGTTATCGACGGTATATTGCCTGTATTCATCATTTCAAAGGTAGTAATTGTAGCAATTCTATTTTTACAAAAATTCTGAAAACTAAATTACAATGCAGGTTACCACATTTTTGTGGTAACACTTTCCTTAAAGCCTTTATGCCTATTCTGTATATAATATATTATAAAGGGTAAACAATGGCAAAGTGCATTAGAATTAATCATAATATGCATTGTAATACATTAACCCCCAGTTTCACAGACAAGGCTTAAGCTAGTCCCAGACTAAATTGCATGTTTGAGCTGTCTCAGAAGGAAATATCTTGCTCTGAGATATCTTAAAACATGTCAGTGTCATTGTTCTGTGTTCAGATGCACACCTGTAATATTTTCTTATAAGGCATTTTTGTAAAAGTTCCTTAACTATCTTAATTTAACTAATGCCTAATCCTGGCTTAAACTAAGCCCTGTTTGTGAAACCGGGCCTAGATATCTTAAATAATTAATTAATAACCAAATTTATAATGCATAGTGTAACAATAAAATATTGTTATAAAAAGTGTTATAATGTTTTACCTGTTTACATTACATTTGTACAATGAATTATAAGATGCATTACAAGGCATAATTAATGCAGTAAAGCTACATTTATAAAGCATTATGCGTAAGTGTAAAAGGATAATTATTATATTGTGTTAATTCAATTAATTCAGTCAACAGTGTACAGTATGTACCTACAAAACCATCAGAAAGTTTGGGGACAGTGACATTTTAAAATGTTTTTTACACATTTTAAAAAGTAATTTATTGACTAGCAGTTATTATTACAGTCACATAATCCTTCTGAAATCATTTTAATTTGCTAATTTAGTGCTCTAGAAACATTTCTTATTTTTATCAATGTAACACTTTTGGTTTTCCTTTTTTGGTAGGAACTGTAATTTTTTTTTCAGGCTTCTTTGATAAATAACTTTAACAACAAAAAGTAAAAATGAAACCAGCGTTCATTTGACACACAAACAGAAAAAGTATTTCTTTCAAAAAATATTTTAAAAAGTAATTATTAAAAAGAAATGTCTTTCAAACAAATACAAAAATAAAATAAATAAATAAACCCTATTGACCTTAAACGCTTGAACAGTAGTGAATATTCAGCTTATACTGTGAGCCTAAAAGAAAAAGGTTAAGTCAATAAGATCTTACCTCTGCTTCATAAATGAAGAGGATGATGTATGTGATAGTGTATACTGTCATATAAATGGATAGTTTCACAGAGCCACTGTGACTTATTCTTGCCCTGGATATCAAAAAGAGAGAAACATTATGTTATCTTCTTTGAAAACATTGGTCAGAAGCCATGGATCACCTGCATACATCAGCACAAAAAGTAAGTACATTCTTGAATTCAGCTCATACTTAAATTTGGATGCAGATTTGTCTTGACATCTGGGTCACATTAGCATGATTAGCCTTGTAAGTTCATTACCCACATTATGTGAGAAGTACGACCTCCTACCTGGTGACTGTGAATCCCTTCCCCAGGAGAATCAGCATGAGCAAGAAAATCAGGAAGCTCACAGAAAAGAGTAATTTCCCTGGAGAGAGGAAGAGAGCCGCAGAGAGTAACACAGGTGACCACAAGTAGGTTACGAATCAGGTCAGCATTTACGAACGAATCCAGTCACGAGCACACACATGCGTGATGCTAAAACCAAGCATACTGAAAATTTGTAGTTTTATTTCAACCTCTTTTTTTCTAAAAAAACCTTTACCGTAAGATGTGGCCTTTTTTTGTAAAATAACAAAAAATAACCCTTGAGAATTATATAAGACCACCTGATATTGAGTATCTGACTCATAAAGTGTTTTTCTTACCTAATATCTTGAGACTGCCGTTCCCAACGCCATCTCTGGCATAAAGGCCCCAGTAAATGCAAAAGAAAAGCAGGCTTAAGACTGAAAGAAAGGAATTAGAAAGTAAAGGATGCCAGAGATAAGAGAGACGAGAGAGGAGAGAG
The DNA here is from genome assembly GCA_032353835.1 of Enteromius viviparus. NCBI lineage: Eukaryota > Metazoa > Chordata > Actinopteri > Cypriniformes > Cyprinidae > Enteromius > Enteromius viviparus. The sequence continues at coordinate 19,794,514 of JAUCNO010000236.1, read as the reverse complement.
ATAAGTCACAGCGGCAGCCGTGAGAGCACAGAGAATGTGAGGAAGAGATAAGGATGAAAGAAAGGAGGGATGACACAAGAGATATTGTTATGCACCCAGCGTCGCAAAGCCTAGTGTCATAAAAATGTGTGTGTTTGTGTTTATCTATATGAGTGTGTGCAGTGGCCTTTCTCACCCTCCACTCCAGCCGCAGTCATAAACATCTTATAGGTCGTGTGGAGCAGCTGTCTTCCCTTTAAATTATCTTAAAGTATTACACAGAAGAAAAGAGTTTGAGGAGAAATTAGCAACCAATGCAGACAGACTCATAGTATCTGTAGGTCTGTGTATCTGGAGGAGGTGGCTAAAAATATCTTTTGATTTAACACTGAATAATAAGATTTGCAAATTATGCACTGAGACCAACACATCTAAGGTCTTTTATACCTCCAGGACTTGGAAACTCACAAGCAAAATAACAAGATATTGTAAACACAGTGGCGAAAATAACCAAGAACGTGATGTCTGTCTCCAGGATGCCTGAAACACACAAACAGAACAAAACAAGAACAGTCACGATATAAGAATGATAAATGTCTTGAAAAAAATCATTTACTCTCGCTCTCATTTCAAACCCATGCTGTACAGCTTTCAGAGAATGTTAAATCCATACAGTATAACTTTTCATTACAATAGATTTCAACCAGGGGATGAAATATATATTCATTAGTACTATGTTTTTATTTAATTCACGTATTACATAGAACAGTGAACATGACAAATCAGTTTCTTTCTTTCTGTTTTGTTTTCATGAAATATGGCACATACAGTAAAAACAAGAACATGCTGGATTTGTTATTGCCCTTGTGCCAAAGTCGTATTCACATTTTACACTTGAGATTTGAGAGCTGCAATGAGTGGAATATTTCCAGCCAGCGATGAAGCAATTATCTTTTTCTTATCCAAAGCCGTTGTGTAACAGACTTGAGGTGCATCCCAATTTACAGTAATAACGTGAGTAGTGTGTTTACAATGAAAATCCCAAAAAGAAAAAGTGCATTTTGAATGCCTGGATGATGCACTTAAATCACGAAGAAAAAGCATGGGATGTTGGACTCTCATGAACTCAACTGTCACAGCTTTAATTAGCGGAGGAGGGGGAGCTAGCAGCCTTTGATTATAAATGACAAAATAACCTAATACAATTCACACACTACACACTTCAGTGCACAATGTAGAGTGCACAGCATTTGGTACGCAGCTTTATGATTTATGATCATTTTAGGGCTTGAAAGCCCATGACTCTGGTCACTATTCACTTTGACTGTAGATAGTAAATTACCAAACACGGTAAAAATTGATCATGGTTTTCATAATAATATTAAGCATTTTATTTAACAGTGATAGCAATCTGAAATGTTATTTGGTAATGTTAAAATGCAATAATATCTCGCACTTTTGAAGGTTAGTATATCTAATAGATACATATTGCTATGCTTTCACATACTGCAAAATAACTTCCTCTGACTTTCAGTCATGTCTTACCAAACTCATCTGCAGAGAAATGCTGGGTCCAGAAGGACTGTCCATTGGTTAATGTCATTTCATATTCCAGCTGCAGCCCGTCTCCCTGTGTTGCATGGGGAAAGAGAAAAAGAGAGAATTCAGAGGAGAGAAACGTAGGAGGTGTAAAACAGAGAGAAAAAAAATTGTAAGTGGGGAGCTTCAGAGACCAAACACAGAGTGCACAAACAGATCTTTGGGTTATAAAAGACTTCAAAGCAGGACAGTTTCTAGCTGTTGAGAGGATTTCGGCCCGGCTTAATAAAAGAGAAACACTTTGATTTCACTTGGCAGGAAAAACCCATTCCCTCTCTCGTGCTCCAAAAAGGTGAGGTGCATGAAAAGCATGCCCTATCACCAAATCAATGTGGCCAGAGATGGAGAGGAAAGAGAGAGAGCGGGACAAAGATATAGAGCTGGAGAGGCACCGAGAAAAGGCTGCTAGATACAAACAGAATGAGCATGAAAGGCTGGAGTGAGTAATCAAGTTACTGTAACAGAAGTTACGAGATACAGAGTATAAGACTGGCCAATGAGAAAGGAAGTAGGAGAGAGAGAAGAAGAGAAATTGGCAGCAGACGCAGAAAAGCTCCCTTAGGGACCGAGCTTTACTTCAGGATTTAGCCCTACGTCCATCAGTCTGCCTCTATCCATGAAACAACCCTTTACATTTTGCCCCCATTTATCTAGCTAAAACCCTTTCACATGGTGTACCTCTCCAACACTACATGCGCATCACTTCAAGCAGCTACAAAAAGAATCACTCACTGCCTCTTGAAGAAGGGCCAAAGCAGAACTGAGCCTCTTCGTGCTCACACTTTAGAGTAGGTCACACATTTGTTAACTATTAACTACGACTTCCCACAATTTATTCTTTATTTGCTGCTTATTATTAATAGTTAGTAAGGTAACTGTTAAGTTTAGGTAGGATTAGGGATGTAGAAAAAGGTCATGCAGAATAAGGCATAAATATGTGCTTAATTAGCACTACTAAATGGCTAATATTCTAGTAATATGCATGCTAATAAACAACTAATAGGTCAAATAAAGTATCTATCTATCATCTGTCTATCTATCCATCCATCCAATTATCATTGCACTGTTTCTGTAGTCATATAAAAATAAATTGAATGAAAACCATATTTAGACTATAATCCATTTAGCAAAAATGCAGTGTATAATTCATAATATTATTATTCTGTACTATTATAATGTGCATACAAGCTTGAATTTTACATTATTGTGTGTGTTTTTTTATATTTTGACTTACATTTCTCATTTTTGTTTAGGTTTTTGAGAACACACATCAGTGTTCATTAAAATACATATCTTTCATACATTTTCAATCAATTTTTAGTCAATAAACACCAACGCTGCAGTATATTTAAAATATTATTTATTATATAAAAATGACACAGTATGATATTTTACTCTTTGATTTTCTCAGAAACTCACAGTAAAAGGAAGCCGCAACACGACCGGCTGATTTGAATTTCACACAGACCTCATTTTCCTTCACAAGATACAACTTTAATCATATGCTTCACAGACTAACCATTATATTGTTTGATATGTTCATTAAAAATTAGTTTTACCCTTGTACTTCAGTATAACTCTCTACAATTAGGTATTTATTCTGTGGTCATTAATCATACCTTTCTGAATACAGTAGACACATATAGTACATTGCACATTTCCAGTTCCTCGTACATTGTTTGCTGTATCTCCACTCACCCCACACTTGCTGAGCGCGATGTACCACCATCTCTCTCTGACAGAACGAAAACTTCGACCTCCTACACAACTCAGCATCTCTTCATTACCTTCGCCTTCCACCTGACAGAGGCAGACACAAAGTCATAAGACTATAAACAGAAGCAAAATAATAGTAAACAGTTATAATTCCTTGTTGATGTGTGTAATATCATTCCATCTTCTATCCCGGTTTAATATGCAGAGACAGGAGTGAGCCATTAATCAAAATATGTAAATACAATGGCATGTTTAATTATGTTTGACTGATTAAGCTCAACCAATGGCAGAATGGGGATGTGTAGGGACATACTACCTCAAGCCTAAAGGACTCGCACACAATCACACAATATTATAATTTTAATAGCTTTTTTCTTACCATGCAGCCAGACCAGGTATAGCGGGTGGTCAGGTTGATAACCTGGTTATTTTCAGGCCTCAGTACTGACTCTTTCTGGTAGCAGTCCTGTAGAGCACAGAAACCCTCCATTAACAAACGCGCTAGGACAGGATTTCAAACACCCTGTAACAATAACAAAAGCTGAAGTACTAAGTAGCAGATTAGTACTAGAGGAGTGCGGTGAAGAGCAGGGGCTTCCCACAAGCACTTTTTCACAGAGTCCCGCAATGCAGATCCTGCCACGGGGAGGGAGAAAATGTGCTGGATTTAAATACGCACATGCACTGACACTTATGTCTTTTTGGAGACTGGATATGGACTTTTAATCCACAGAACACTGCTGACATTTCTCCTTTAATCCTCACACTTTCTACTGACGCGGAGCGCGCATTCATGCTCGTGGGCTCTGTTTGTCCACACGCACACACCGTCTGTCAGTACACTCAATATTTTCACACACACAACACACAGTCTGACAAGTGTGTGTCTCACCTTGTCCGGCCTCTTGTACACAGCTGGCCACTGAGAGCTTTCATCAAAGTAGAGCAATATGTTCTGACAGCATCGGGACTATCGGGGAAAAACAAGCATAGACGGAGGAAGAGAAAGACAGGATAGATAGATAGAGAGAGAGACGAGGAGAGATTAATAGTTGAACTGTCTATGCCATCTAGAAACTTAAAAGATAAATTGGATCTATATAGAGATTGACTGACAGAAAGAAAGATGAAAGGCACAGTCTGACATCATCATTTAGTGATTAAACCTTTAGGGTTTTTTAAATCTAAAAACGCACATAGATTCCTGTAAGGGGTAGGTTTAGGTGTAGGGTCAGTGTAGGGCAATACCATATACAGTTTGTACAGGATAAAAACCATGGAGAGTCCCCATAAATCACATAAACCAACATGAGTGTGTGTGTGTCCAAATGTCCTCACAAGGATAGTAAAACCTGATATTTCTGTCATTAGTGTTTTTAAAGATAAACTAGTTGTAGAAACAAATGAAGTTAGCATGCATTATGTAGTATCTAATAGAATTTAAATCTAACAATCCAACAGTAAGTGGTGATAGTGTGCTACTGATGTATTATTCATCAATGAAAGTATTGAAGATTTAGTGCAACATTAGTAATCTGCTCATGAGTAACAATTCAAATACAGGTCTTTAAGTTTACCTTGGGGTATCGGAACTTAAAGTTCAGTCGGCCAAAATCAGTCAGGAAGCAAAATCTTGTGAGGAAAACCCAGTCCTGTGGAGAAGAGGGGAGGGAAACAGAAGGGAATCGAATAGTTATAGCTGTGGTTGTGTCTGGACAGTAACCTTCATTCTGAGCGACATTTGTGCGCTGTTTATTTGGAGTCCCACAGCAACCGTACCCGCGCCAGCAGCAAACGCGAATCTCGTGAGACTTTCAGAGAACGGCTTCACCATCCAGACATGACATCATTTAGCAGCCAAAGCAGCTTACAGCACATTTATCAGAAGCGCATTTCCCTTGGGGCTTCCTCAATGACACAATAGTGATGGACCATAGCTTGCGGCAATCTTCTGCTTCCAAGCCCTGAGCCTAACACCCCATAAATTGACAAAACCAGTCTCATCTGCTAGAAATCTAATATCATGCAGCAATAAGAGTTTAAAAATCTTCATTTCACATTATACTGTAACAGCTGAAGGGTTAATATGTTTCTGTGGTGTTCAGGGCTGGTCTCAGCTCACACACTCGCTTGAACTTACTCTACCCGACACACACGCAGTCAGTGAAGTGTAAAATGGCACTAAGTGCGCTCCAGCTTTCAGCCTCTTGTCCATATTAACTTCTCCCTTTAGTGTCTTCTGTTGGTGGTTTCCATAACAACAGGTTTCCTTGACAATACAAAGACCAGCCTTAAGACTCTCTGACCCAGAACTGAGCCCAAATAACCGCATCACATGACCAAGCCTCTGAAAGACCACCTTGTCTCTCTAAAACAGAAGCACACGTAAAGGAACACCTATGGTCAGTCAGCCAGTTAAAAACAAAAAACACCCGCTCAAAAAAAAAAAAAAAAAAGCCTCACTGATATAAAAAATCGAAGTACTATTGTCATGGCAACCGACACTTTGCAGCTATAGAAACCAGGAGAGGCCGGACTCTGTCTAAACCCCCTTGTATCACGAACGAATGTCCTCAAATCCCAGTTTTTATAACCAAAGGACTTTACAACATTGTTTCAGTCTTTGTTCACATTCCCATCTGTCACATTTCCCATGCACTTGCACAGTCAGGTCTAGTTTTTGTCTCATTCCTTTGTGGTGGTAAAATAAACATGGAGGGTTCAGTACAAGTTAAGCTCAGCTAAAAGAATGTGTTGATTACCAGAATAAAAAACCTCTCACTTTTATTGTGTCCTTGTTGCATGTAACAAATATCCATAATTACATGCAAGTAAGCCTAACCTTTACAATATAATAAAGACGTGTAGTTCATTAATATACTAGAGTCCTTAAATACATAATTACACTTTAGTTTAATCTAAATCTGAATTATAACGAGGCATTTAAAGTTAATGTGAAAAATACAGAAAGTTTTATGTATTTCAAAAGTATAACCACAGATGTGCAGATTGCTTGAGTAAGAAATTATTACCAACCTTTTCTTTGATATGTGAATTAATATCCAGTTTTACTATTTCTATTTAATTCACATTAGTTCATAAAAAAATATTTTAGCAATTCATGACAGGCCCTGTTGTACATTTATGCCTAAAAGTATTGTTCCTACATTTTATTTCTTTAATTTTCCTTCATGCTCGTTCAATGTGATGAAATAATTGCAGCAATAACGTTTCGCAGCACAGTAAGTCTTTTTGCTTCAGGCCAATATATTTTTTGCACTATGTGTCTATCAAATAAGAGCCAGTGGCTTTCATAAGACTCTCCAAACAGCTATTAACAAGTTTCTTTTCTATTTAAATTTATATCCAAATTTACTATTATGTAGCTATGACAATAATGGTATAATGAATGTAAAGAAGATTTAAACCATTTTAATGCTCTAGTAATAAACACGTAACAGTTTAACACAACAATTAATCTAAGCGCTTTAATAAAATATCTTGTTTTTTAAAATGGCTTAAATGACATTTCTTCTTTTATACTAAATTATACTGTATTTCAAGTACAATAGTTTTGAAAAAGAAGATTGAGGTGATTGTTTACAAGGGTAAGCTCATCCTAGTATAGCTGCACAGCAGAATGTGTATGTTGTGGTGCAGAATGAGCCATAAAAAGTGTCACTATTAATCCCTGCCATCCGTCTTTTTCACCCCACAGATACTGCATTGTAATACAAAGTCATTGAATCAGCCAAAGGGAGGGTGAGAGACACGGCACACAGATACTACATTAATCAAGCATTATAGCCAGATGCAGTATCCGGTCACTTTACCGAATCAGTGGTGGCCTCACCTCTCTCTGTCTTTCCGGATCTCTGTCCGCTCGCTAAGCCTCATTAAGAATTAATTACCAATCAACTAGTCATGTCACCCCAGGTCCATTGGGCTTTTAAATGATTCATTACTTAAGTTACACAATGGAGCACTGCATAAATACACTCACATGCGCTGACACACATATACACACACACAACACATCGAACTGAATGCCCCTAGAAATGCCGGGGGCAGTGTTAGTTACCTACACAACCCTCTGGCCAGACTCCGTTTAGAGGAAGGAGTAAACACACAGGAAAAACATACATATAGTCAACTTAAACTAAAATTGGAACCGTAAAAAAAATATTTGTTACTTGCAATAAAATAAACATTAACTGAAATCAAATGAAATATAAAAAACACATTTTGTTGCAGATAGTATGTACTTGATGTATTCAAATAACTACATTTTATTAACAAAATAATAATAATAAAAACAAGAAAATTAGTAAAACTTTGAAATTAAAATATACAGTATATAAACTGTTTCAAAATATTTAACCTGGATGATGGATGGATAGATAGATATGGGGTGGGGGGTTAGAACGATTCCAAGGGCCCGAATGTGGGGGGCCAGGAAACAAACCATTACAAGTATTTGGTTAAAGAGGCAAAATGTCTTTTGATGTTTCACACACACATGTTGAACTTGATTAACCTCTCAGTAATGTATAAGTGTATGCGTCCATGGCAGTGTAAAAGAACGACCTTGTAAGGAAATAAACAGAAGTGAGATTAATGGACTATTTAACCATCTTATAGAGAGACCCAAAAGAGAGCAGGATCAGCACTTATATACATGCAGGAACAGTTTGTTGTTACATTACCCACAGCAAACACAGGACAAGACTCATCTACATCTGCCAAATTTAATCGGAAGAGACAACCATACACTTAATCATCATTTAAACCAATTAACTCGCTGTAAAATTAGAAAAAATGAGCAGTCTCTGGTAGTACTGGGAATCACCTTAAGGAGTTCTTTATAAGCTGACAATGCTTTATGAAAAGAAAAAAGATTGTTCCCTCATTTCTTTGTTTTTCCCTCATTTATGTTCATTAAATCATTCTAATAAAATAAGAGCTGCACTAACTTTTTGCAACAAAATCAGTCTTGCTGTTTACTTCAGGCCAACATTTACTTTGTGCCATCAGATAGCCCGCGTTTCCCAAAAGGCAAACTGCAATCAAAACAGCAGACAGCTAGGCTACTAAAGAGAAAGAAAACTGTGTATGTGCACACTTCAACAGCAATACATAACGCAAATTCTGTATTTCCAAGTGAATTTTCGACTTTGTTTGAAATAAGTGTTCTCGCACATGAACACACATTACACACTCTCGCACCTTAATGAGCACAGCTAAGCAACCTTAAATCTGACACCAGCATGCGATAGCTGCAATTCCACAGTGCTGTTGTGCCACTAGAAGAGCATCCTGGTCGACACACACCTGTAAAAGCGGATGGAAGGGTGTAAGTTAAACGTCGGCAATACGCTGTTTAAAATGTGTCTTTTGTGACTGGAGGACGAATTACGCTTTCATCGGCTCAATAGCGGGGAGTAATGATCTTGGCAAAGCGTATTAAAGCATCAGGCTTCCAGAGCGCGCGAACGCGGAGGCGTGAATACACACTTGCTATAAGAGCCCATTAATAACGATGATGCGCAGCAAGAACGCCGGAGAACTCCCAGCACAACAGCAATAAAACGTAAACATTAAACTCACCTCTTTTGTGTTGACGATACCTCTGACGTATTTCCCTAAAACCGAGCCGACACATAAAATACTGGACACCACGGCGAATCCTAATACTTTCTCCATCTTCACCTGTCCACCGTCGCGTTTCTGTGCTCTCCTCCTGATGCCGTGTGTGTGTGTGTGAGAGAGAGAGAGAGAGAGAGAGAGCAGGAAGGCTGGCATAGATCTGCCAGACGCGCGTCCACGTTCCTCGCCTCAAATGCATGCAACCCCAGAATTTTCGCCGGGAGCGCGCCTGGTATCGCACGCGCGCTGCCGATATTTTATTGCGACATAACATTAAACAAATAGGCACATCTATGTCGCTTAAAGTACTTCCTTTACAGGTTTAATAAGGTATATTAGTCATGTTTTTTTTCTCCCGCCATGCAAAAAGAAGCCAGAACACAGAGATGCAGAGAAAATATTTATTCAAATATATGTCAACACAGGGAAAATACATACTGCAGAAAAATACTCTTAGTTATCAGTGTAACATTCCCACAGTCCTTACAAGTCTCAAAAATACTGTATCGAGGAAAAACAAAAAACAATTTATAGGAAAATGATGGTCTCTCTATAAAATAAAAGTCTATGCTTATACAGTACATTCCAAATACACAGGTTTGCACTTATGGTGTCTTTACATGAGGAATAATAAACAATAATTATTACCATTTCGAATGTAATACTATAACTATTATTATAATTATAATAATTATTAATAATAATAATTGCAATAATGAATAGTTATTCTTAAAAATAAATATATATTCAAAAAGAAAACAAAAAATCTTCATGCCACCCTAAATGTGATCCTGAACCTCAAAACCAGTCATAGGGTGCAGTTTTTGGAAATGCATCCTTTGAAAACTGAATAAATAAGCCTTCTATTGGCGATTGTTTGCTAGGATAGGATAATATTCGGCTAAGATACTAATTGAACTATATAAAATCTGGAGTCTTGGGGGGTACAAGCAAATTTGAAATACTGAGGAAATTGCCTTTAAAGTTGTAAAAAATGAAATTCTCGGCAATGCATTTTAACAAATAAAAAAATAAGTTTTAATATATTTACAAAATATATTCATATATGGAGCATGAGCTTTACTTAATCCTAATGATTTTTTGGCATAAAAGAAAAATCAATCATTTTGACCCATGCAATTTATTGCTTCTCTATTGCTACAAATTTACCCATGATTCTAATGACTGGATTTGTGGTCCAGGGTCACATCTTTGCTGCTGTTTACACTTAACTATAAAGTGCTTATTTGCAGAGATTGTCCTGAAAACATCAGGTCTGACTTAATGCAAAAAGTTTGCCTGGGACCCACAGTGCAGTCCTTCTGGATTTTGTATCACTCAATGACAGCAGTGAAAATGAGGAGAGAATAGACATCAGCACCCTCGCAAATGATACTGCAGTGGTCATTACAGCCTGCACTTAAAGTGCGTAACATTACCGTCAATGGACTTCAAGAGAACAGGAGCTCAAAACCACTTGCAGCAAATTCAATCCGACACAACAAAACCCCAAACCTACTGATTAAAAGTCCAAGTCAGTGACAGATTGACTATTAGTCTTGAGAACAGATGTAAAATGCAGTGACACGACTCGATGGGCTTGTGTCTCTGAGGAGATGATGCAGCACAGTTTCACCTCGGTAACACAGGTATGGCCATTTAAACATGACTAAATTAACACTGTGTTTTATATAACACCCTTGAGATAAATGAGTAATCTCTCTCTGAGGGAGGCAGTTTGAGAGTCACACACACACACACACACACAAAAGTGGAAATGCTCAGCAGTGCATTCAAGGTTACTGTCTAACCAAAAAAAAAGGCTTACAGAGACAACTCCACTGGAACGGATAACCAGAGGGCGTCAGAGTGTCTTATCGTTCCTCTCCCAGTTCTGGTTGTTTTAGTCATGGTCCCATGAAGGGGACTACACACAATGGCCTACACATCTACAAGCACAATGAGAAGCTTTTCCATGCACAGCTATAACACAAAGTTCGACAAACAAGTGTCTAAACATGCACATTCAGAACCAAACTGACTGAAACAGGAACCATCTGACTAAAATACCCAGAAGCACAAATGACCAGACGTGTGTAACATACACACGTCAACAGAAACTGCAGAATAACCAAGATTTGGTATTTCAAACCTGTCACCAGAAAGGAGCAGCTCTGACATGGTGAAAAGAGCAAGCAAGCAAATCTTTTTATATCGTGACACTCTTATAAACTAACTCTCAAATGCTGCAATCAGCAGTAGATGGAGCATTGTTTTCTCTCAGCACACAGCTCTGGGTTAATCCAATCCCAGACACACCGATAAAGAAAAGGCCTTTGCCGGGGATATATAAAGTCCCAAAAGACATCTCGCGCTGCCACTTAGCTGAGCGAAGCTTAAAATGACAGCAAGTGGAGTTATAACTCATTGTTGTTTCAATAATAAAGTCGACAATACCTTAAATAGGATATGTGCACTATATAAACACACTTTAGGAGTTCAGGCCACTGACACTCAGCAAAGCTGTGCACACAAAGGCCCAAACCTCCCATATAGCACTAATAAACTTTAAGGAGTTGCAAAATGTTGGCTCTTTTTTTTTGGGAGAGTCAATAGACTCAATTAGTGCCAGAGAAAGAGGCGACCTGATTCAAATAGAGACACGCTATCACAGCGGTATGCATCACACATGTGCAGGCTGAAAGATTTCATTGGCTCAAGGTTGCTGGGTGTTAAGGGAGTCTGCTTAAAATACCTCTAGGACAGGCTGGGTGAGAATTGAAGAGTGTGCTCAAAATGGGTCAACGTACACAGGGACAGACGACACGATTGTTAACACAGGGAAACAAACCGACTGAAGGAACAAGGGACAGCGCAAAATAATGGAAGCTTGCACTGACATGTCAGATAACAAGCCAGAGGGAAAAGAGGGGATGGAGTGTCCAGTTTTTAAATCAGTATACATATAATCTTGACTAACAAACCAATCTATAGTATAACTGTACAGATAAATGTGATTATAGTGTGATTATTATACAGTAAACAACCGCTCACATCTTAATGAGTCAAATTATGCCACGTCAACAGTGCTTGACACCTAATTTCGGGCAGTGTTTGCTCACATTTAAGGTATTCCAAAACTGTATGACTTTCATATTCTCAGTGTTTTTGCCCATTCAATGAAAGTCAAAGGAGCCCCATGTTGGTTTGTTTTGGACCCCAGCGGTTTTCATTATTTGGGCAAAAATAGCTGAAGCGTTTTTAAAGAAACAGTCGTCCTGATGTGAGGGTGGAGAAAATGACAGGATTTTCTGTTTTGGATGAGCTAGCACTTTACAGCAAACCAAACACAATTCACCAAGTCATATGAATAACAAAATTGACTATTATTTGAAGTATAACAAGACTGGACAACACAAAACACAGGTAACACTGTATCACAAATTCTGTGCGGTTTTGTGTAACTTGAGCTTTCCTTCCACAGAAGGCTTGTGGGAAATTCGAGCACGATTAATTGCATTTAATAAACACCCAACTCTATGAGGACAAAGCAGCATCAGAAATCCTATTCATACGCTACTCGCACAGGACGCCCTCTAGGAGCCGAGAGGCAGGTAGATTAATAAAAGTTGATTAACATACACAGTAACACCATATTATAACTCGGCGTCATAAATAATTCAAAAGCTACTATAAAGGAAAAAAAGTCCACCATTAATAAATGCTTTTGTCATTTAGCCCCATGATGCCTAGCAGCAATGCATTCTATAGAGTTTAAACTGTAGCACACAGGTATAATATTGAATCACAGTTTGTAGACCTATATTAACGTATATGAACAGTTATAGTACTATAAGGAGTGAGGTTTGGGTTTATACATCCATTTGTTATGTCTTTTAATGACAGTTTCAGTAAGTGCTGGGATGTTTTTGTAAAGGCAGGATATTAGTTTTTGTGCTGGTATAATGCAACAAAAGGCAAGGTGGTAAACAGGTTTAAAGGGAGTGCAAGTGAACACAATCACATTTGAGTAATAAAACTGAAGGTGTTCTAATTTGAACTTTATCCACTCTATAACTAAATACTTAATAGTGTCTTTGATAAGTTTTCATGTAATTGTTGGTTAATTATTTTATTTTCTTTCTATACAATACAGTAGCCCGCTATAATCATTATTCATCTAATACGACCTTACTTTATCCATATGCATCTCTTTTGGTATCATTCAGGCCAAAATCTAAGCTGGAACCTCTTCAGCTTCAGCTGTAGTGGGAGGGTAAAAACCAGCAAGCCCCTCCTCATCCACAACAGAAGCCCCTCCCCCAACAAACAGCTCCTCCTCCTCCTCCGCCACAGTCATTTGCGAGAGCTGAGTGTGGTCTCTTTTGGTAGCAGAAGGTTTCTGGTTGGTCCGTTCCAGTTTGCGGTGCTTGCGCATCTCTGGGGGAGGGTCTTTCATGGTGAAGACATCCCTGATTCGCTCCATGCATACGTTAGCAGCTTCGCGAGTCTCCCTCGAGAGCTGGGACAGACTGAGGAAGCCATGAGGAAGGTCATCCACGACACACAGGGTCACTGGCTGACCGATATTTTGCAGCCTTTTGGCTAACATCACAGAGTCGTCTAGCATGGGGTCCAGATGACAGGCCTGAGAAAAGAGGGATGAGACAGATGGTACCAGAAACACGACAAAATATGAGCCTTTTGATGTCAATGTAAATCTTGAAATTAACTGTATTCAACCACATTTTCTTGAATTGGTCAATTGTAAGTGACTTTGGTCACGCTTACCACTATGTGTACTGGAGGTAGTCCCTTTAGCATGCTGTCTGGAGCCAGAAGAGGGGACATGTAGGGGTTTCTGAAAATGGGAGAACTTTGGACATTCATCTCTGCTACTTGCTCTGAACGCAGAGGCTCGAAGCCCACTGGAAACTCCCGGGGTTTCTCAGAGTCCTCCTCACCACCAGGGGGCGGGATGGCCACAGATGAAAAGGATTCTGATACAGAGGGATCCTCCTCTTTGCAGAGGAAAAAACTCACATCCTCGGGCTAGGAGAGATAAGATACGAATGTGATGATTTTTTAAAATCGATTATTTACACCACCATTCATATGCTTAAACAAATGCTTTCTACTTTAATTATATTATAATAAACATTTTAGAACTAAAATGTACTTTATTCCCAGTGTGAAAACTGAATTATCAGCAGAGATCACTCTAGTCTTTAGTGTCACATTCTTTAGAACTCATTCTCTTATAATTTTTTTATATAACTATAGATAACTGTATGCATTCTTGCTGTGTTATAAATAGGGCTGGGCAACATATATATATCAATATAGTCATGTGCATCTCGTCAGTAAAGCCGGTTCATTGATTATGCGTTTTCTGTTCAGTATCACGAATGGATCACCCGAAAAACTGAACGCAATATTGCGTAGCTATGGCTCTGTGTATCAACTGCTGCTCCGTTTGAAAACAGGTTGTTGAGATTTACTGCTAATCAATGAACCAGCTTTACTGATGAGATAAGCATGAATATATCAATATAGCCCATACATCTCCAAGCCCAAATTAAAAATACACATTTCTAAAAAACAAAAACAAACTTACTGTGTATTAGCAGTATATTAACTGGATAAATGTCTAATATAAAATTTTGTATTAATTCACATATGAATTTATCATAATTTTTATATATATTTAGGTTATATACACTATGTACTTGGGTTCAGAAATGAAATACCTAAAAGACTTTTAGACAGTGACAAATACTTATTAGAAATTGTTTTAGTAAGTAGTTGGAAACCCATAACATGTAATTGGTTTCAGGTTGACCCTCCAACAAAGGACCAGTGCTTGGGAACTGCAAAGGAAATATACTGTATGGAGAGACTTACATTTGGAAAAATATGTTTAGCATTGGGATAAATGGACTACGTACACAAACCACTTAGGAAAAGTGTAATACTCTAATTCAAAGAATGTATAGAAATTGATTTGTCCTGACTTTGTAACGCCAAGATGAACTTTTATTCCTTGTTCTCAATAAAGATTGTTAAAAAAAAAAAAACATTAATTCTTATTATCAATACTGAAAACAGTTGTTCTGCTTTTTGTGGAAACACTAATACATTTTTCAGGATCCTTTTAATGAATATAATGTTCAAAAGAATAGAATTTATTTTAAATATAAAAATTTTGTAACTCTATAAAACATCCTTTACTTTTGATTAATTTAAGGCATTCATTAAACATATTAAACATTCATTTTTTAGAAAAAACGAACAAAATATATTAGACATTAACAGTGTAATTACACACATGTCTGGTATGAAGTATATATTAATTCACACTCACATTTTTATATACATCTATGTTAAAAAACAACTTTTTTAGCTATTGCATTTATTTATATAGGACAGTACATATTTGCAAGGAGTGTGAAAGCAGGGAGGAATGAGTTCAGGAAATGCTGAGATGACTCATTTGAAACAGGCAGCAAAAATTAGTGTCTCAAATCCTGAAATTATTCACACGTGTGACGTCAATGGCATCATAGGATTCTAACACATACTTGCAACAATGGCATGTAAAATCCAAATGACATCATTGCAGCATAATCCTTTGCATTTTCTCAGAGTTGCGCAACTAGACTTAACTCTCAGCACTATCACTGTCTCACTAAAGCCAGACAGAGAGGAATACTGTGAAATAACTGTGTGGGATCCAATTCAAAGTGATTTATTTGTACCGGACTGGAATAACCAGATCAACAATTTACTGCAAGCTATTAAAATCAGGCAGTGTTAAGAGGCGAGTTAATTCTGTGCATTAGACAGCCTGCGTTCTGCCACAGCTTTGACTCTGATGCTAATTATGGCATAACAAACTCCTGTTTTTCTGCCACCGATAGCAATCTAATACTCTTTATGAACATCTGTGCTGCACTCCAGCAAACATACCAGATTCTCACTAACAATGAGGCTGTCTGTTATTTAAATGTTATGTCTGACTATGATAGAAGCAACACTGTTAAATGGTTGAAGGCTAGGTCATTCTCACTCTAGATAGCAAATTAATCAGCTCAAATATTGGCATATGTTTCACACACTCATAAAGCAGTGAAAAACAGCCTGATGGATGCTGAGCAGCAGAGATTGGCATCCAAGTAGAATGCAAATAAGCCTGTTGATTAATATGACTGTTGCAATCTGTAAAAAAAGAGACCTTCGACACGGCAGGAGCTTTGGGGACACGGTAAAAGCAGGAATTTAATCAAACCGTTCTAAAGCAGTAGATGAGGAACCATACCTTGCTCTCAGGAGTCAGTGCGATGTCAAGGATGGAGTTGTGGTTGGCTGTGGTGGTGCTAAGGTGGTTGGCATTTTTCTGTACGTTGCTGGCACTGCTGTTAGCGTGTGTGCCAAAGTCCTGGCACGTCTGGCTCTTCAGAGACCCCTTCTCCAGGGAGTGTTCAGACGCTTTGCCGGAAACCGGAGGATCTGCGTGAGGAGAGGTCAGAGACGCTTCTGAAACACTCTTTCTTACAGAGTCTAAAAGGGGAAGAAAGAATATTTAGGTGGTTATTTCAACAAGAGATGAAATTTCAAGGTCGTTCTAGATATATAGATCCTTTACAATCACATATATCGACTGAAGGTGCTCTCATGTTATTGTTTTCTTAGATAAATGTCTAGGTGACATATTAACGGGCCGAAAATGTAAAGGCGGAAAAAAACAAAACCACAAAACTAAGGTAATTCTGAATTCCCAAAGCAAGTTAGGCAACCAGCAAGAAAGCAAATTCCTCATAAAAATCTCATACAGAGACTTCGTAATGCAAATATGCAAAAAGACAAAATGAGAAAGTAAAGAAAGGAGTACAAATGGGCAGAGGGCAGGAATTTTAAGCACAAGGGGTGGGGGTTTACAAAGACCCTCACACAGACATTGGTGGAGGCTGTTGGCGAGGAAACAGTTGCCAGGGAGAGGTAAGGCATGTGACTGGCTGATGTGAAGTGTGTTTGTGTGTGTGGCATTAAACAGACACTCAGGAAAACACTATACGATCATGCAAACTGACCTAAACACATATGACTGTCAGCCACACCAGTCACAACACAGCTGTATCGCTCATAGCCATAATCTCGTGAAAAACTGTTACAATGTTAGTATAGTGAATAATGAATTCATGAGGCAATTAGAATGCTTTGTGTTGTGTGACACACCACACTAATGATGCCTTTTAGCCACACTGCATTGACATCCTGCACAGCCCTGCTCTTTCTCTCTCTGTATGAGCTAATGAACTCAAATGATATGAGATCTGGGGTTGATAGTAGTAGTATTTAAACCATTGACTTCAAAACCGACGGGCATTTGGCACAACACAGTATGTGAAGCCATTACAAAGAGCTTCGTTTGAGATGGTTATTATCAGATTTTCAGTTCAGCTGTGCGACTATGCAATCAAAACTGCAATAAAAAATAAACTGAGAAAGAATAAAAAAAATGCAGAGACAATCAGAGCTCAGCATGTGTGACAGTTTTGTTTGAACTGTTAAATATATTGGTACCGTATCAGCTTTCAGCCAACATCATATTTAACCTCCTACGATCATTTAGATTACCTTTGCGGCATCTAAATTCAACTAATTATTAAATAAGAACGTTATATTTAATCTTTAGCAAATCTATAAAATACATTATAATGTTGTGATGCCTAAATTCACTTATAGCATGTAAATGGTTGATCAGTTCTTAGGCCCAGTTTTTCTAAACAGGGCAAACTAGCACAAGAGCGCAATTCCAAAACATCGCCAATGGGGGCGAAAATTTCGGAGGGTGATTTACTAACAATATGCAAATTAAAGGACACAGACCCAACATCTAATTTGCATATCGACTAAAGAAATATACAAAGCACAAAATAAATTTGATGCAAATTTAACGAACACAAAATTTGTAAATCTCATTACATGATTCATTTGAATGCTCTCATCCCATAAATTTAGTGTCTGAAAGGGAAACTGCTATAAATGCTTTAAATTTAATTTTTAAAAAAATTAATTCACCATTACCACTTTAGTAAAACCAGACAGTACTATTTTAATGCCAAAAGCGGTTTGTAAATCTGGACCGTAGTGTTTTATTTTTTATTTTGACACAATAGTATAGAATTTTATTATAATTTTAATAATCTTCAAATAATTAATAGCTCATCTGTCAAGGATTTTAATATTATTGCATCCATTTGTTTTTATGTTTTTTTAAACACTTTGAAATCTTTCAGTTACAACTGCAGAAAAGAAAGAATGGCAGCAACCAATCAAAGCAGGGGAGGCAGGGCTACAATTCTATTGATGGAATACTATGGGAAATATCACAGAGGTCAAAAGGTTACCGAACAATTAATAAAAAAAGTGACTGTTGTAGAGAGAAACTGAATCATGCGGTTGTGTCAGCACAGGTCCCTAGTTCCCTAGGACTGCATAGATGACGGATGCAGAATAAACTTGGGCCTCCATACAGAAGCATTCAGTCTGCACATGCTCAGAAGAACCACTTTCCACAACACTATCTGTGGGTCACGCACCACAATCTGGAGAGTGAGGTAAGAGAAGCTACCACATATAGCTCTGAACAAATGGCAATTATCACCATGGAGCCAATTATATGAAGCAAAGCAGAGCGCTCAGGGGCTTTGTATGCTTTAATTTAAACCTGATTAAAACCGATCAAATAATTAGCCAGCTGCACTGTTACAAAGGCATAATCATAAGTGTGTGGAGGGATAATAATCATAAAAGACTTATTAATAAATGTCATTTTGACACTGACCAAAATGAGTCAGAAAACACAATATATCTAATACAGGTACCTGCACTCCCTCTGTCCAGCAATGAATGGATCCAGTTAGAGGCCCCCTGTTTGAAGTCTCGGAGCAGCAGGGCAGTATCTCTCCTCACCATGCTCAAAGTGCTCACCTTCTCCACCTGCTTCTCCACCTGTGGATCTGTGCCTACACACAGAAGAGAGGGAAAAAGTGGAAAAGTAAATAACATTCAGTAGAGGACATAAAAAATCCAAATTGAAAGTGTGGGAAACAAAATGGAATAAAAAAAGAAAAAAAGAAAGAAAGAAAGTTGGTAGAAACAAGTATTAAAAAGTATATAAAATGTAATTTCAAAGTTTTTTAAAGAAATGTACAAAACCTTTTTAAAACTAAATGTGACCCTGGAACACAAAACCAGTCTTAAGTCGCTGGGGTATATTATTTGAAGCAATAGCCAAAAATACTATGGGTCAAAATTATAAAATTTTTATTTTTTGCCAAAAATCCTTAGGATAGTAAGTAAAGATCATGTTTCATGAAGGTATTTAGTCAATTTCTTACTAAAAATATATTAAAACGTATTTTTCGAATAGTAATATAAATTGATAAGATCTTCATTTGGACAAATTTAAAAGTGATTTTCTCAGCGTTTAGAATTTTCTGTACCCTCAGATTCCAGATTTTCATACAGTTGTATCTTGGTCAAATATTGCCCTATTCATTCAAATCATACATCAATGAGAAGCGTATTTATTCAGCTTTCATGTATAAATCTTAATTTTGGAAAATTAACACTTACGACTGGTTTTGTTGTCCAGGGTCACAAATAAATTAATAAAATCTTATATGACAATGTTAAATTATCCTTTTTATACTAATAATATTATTTTTTAACCCACTTTGTTACACTTGTGTTCCAAAAAAATTATGGTTATGCTATTTTATTACCAAATCTTTTTGTATTTTTATATTTATTTTCAGAAAAGATTGATCCTAGCCCCATCAATAATTTTTCTCAAATTTCGAATACAAAAGAAATACAAAAACTATGATAATAGTCTGACAAACATATTAAATTCAAGACTTGTAATAAAACAACATAATTACAATATATACTACATAATTTACAATCAAACAGCCAGTCATTTCTGACATTAACACCAAATTAGGTAAGGATTTTCAGCATTACACAAGGGTGCAAAACAAAAGCATTTTAACATAATTTGCTGCGATCCGAGAACGAATCAGAACAGAAAAGATATGGACTTCAATATTCAATATATATTCAAATATCCAGTGCTACTGTAACACAAAGACAATATTTCATTCGTTCACCAGCAGAAGGAAGAAAACACAAGCCGTGGGCCACCGATTTGAGTTCACCATTACTATGATTGAAAACACCACTTATAGAATCATTTATAACAAAACACAAGCCTATTAATCTATTTCTGACGTGTGTGGCTTCACTTAACTTTACTTGTTGAAATCATTCATCATCATTAAAGTGTCTACACTTCCTAAATTGCGAATATGCTAAACTTTTACCAGCGATAAATTATGCATCAGACCTGACCGTTCCAGTTCGCTAATAACCCGAGTAACAACACAGCACTATTTGTCATCAAATCCTGTCACGGTCCCAGACTGACCTGCGTAAGCGCTGAGGCAGCGTGAGAGCACACTGAGGGGCAACAGAGGGTCCATGAGGGCGAGCAGGCGGGATGGCGAGGCGTACACGGTGAGCAGGGTGGCGGGGTACGCGGCGACAATGCCGTCCGGCATACGCACGCCATGAGCAGCAGCCCGCATCGACACAGTCAAACACAGATTTCCTCCTGCGCTGTCACCGGCCAAACACACACGCTCACCGGTCCATCCTGAGGAAGAAAGGGGTCAACAGAAGGGTTTCAGGAAGGAACCTACCGGACAATGAAGTGAGCGTTAAATGAAATAAAAAATGATTGCAAATCAAGAAGATAAATATACTCTATAATTTGTAACTTTATATGAGGTGACATTTTTTGCACTGATCTGAGGCACTCTGGTGTGGTTTTCGTATCAAAGACACCCAAAGAGACTTATTAGCAGCGCGTGATCCGCGTCATGATCCTGAGATAGATAGCAGAGGTGAGAGAACACTGAATGATGAATATGTTTACGCTGCTGCAGTCAGACCGAGTGTGAGCTGAGTTTCAATAGGCGTCTTTGTTCCCTGTGGGATCTCGACACCAGCACAGCAACAACAGTATGACAGATCGTCAAGTTGGCCGATTTCACTTGTCTTGTACCTTAATCAGTTTTCTTAAGGCCTAATCAAGTGGCTGAATGACACAATGTCGAATTAAACTGAATTAATCATTTAAAAAGGCAGTCCGGGAGATGGATGATGCTATTTCTGTAAATATAAAAAATTTAAAGTGGTAATAAAACTAACAAAATTAAATTAATAAAACATAATATTTCTCTGCAAATTCTGGAGGGAAACTTTTTTTTTTACCTCTGTGGATGAATGTCAACCTTAAAAAATGACAGCGAGTAGTCTTGCATGATAAAGCGGCAAGATTTTAGCAAAAAAAATTGTAAAGCGCTGCCACCTCCCACTAAAAGTGAACTGGGAATGTATGCGTGCTGTGTAAAGCATTCAGTCCTAAAATCATAAAACTTTAAAATCAGCATGAAATTGAAATTCACTCTATTGTTTTGTCCATTCATTAATTAGCAAGCTCTGAATAAATGATACAAGCTATACAATTATAAGGCTATAAAACACATTTTAGATGTATGCCAGACACATTTAATGTACATTCAGGTGACACAAATCAGTTAGACACACCTCTAAATAAAATTGTTGTATGTTTACATTAATAACAGTGCAAATATTGCCATAACGGGACCTTCCAGTGAAAACGACTTTGTTCTTTTGATGTATGCCAGACTTCTCCAATAATTTAGTCTGCTTAAACTCCTGCAAGTCCACATTTATCTGCCTTGGATTTGCATCTCAAAATCGAGCAGGATGAGAGAATTTGATTCTTCGAAGCGATTTGTTCATTCTCTCTAATCATTATATATATATATATATATATAAAGAGACGTGTCGTTACTTTCGTTTAATGGCAAATATAAGAAACAAACATGAATCACTGGTATCATGTGATCAGGAAGTATAAAGACAGGGCTATTCCTCTCACCTAGCAGGTTGTGGTTCTTGATGGCCCAGCAGTACGCATAGAAACATTCCTCCAAAGCACGAGGAAACGGAGCTTCAGGGGCCAGAGAATAGTCCACCGAAAGGACAGGAGCATTCAGGTCTTGAGACCAGCTCCTCAGATACGGCTGGAAGGAGAGAGAGACACACACACACACACACACACACACACACACACTAAATAAGGAATCAAAACTGCAATAAAACTACAATACCCTTAAAAATGTAGCAGTGTTTCTAGTCTGTTTAATACATCACAATATGATGATGACAAATTGGTTGCAATTTCCAGATCATGCTGACTTCAGTGTTTAGCACTTAATTGGCTGTTTTACCATATCACCTTAAACTTAAATTATTTACCATAAACAATTATGAGGCCACATGAGTTGACGTAACATATCATATAAATAGCAGAGAACAAATCCAAAGCTGCCATTGATGATGAAATTGTCAACATAGTGGATGATTTGTCCAAATTGAATTCATATTACATGTCATGCATTGCATATTTCTATAGTATACTTTATGAGTGGTTGAGAGGCGAGTTTTTCCTCAAATTAAGTACATCTATTGCTTTACGGTATGGCTTTATTTTACTGGTGTGTTAAAGTGGTTCTACCATTGCTGACTGACGGTTAAGATCCTGAACTGTTTTCCGAGCTCACACCCTTAATTCCTCTCTGAATCCTGACATCTTGTAGTTCCCAGTTTTAAGACAGTGATTTGAGAGTGACTCAGCTGCGAAAAAGAGCCTGAATTACAATCCTCTAAAAACGTTTACTTCAAAAAGCTTGTCACCTGCTTACACGCCTGACGGCACCTCACCATGCATTTACATCGGAGAAAACACATAAGGAACGAAGACATTTCTTCTCAGATATTTCAGTTTCTTTACTATTTTTTTCTTGTGCTCCCTCTCTCTCTTTTTTTTTGTAGTTTAAAGACATGATGTGTGCTGACAGGCGTCACAACATGTTGCCCTGACTGCCAGTTACATCTCATATCAACGTGTCCATTGTTGAGTGGCGCTCGTTCAAGCAGTTAATGCATTGTGTCGAGAACGCAGGCTCCCGTCTGTGAGTGTTTATGTGACGTGAAGGTGAATTTTGCATGAGAGCTGTGATAATTCAATACTTTAACAGAGCAGCATTCTCATACTTTGCCCAAGACATTGGACAGTGAACGCAAATGCCCAATATCTTATTCTGCTTGCCAAGAAACTGCTCTGCATAATAGTCAACATAAGAGGCACAATTAAAAACCGCTGAATGAATGTTCAGACAAAGAGGTGGGATCCTGGGTGACTGCACTTAATGTATAAAGTACTCAAAATTCAAATAAATTATACCATTAACAATTAAAATCACATGGATAAGATGAATCTAAAGATGAAAAAAACCTCTTTATACTTTAGTACCTTGGTGTTTCTTCAACTATGGTACTTTCATCTCTGTGGACATTAAGAAAGTCCATTAAAAAGGACTAAAAAAGATTAGTCAACTCCTTTGTTTTGCTATGGTAAATTTCACAGTTAACATTTTGATATTCTAAATACTCAAAATTACATAATATTTTCACCTTTTTGCATAGTTTGGTAAACTTACAGCTTGCAATGATGCATAATAAAACGTTTTTTGTAATTAGTAAACAACTGTGGTATAGTCTAATTTGTCATATTAAATATAACAATATGTTTATTTCCCTTTTTTTCACTGTTATGTAATCTCACCTCACCTACAAGACTATATGATTATTCTGGTTACTAGATTTAAAGTTTGGGCCAGATTTACTATCAGCCTGTGCCAGTTCAAACCCTCATTTGGTGTTAAACAACTACTGACTGGATATAAAGAATGCTGAAAAGGCGTGTGCAGTTTATTTGTGACTCACCTTATTAAATATGGATTTGTAGGAGTTTCCCTTTCGACTGGTAAATTTATGGGAGGAGAGTATTCAAATAATCCACACTACGAAAGATTTGCTAGTTGCGTCATTATTTAACGCCCAAAAAACACTTATGCAATTACGCAATTTTGAAAGCTCCTAATATTGTTTTGAGAGTCCCCTACAATAAGTTTGCATTCTCAAACACAGTTCTGAGATCCTGTCTCTCCAAACCCCTCCTTTCCGTGAGCCTACTCTGCTGATTGGTCAAATGGTCAAGTCTGCTGTGATTGCAATTGCCACAGGTCTGTATTTTGAACGCTCTATGAAAATATAATCATCTATTATTTATAAATACTCACAGGTTGTGATTCAGTGGAGCTGCTGTACTAAATAAACTGAGTATTGAATCATCTTTCAAGAGTAGGTGTTTTATGTATCCTGCACTAAACTCCCCAAGATTAGAGAAGCAGTTGTCAGTAAAATGATTGTTTGTGTGCTGGGTCAAGTGGTTCATGCCCGGCCAACTTAGAACATAGGAATTATGCAAACGTGTTACCCTGTGACGTGAACCCATCAAGGAACTGGCATTCGAATTACCTGCAACTCGTTTAGGCTGTATCGAGTCGATTCTTTATTTTGGAGACATATATACAACTTTGCAGATCGTTTACATTCACATACAGCTACATTACACACTGCATGAAAGGTAATATTATAAATGGCATAACAGGGGCACTTTTAGATTCAGTGCTGCAGATTGCTTTGGTCATTATGGAAATTAGATATAGGAAGTTATAAGGAGAAAGAGAGAAAAAGATACCTCATGTGATTTGGAAGTCTGTGCCACAAAGCCTCCTCCGTGGAAGTGCAACACCAGCCATGGGGAAGGAGGACTGCGCTTTGTCTTCAGACCAAAAGAAAGAGATATCGGGCCCCCCTCTGAGCGACACAGCGCTAGTAATTTCTCACTGTCCTAAAGACACAAATGCAGTACAAGCACCATATTAAACACATTAAATGTATTATTTCATTACAACACAACTTCCTGAACGATGCTTATTTTGATTCTCTGCGCCCCACACAGAGGCAAAAACTTTCGTTTAGGCAAGAGAGGAGTAATTAAACGCTACAGACGTGTGGTTCTTTAACTTATCTCGCAGCTGGATCAATAGGAGTTCAAAGGGTGTGAAGCAAAGTCAAGTAGACCAACACCATTACATCCAAGTCATCTATACAGCAAGCAATTCAAGTCCTCCCATGACACTGAGAGGTATATCAGGAATTAAAGGGCTTAAGTAAAGGATAAAAAGAGAAAGAGTCATGCTCTACCGCTTTATTTAGCGAAGCGCACCTCATTACGGCTGGTGGTGCTTTTATTCATTCCTTGCTATCTGCGCATATTTATTTATTTATTTATTGGCAAGATAAGAGCATGTAGAGTGGAAAATTGACTCTCTTTGAAGAACAGAAAAATCAAATTATGAAAATAAAAAGTTCATGCTTGAGCTTCTGTGAGAAGGAAAATAAAGACGCGAGCGAGAGACGATTGCGATTCAAGACTAATTAAGTCTGTCAATGACATCAGTGTGAACTGCTGTACCTGTCCTTCTCTCAGCTCATATGAGATCAATCTCATTTGCACAGGCGCCGGGCCGATATGAGCTGCAGGAGGAGACACAGTCACTGTGTGAGTGGGATCTGCCACCAGCGGCAGGTCAAAGGGCATGGGGGGAACGGAAAGAGCTCGATTCACCTTCACCTGTGTGGCCGTCATAGACACTAGACTCTTGAGGGAGATAGAGAGGGATGAAATAGAGCACAGATTAATTTCACTTCCATTACTATGTGAATTGATCTCTGCAATATGAGAACTTACGCAGGATATGAGTGCTCAGTGTGCAATCTGATCAGCTGTAGCAAAGAATTGTCAAGTGTTTTTAAAAAAAATACACCAGTGCAAGGAGTACATCAACAGTTTTATTACTCAAGGGAACTGCTTTTAACAATTCTTTGGGGATTATTCTGAGAAATATATTAATTGGGATTTGAATGGCAATTAGTACTCTGCTTTAAAAAACTCTTTTAATGCGTTCAAACTTTAGAAAATAATAGATAATAGTGCTGGGCAACAATTAATTGTTTTTGATTGCATCCAAAATAAAACTTTTTGCTTCCTTAACATGCAGTATATATTTTGAAAACATTTTCATGTATATTTTTTTAGGGCTGGTCAAGTTAATGTGCTATTATTACCATTACTCTCAGAATCACTTGTTTATTTAATATCTGTAATGGAAATGTTTTAAATTTACTAACTACATACAACACATTGATTATATCAACCTTACCTAGAATACATTACAAGTCACATATGTTTTCTGATCAATTATTTCATAAAGTGTTAGTGTGACTGATTCTCATTCCTAAGTAGAATACAGTGATTCAGATATTGTGTAAGAGGGAAAGAACCAGACATCAACAGTATGAAAGCAGTCCCATTGGGTGGTGTGCTTCAACCATTTTCATTGGCTAGATGTGGATTTTATTACTTTGAAATGTATACTTTTGACTATAAAATCTCTGGTCTGTGAGCTGTGCCCTTTATCTCTTTGCTCACAGCCAGCTGTGTGTAAACCAGATCATTTTCTGTAGAAAATAAAATCAAGACCATGCCAACTTCTGTTTGGCTTTTCATTTTCAGTCATTTTACAATTATTTTACTCAAAAGATATTCTACAACATATCTTAGCCTCAGCTCACTTTACATTTACTTTTTTAACCCCAGTTAACTCAAATAACATAAAATACATTTATAATAATAGTAATAATTTATCATCATCACTATGAAGGTTACAATTTCATTATTGCAGAGATAATGTGCTTTTGGCATAATAATTTGTTCACTTGAAAGCAGATTTGTTTTTGGGTATTGGAAACAAAATATTATTAAAAGACTGAAGGTTATATTATTTTCTTTTTTAAATAATTGTTCTGCCTTACTGAAAACTGGCAGGATGGTTAATACTAACTGATAGAACTTCTGTCTCCGTTACGTTCCAGAATGTCTTCCAAAAATGAACATCCAGGTTCTGAGTGATGCGTTCATACTCCTGACCTCTCAGTTCAGGGTCAATGGCATACTTCCCAGAGGTCAGGAAAGAACTGGCTGCTACACCTGAGAGAGACACAGACAAACAGATAGATGAACAATACAGTAACTGGCATACAGTACCATACTAGGGCATCATACTTAGACAGTGAAACAGAGGGGAAAGACATGAGTGGGTTTCCAATCAACAGAAACACACAGATAACCAGCTGGAAATGACATCATCTTACCTTGACAATCATGCACAGGCAATTAGTTTAATATTTACAAACATCAGTAGACCAAAAAAAAGATCTATGACCACTCTACAATTCAGCATATGAACTAGGGGTGGGAGGAAATAAACTCTCTCATGCGGTGCAATTCTGACTTGATTCTAAAAACTTCAAAATAGATCATCATTTGTTTGTTTTTTTTCACTTATGTGCACTAAAGAGCGCCTGTACTTCAGTGCTTTCTCATAACAGTCAGTTATGATTTGCCATATGCTGACATGCTAAAACAGATCTGTGCATTAGTGTGAATGCAGCCTATTAAATCAGCAATAATCAATCAGCAATAATGAGAAAAAGAGCAAAATGCATCAGTGCGCTTGTCTGGAAAACATTCAGATACTAAAAGCGCTCTCAGATACCGAAGGAACTTCTTGTTCATAGCTTGTAATGTGTTTCTTTGTTCCCTTTCATTACTGTAAATTTGCTTGAAGCTATAGTTATTATAGTTATATAATTATACAGTAATAATTCTTCAAATACAATAGTTTAATTTATTAATTTGTAAAGTATGTATAATTATATAAGTAAAATGCACACTTAAATGTAATATTCAGTTTGTAAACTCATTAATTATTAAAAACAAAAGCAAAAAGATTTCCACCCCTAGCAGGAACAGGAACTGGCCATCTCTCTAGAGGAAACAGGGTAATCTACTAGCAGAATGGATGATAGATTTGGGAAGGATACAAAATTCTCTCATCCATACTGCCCTCTTTGAGAGCTACTTACCATATGGAGCAATATCCCCTGCCTCCCCTAGGGTGCAGCATTGAGCACAAGAGACAATATTAGAATGCCTCTGCCGGTTTAGAGTCTAGACAACTGCACTTTTGCATCTTAAATGAACACTCAAGGAAGCCTGCTTTGCAGACATTAACAAAGATTAAGTAGCCCTTGTCACATAAATCAAGGGACATCTTTTTTAGGGCATGCTGAAAGTGACAGTTCTACTGACCTATCCCTGACTGATGCTTCTTGTAGTTGTCTCCGAAGGCAACCAGGCTAATAGCAATTGACTGCAGGCATGGACGGATGGCAGGAGTAAACTAAAAATAAAGAGAACAAGATATTCAGCTGGATAATTTTCACCTTAAAACAAAAAACAAACTGCACCAAAAAGTTGACGGTAAAACAATAATACTGTAAAATATTATTACATTTTTATAAGCCATTACTACTGTCTTTAGGCACATGATCCTTCAAAAATCATAGAAATATGTTGATTTGGTATTAAGGTTTGGAAGCATTTCTTATTATCAACATTGAAAACAATTGTGCAGCTAAATACTATTTTTTGAAAAGCACATTTATTAAGAAATAGCATTTATTAAAACGGACTTGTTTCTAATATTTTAAACGATCGATTTTATATAACCATGCTGAATAGTATAAATTAGAAATCTTACAGGCTAACATTTTGAATGGCAGTGTGTATATATTCATGGAGATATTTTCACATAGACACATATATGATTTCTGAATGATCATGTGACACTGAATTGATAAATAAAATAAAAATCAGCTTTATCATCACATATTCAAATAAAACAGCTATTTTTAATTGTAATAATATTTCACAATATTACAGATTTGACTGTATTTTTGATTGCACAACATGCACAATTTAAATGTATTGTTACATTTATAACATCACACATGGAAATACATTTTTTTAGTTTTGGTCATTTTGAATACATTCGCCAACATTAACTGAAATAACTTTAAATTTCAACCTTATGCTAGGTGTATTAACATGAGTCAATAAAAATGTGTAAGCCATAGGCTCATGAACAAACACCTGAAATCCAACACAGCGACCGTAGAAGCAGCCCTTGTGCATGGAAGCGTACTCTCTCAGGAAGCTCTGACTGAGGCCACTTTCCTCCTGGAAGAAGAGGTTGCCGTGGCTGTTGTCATGAAGCAGTCTCTGAGCTAGATAGAGCAGAGCCCTGAGCTGACACAGAGCACTACAGTACGCCTCCATCTCTGCTACATTATGGCTCGAACGGAAAAAGATGCTGCGTCTGCTAGATGTGATATAGCGCCCTTTGTGGATGATGTGGAGGAGGCAACAGCGCACCACCTAGAGAAGAGGGTAACAAAAAGAGAGCTGAGTGCTGAACGGAGGCGTATGCTCCAAAACAATAAGCAAATGTGTCATGCAGGAGAGAGGAACTGATGAAGAGCAATGTCAAAAATTCTTACTGAGAGAAACAAAGCCACTGAAATGAAATAGGGAGAAGGACAAAGACACACCCAATAAAAATTTGCCGACTCACCCTGAGGACACCCAAAATATTGTTTGTTTCTTCTTCAGATTTGGAATCATTTAACATTATATCATTTGCTCACCAACAGATCTTCAGCAGTGAATAAAACATTAAGCTGATAAAACAACACGAGGGTGAGTAATTAAGGACAGAATTTTTTGGGGGTGAACTATCACTTTAACAACTGCAGGGTTTTAAAAGCAGTTAACTGTGATGACTAACTGCTGAAAATGATGCACTGGGAGCAGCTATTTATAACAGGGAGGATACACACAAATGATTTCTCTTGCCCTCAGGCTAACTCATTATAATCGTAAAAACACAGTAAGAAATGCACCTTTACAAGGGAGCGATATCCATTGGCGGGGATATGAGGGTCAAAGTCAAAATGGTGATAGATGGCAGCGAATCCAGAGATGACAGGCTCCAGGCTCCGGGCGTGCTCCTGGATGGTGGTCATGGCATCCACCAGGCGCTGAGCTACGTCCCCGGCCTGGCCTTTTGTGGCCCCAGAGAAGAAGGCGGCATTTTCTTCACAAACATCATGTAACGCAGTAAACACTGCCTTGGTGTCCATCACTACAGGGAATCAGATGGGTTAAGGACAGAATAATTACTTTAAATTGGCACATGACACACTTTAAAGCCAATAAAGATTGATTAAGCTCAGGACTAAAGCCAAGCACTTGCGTAGGCTGTGGTTATAAAAAGGCACAATAAACGTTTAATAGATCCGTCAACTGGAAATGCTTCAGCCAAAGCACTTCAGAAAATCATCTTCTTCATCAGTACTTTGGCATTTTTTCCAGAAAACATCTTTAAAACAAGATAAATGCACTTAAAGGTAGCGTATGTAAGAAATGTATTGTAATAATCATAAAATGTCTCTGTTATGTTCAACAGGCATTAAGAAAACAGATTAATTCATTCAATCTGAAATAAATGCTGTCCTTTTGGCTTAATTTTTCATAAATCCTAAAAAACATTAAGCAATACAACTAATTTTATCATTAAAAATAATAATAATAACAACAATTAATGAAGGGATTGTGTGATACTCAAGACTGGAATAATAGCTGTGGCTAATGGGAGCACACAGATATATTCTATAAAAAAAACTACATTTGTTAGCACCTTTAAATGTACATTTATCATTTTTAGGGATGATGCAATGACAACTGTAAAATATGACAATTTTTACCCTTACAGTGCCTATGAAAACACACTCACGTAATAAGTCCTAAGACTATCACACAAAGAACTACACATCCAACATGACGGTACATTACGGAACAGGTTCATCTTGTAAAATGTTGACTCTTCAGAAAACTGCAACTGCATGTTTTCTCTATAGGATGAGACAGGAGCTAGCTAAATGGAACGGACGTTTTGGACAATTTCACAGGATATATTAGTGAGTGGGTAACTACTGTGGGCGTCAGGCTGTTACCGTACAGTCATTCACACACTCATGCACATTTATCTGATCAGGATTGGCATGCCAGATACAGAGACAATACAGGTGAGTAAGGTCTCTCAGTGACAAGATTATGACCCGGTAAATCTGCTGTACTCCATGACCGGCAAGACAACTGACAAAATAACATACAGCTTCACAATACTAGACAAGGGCAGGAATATTGGGACTCCAAATTAACCTTTATGTGTTCTCAGACAAACCCCAAAGTGCAAACAAATACATCTTTAAGGTAAACTTGTAGCCTGCCCCACAATTAAGAGTGGTCAAACCCTAAACTTTCAGTATTGCTATACATTTGGGTGGAAAGGCATTTCATAAACACTGAATGTTGGAATCCAAGAGAACATTTTTGCTTACATGAAATGTAAGTTGCAGTGCTATTTAGAGCTGAATTCCCCAGATACCCTCTGATCTGTTGCACATATGGTTTAAACCTGGCCCTGTCCCATTTTCTTTTTGCCCTTTACCACAGATAAACCCTCCCAGCATTCACCGAGTCATTCTCTTCTCAGACTTTCCACATAGCCTTTTCCCCTCAGCCAAAGTATCCCATCTTGCCTCTCTACCTCCTCCCTGTTACTGGCGGTAACCTCTTCCCCCCATTGGCAAAAAGAAACATCACATCATCCTCTCTCATGAAGGATTGTCCTCTATTTTCTTCCATTTTTGTACCCTGTCCTCATTGTAAAGACTGTAGCCAGACCCTGAGAGATTAGTGTCCTAATCTGTGCAAGGGAAACCAAGCATGTTTCTGTGTCACTGTCACCTGCTCAACAGCTACCATTGAGAGACTATAATCCAGCAACTGTTGTAAAACTAGTCAAAGGGTTTGAGAAATGACTTTTACTGCTATGCTGGGTTTCAGTTCAGAAGCAGGTATTAGAGTAGAGACTACCTGAACCCTGTGCTTTTGAATTAACTAAATCTTTTATTATGGAAACGTGTGCAACAAGAGAACCTACCACATTTCCCCTTACTCACTGAAAGACTTCCAGCACCAGTTTAACACGGCAGAACTAACACACAGACACTTGAAACCATTACAGAGTTAAAAACTTTCATAAAGAATTCTTTCAATATGAATTTAATCCTCTTTGCCAATATTTCAAAAGAAAAACACAGACAAATCTATGTTAAATATGAGTTAAGCTTGATAAAGCAAACAAATCGTAAAACAAACATAAAAATGTTACCAACAAATCCCCTTACGATGGAAGTCCTTCTCAGAGATTCATCAAGGCTGTAACTAGCACAGCACTGCTTTATTACAAATTATTGAAACTAAGTAAAATGTATAACTGGAAAAAAAACAAGATTATAGTAGTTTCATGGAGAAAGCTATAAATGCATGTCACTTCAGTTAGAAGCTTAAGATTAATAAAAAGTACTTCAACTGAAATTAATCAACATCTATGAAACATTTAACTTAAAACATAGTATACTGACTATACACTACTGTTCAAACGTTTGGGGAGAAATCTCACCAACCAAGCTGAAATGAAAGAAAGAAAAAAAAATTAAATAACTGTTTTAATTTAATTTGGAACTAATTTTTTCCTTTGATTGCACAGCTGTTTTTTCAGTTGTCTTCAGTGTTCTTCCTTCATAAATCATTCCAATATGCTGATTATTATCAATTTTGGAAAAAACTGTGCTGCTTAATTTTTTGGTTACATTCAAAGCACTTATTTTACACATTTTTATGTATTTATTTTTCATTGAAAATGTCTTCACTGTCACTTATTACCAAGTTCATAAATCCTAGTGGAATTACTTTCTATAAACTTTTACTTTCTAAATAAATGACCCTAAAATTTTGAATTGTAGTACACACACACACACACACAAACACACACACACCAGAATTGCTGTAAACATCTTTGCTATTATTTGCACATTTAGTGGACAGAAGATGCGAAGAACATTTATTAATCAACAGACAATTGATCAATCAACATTGTTCATTCCGAGCAGAACAACAGTCACACTGGAAATCGCACATCAAAGAATGCAAGAGCCCAAATGAAGCCAGAAAAACTATGTACTTTGCAATCAGCTTTGAATGAGATAAATTACATGTGCACTATACCAACCTGCCCATCCAAACATAACACACATCTACAGCCAAAGCCTGACCTAACCAGCTAAGCAACATAACTCTTTCAGTGACACTGCTTTAATTACAATGCATGAATAAAGCATACAGCACAATCCACAGAAGAGGAGTACCAAACAGACGTTTAAGGTACAAATGGGTGAAGCGGAGCTTAGGTGTACAAGTCTACAACCTAAAAACATGCAGAAAAACAGAGCACATACACACACAAAAACACACAGGGACTGATCCCTGGAGAGTCTGAACGTTACCCTCATCAGAACTCATGCTGGAGTCCTTGTGCGTCCTGTCCCCTCAACACCCGCACAACCATGGAGCCAGAGAAATAGAAACATGGGAAGGGGGAGGTAAACAAAAGGGGAAGACAGTAAGATAGAGTGTTTCGATTGGATGCTTTCGCCCTCCCTCCCACCCACCCACTCACTCATCCCCTCAGATCACAATGTGACTTTCTGTCACTTTCTATTTCATCCCCTCTTCTTTTCTGCAAACTCTTCCTCCTTTACTCTTTTTTGTCTCATTCCCAGGAGAGAACAGCTTTGTTATTTGCTCCCATACCAACTGTCTTTCTGTTGTGGTGAGATGACTTTTCACCCAGAGTACAATAAAAACAAATTACTCACTGCAGCATGCACACATGTGCCCCCCCCCCACACACACAGTGTTTGGCGTTTAAAGGATCCAGGCTAACTGTGTCCTAGAACCAGCTAGCCTCCACAAAACACCAACTGCCTTAATAACCTTTGTCTCTATTGGTTATATCACCAGGAGGCGGCTAGTGACCTTCACCCTAACTGGACGACCCAAAACTGCCACCTCTCTTTGACACAAGAAGGTCCAAAAAAATTGTATTAGACAATTGCATTAGGTCAAATTCTGGCCATGACAGAAATCTATTTTTATGCTATGGATGATTTTAATAATAATAAAAAAAAAAATAATAATAAAAAAAAACATCAATTGGCTAATGCTTAAAATGTACAGTATAGGCCTATATAAATGAATAAGAATGTATTTTAAATTAATTAAAACATATTTATACAAAATATAAATTTAACATTGTAAACTATGCGTTTATTTATTGTTATATGCTAAGTCAGTAATATCCATGTCACATCATGGTATAATTAATTACTACAATCAATTAGTTCTGATGAAATAATATTATATAACTATGCTAATAATATATAACTATGCAATAAACAACACTGACATTAATTTAAAAGGTTTACCATCAATACCTAGGGACTCACAAGACAATACAGATAATTATTATTATTACATAGATGATTAATAGTCATATAAAAGTAAAAACAAAACTATTATCGCTAAAATCATAAATGCTGTAAGTGAATTTCCTTATTTAAAATGAGAAAAAAGATTCATACAAAAAAAATCATTTGACAGGGTTAACACATTTTAATTTAGTGTTTTTTTTTTTTATTAAAGACTAACTTCCTAAGTGTTGGATAACAGCAAAGAATGCTACACTAGTGCGTAAAAACAGACTAAATAATTAATAAAAAATATGCATGTTATTATGCTATGCTATGCATTAACTGTCTACTGACCACTATATTTATCACAAACTATGCTAAAGAGCCAATCTTATAACAGTTCTTAAGCTGAAATTTCTTCTTGATTTTCAATTTCCAGACTATCTTTTGGAATAGGGAAGATCAACAGAAAATAGCAAGGGATGCTCTCGGTGAGTTTAAATTTTCACATCTTGCTAGAAATTAGAACAAATGCTCAACTTTCAAAACATAAGCATGCTTTTAAAATATAAATTAACGTTTGAAGTAATTAAAAATATTTCTTAATTACTGTTAAATACATGCAACTAGCTTGTGTCACATTGCTCATGTGAAATGTTTTCACTATTTAGGTTACAAAAGTTCACCGCTGGAGATTAGCCGCTGGCAAATCAGAACTTCTCAGAATTGAATGGTACAAACCCAGCTTATTTTTAGCACAAACTGTGAAAAGCTTGCATACAGACGGATTTCCCAATATCCTCAAAATTCAAAGACCACACATTTCTACTAACGAACCAAAGTAAACTGACCAGACCAAAACTTTCTCTCTACATTCCAGATATGTATATCCAGGACCACATCCTTTATTCATTTAGCTGGCTATAAGGAACAATGGAAGGCCCAGGGCAGACCTTTGTCCTAGATTATGTGTAAATGTGTAAAACCATCTCAACAGGAAAAGAAAAACAATGCGCTGGCCCTAACATCAGTGAAGAGTTTCCTCTCGCTTTCATCCAAACCTGACAGCAGCAAGTAAACAACTTATCTATGGTTAATATATATATATATATGTATAAGTCTTTTCGTAACGTTCTTCTGCACAACTAAAATGGCCAATTGAGGCTTTTATAGCAAATCCTCTCACTGATCTCCAGACAAGGCAAAGGTCTATGGTGAAAACCTAAAACATAGTCAGCCAGTGACTACTGCCCATTGCAACACAAAGACCATGGAAACCACCTCAATAACACTGTGGTGAAATAAAAGGTTATTCAAAACCCAAAGCGGCCACAATTTGCTTTTAAAGTCTAAAGCGACATCAAGACACATTACTTACCCTTGTGCCACTTTACAAATCCATTCAGTTGTGGAAGATAAACGAAGATAATTTGGTAAGTGTCTCTTTTCTCACTCTCTATCCATACAGTAGAAGCCAATATCACCAAAATGATTCAGTTATCAACATTCTTCATAACATCCTTCCACAAAACAAAAGAAAGTCATAGCCTACGGGTTTGGAAGGTTTTCCATTATGTGTGCACTATACCTTTAAGAGCATCTACACTTACTGTGATTACAAGCTTAAAACCCCACAGACAGACGTCAATCTAGATCATTCATAAGTCAGGCATCCTAAAGCTTACTCTAATGCATTGCAGCAAAGTTGAGGCAAATACTCACACGCATATCTCTCCTGTCTAAAACGTGCTGTCAACACACTTTGAATAAAACGTCATCATAAACTTGAAATGTCATCAATGCATAACTGCAACATTGCACTATAGTGTTACAGATACCGTAGCCGATGTATTGCATAACACGACATAGTTCAAACGTAACCTGTTGGCAATTATACGAGGCATTACGTTTAAACCTACGTTTACATATTAGTAAGGAAATAACAGTGCTCATACGATGTGCTACATTGTAACGTTACCAGCATTACTGTACATTAAGCGCTCGGGCTTTAATCGTCTGTTTGACACTTCTGGAACTATCTAAGCGGGAGCGCGGATGTCATTTACAAGCGACAGCTCGTCCCCTAAATAAAGCGGTTATGTTTATTAAATGAGAATATACCTATTGGACCCTCTTTGTGTTTGGACGAGCGTCTTCTGTTTACTGCTTTTTCAAGAACACCGCTCCCAGACTTCTTAGCAGACGCCATCTTCCTCAAACACGAATGATTACCTCCCCCTCTGTTCTGTCTGGACATACCTTGCAGGCGGCCACGCCCACGTCAAAATCTATAGCCAATAACGCGTCAGAGAATAATCGAAGCACCTATCAATTCACAGTACTGCCCCTCACGCTGCCCACAGTGAGCCAAACAACACTGCTTACAACGCCAAAATGCAACGCAATAAAAGACATTTTCAGGTTTCTCAAGTCTATTGTGTTTAATAGTCAATTTAAGGTATCAAGTGCATTTTCCTCAGGACATACTTAAAATATCACATCATGCAAAATGTTATACAATTCATTCAAACCGTTAGCAGATATGTTTGATTTACCACTGCAAAATACAATCAAGCTTATCTTCAAACTAGGAAAGAGATGCAAAGACATACTGACAGCAGGCTCGTGTAATTACGACTTAAACAATTTAACTCAAGTAACACAGAGTTGACTTTTCCCTTGGCCCTTTTTCTGCTTCCTTTTCCTGTTTGTCTACGGCTTCTCCAGCTGAGTGTCTTCTGCACAGTTGGCCACATCCTGATATGGGCCTTGCTGACTCGTGCGCTGAATTTGATGGTAAGCTGAGTTGCAGTCATCCAGGTTTAGACCCTGTTGAAGACCACTTTTGTGAATACGCAAGCATGCAAATAAGAAAAGAAAATGCAGTGGGAGTAGACATACCTCGTAGATGTTCTCCTCCTCTCTTCCTTTCTTCCTTTCCAGTTCCTTCAGCCTCTTTGACTAAAGAAATAAAAGTGAACATCTATCATCATCATGGAATCCCTTTATTTATTTGTTCATTTAATGTTCTGTCAGGAATGCATCCAATATTAAAGCTACAGTACACGATGACGAGCGTCTCTGACCTTACAGAGGATCATGGTGCCAGGGATCAACACACACATCAGCAGCAACACCCCTTCTGCTGTAATGATGCTGTTCTTCACACTCTCACTGAGGTTTAAGGTCTTCTGCAGAGGTTCTAATTAAAGAGAACGTCTTAAACCTGAACACTCCTGAAGTAGATCAAACTGACCATGTACCATTGTCTTAAAAAAGTTAAGAGAGAAATGAAGCTAACAAACAAAAATAGGCCAAAACAGCTGAAACTTTCACTTCCTTTGACAGCAAAACTTGCATGTGTTTATGTAAGGAGAGTTAAGTAACACAAACTTATCATGAATGAGAGGAATTTGGGTTTATGTGATTGAAAGGGTTATTTGTGTTTGTCTAACTCAGCCAATTGAATGATTTGTGGCGATTATTGCACAATGCAGCTTCTTAGAGTGCTTGAGTGCAACCATTGTTAGTTTTGTGACTACCATATTTATGCTATTAAGAATAAATAGGTAGACAGTGGGCCTATACATCAGATTGTGTATTACATAAAATACTGCATAACTGTTATACATACAGTGTTTATAATAGACTGCTGTTCAAAAGTTTGGGGGCAGTATTGTTTTTGAAAGATCATACTTTTTTTTTTTTTAGCAAGGATGCAATACATTCATCAAGAGTGAAGAGTTTGTTATAAAAATAATTCTATTTCATATTTTTTCAAGTTTTTTCTTCTTTGCATCCATAAAATAATTCAGGGGGGAAAGTTCATTGTTTCCATAACAAGTATTGTTTCTTAAGCACCAAAATAAGTTTTAATAGAATAATACTATCACAGGAATTAATTGCATTCTGAAAATATATATTAAAACAGAAACCTATATATCATTAATTGTAATATTTCACAAAAGTACTCTTTTTACTGTATTTTTAACCAAATAGGTGCAGTCTTGGTTAGTGAGACTGCAGTTATTTGATCATTTATTTAATTATTTTTTGAACGGTGATACTGACAAGAAATAAAATTAAGCATATTAAATATATAAATGTGGTCTTACTCACTGTATACTTGAAGAAAGGTACCATGGGTAAAGATGTGAAAAGATTTAGAATTCAGTTTACACTGGTACAAGCCGGTATCATTGAGACCGACACTTTTAAAAGTCAGCGAATGGCATGTGACTCCATCTTTAGGATCTTTCATCTGATTGTCAGACCGGTTTATTATTTGTTTAACTGTTCCATTATTGATGGTGTTAGTAGTCATGATCCAGATGACCTGATCGGGGCCCTGTTCCCAGCTGTAGCAGCAGCTGATTTTGACTTCATCGTAGAGTGCCACGCGCACCAATGGCTTATCTGCCTTCAATTCCAGGTCATCAAAAGCAGTGTTGGAAACAGCTTTTGCAAAGGACAATAAAACATATAATAATATGCTATTATATTGGTAGGCACAACAGCTCAACAAAGTATTTGAATGCAAAACAGTTTTTTTGCTTGTAAATGTAAATGTAAGATAAATGTTAAATAAAATGTAACATAAAAGCAGCTGAGCATATAGCTTTAATTTAAAAAGTGCTTAGTACTCAAAAGCTTCCCACCCACAAAAAGCTGTATAGACAAGACGTGTCATGTGAAAAGCTACTTAATACAGTGTAAAATTTAATTACACCCTTAAAATTGTAAGTCACAGTGAAAAAGACAAAGATCGCTTCAAAAATCTAAACTGGTAGCAATAAGATGCAAATTGCAACAGCTGCTCTGAGAGGAATTCAGCTTCACTGAAGCAGAACATAGATGTGCAGATGGAAACTTTGCATGCTTTTTTTTCCTCTTGTAGGAGATTAATAGTTTATTAGCAAAATATGAAATGGTATGCTTTTGAAAAACTACATTTAAATTTATATGTACAGACTTTTTTTTGTGCGCTCAATGAGAGCTTGGATTACTTAAAAACCAGTTGATTATAATGAATGCTTAACAAATGTTACAATTTTACAAGAAAACTAACATTACATACACACACGAAACACATTAAGTCTTACCTCCCCAGAAACTCAAGAAAACGACCAGCGCGAATGGCATTTTCTCTAATAAACCAGATCAACTTTTAAAAACCCTCTTCCTGCTCATCAGTAAATGTGTCGTTCAAGTGTTTGTCTTCCCTTTCTGTATCATCTACACCCACCCATTCTTCTGTTTCAGTTTGTGGTGAACACACGCAAATACAGGGGTTGGACAAAATAATGTGAACATTGAGGTATTTTACCACCATTTTCCTTTACAACAGCTTCTAATATTCTGACGTCTGTATCTGCTTCTCACTTTTATCCCCAAACCCACCTACACCAGTCAGTTTTTGTGGAAGCATGGTATTCATGGTGAATTTTAAAGTTTGCAGACACTGCTGCAGAAGTTTTGCATTGTTTTGGCACCACTAAGTTTTTAGATTCTTCTCTGACATCTTACCATGCTTTGTGTACACATTCATAATATGAAGTCTGTTGTTCATAAAACACCACACAAATTCTCTTTTTGATAATGTGGTAATATAAATGAATGCGCGCGTCCTGATTTTGCTGAGTTAGGCGTGTTTTGTTGACCCTGGAGCAACCTTTTATTCCAAGATTTTAGTTTTGACCATATCTCTACACCTAAACCTAACCCTACCCATGAGTACTGCCTAAAATCAGAGGAAATGATAGATGACTGACACTGATGAACAAGCACCAAACACTGATTGGCTGATCACAATGTTGTCAAGGGACACGCCTAACTTAGCAAAATCAGGTTCTGCAAATGGGCCAACGCTGCTATAAATAAACATAATACAAGCTCAAGTCATTTTCGATTATTTATTAAAAAAAAAAAAGAAGAAAAAATAATTAAAAAAACGTACCTACATTTTTCTTATGTATCTTACATTTAAAATCAAAGCCCAAATACACAGAATAGTCCTTGCATAATCATTTATATAGACAGACAGCAATGGAACGCCTGTAATGAGTGGACTCCTGTACACAGAATCACATAAAAGACAGTCATGGATTGCAGAAGGTTTAAAAGATCTAACAAAGAGTGCTCAGTACTAAGCACTCAGCCATTTTTAAGAACAAATGAGTGGAACTGTTATAATTTGGCGAGTCTGGAGCAAAATTTCAGCTTAATATTTAACACTGAACATCGCTAAATGAGAAGGCAGTATGCCCGTGCCTGTCAGCTGGACTTAAAGAGCCCTTTAGTTAATAAAAACAAACCCAATCTGCACAAGGCACCCTATAAATAGATTTAAACATACAGATATATCACTATGTATACATATATGTGACAGATACATATGAAAAAGTTTAAGAAATGAGAGAGAATGACACCACACCCAAAACCCTGTCTTATCAATTATTAAGAGCTCAAGGGAATATCAAAGGCTCAATTTGAAACACACTTACTGATCGAATTTAAACTGTGGTCCTTTCCACTTTAAAAATTAGACTCTTGCCATTTAAGTGAAATTTTCTACTTTTATAGTTTTATACCCTGGTTAAGGGTGTACTTTGTCTCTCTCAGTCCTTCTTTTATAACAAGCAATGCATAGTATGGTAATTACATCATTTTCTAAGAAAGACCAAAATAACACAAAGGAAATGAATAAACCACCCATTCAAGCAATCGAAAATTAAAAACATATTTGTGCAAAAAGACTGAAAGACAGTAAAGGTAGAACAGATCTTGCACCATGATGGTTTCATTATCCAACTCTCATTTGCTACTTCGAAAAAGGAAAAAGCTACAAAAATTAACAAAAAGGTCTTATCGACATTTACTAGGACCGACACTGCTGACCAGAATGCAAGGCTTCTGGCAAATTGTTCTGGTAAACCATTTCGCGAAGGAAATCAGCTGGGAAAACAGCAGGAAAAGGAGCCAAGGCCTTACAGAAATTAATATTGTCAACACAATTACAACCTAAAAATGACTGGAAAACAAACAAGGTAAAATAAGTTGCATAAATTTGGAAGTTGGTCGAATAGAAAGACCTGTTGCAGTAGCATCATGAATACAATAATTACAGTACTGGTGAAAAGGCAGTTTGTGTTCCTGTCTGAACTCTTGAGATCACTTTAAACCCCTGCAAGTGCCTGCTTCTCTGTGGTGTGGTTTCATAATTAGATAAGGAGAGCAGGAGAGAAAAAGCTGGTCCCTTAAGCTGGAAAAACATGGACTGATGATGAGAATCCGGATACTCCTCTATTACTCATTCTGCAATTCAGTTCTCAACCGACTTAATTCCTTCTGCCTTAAATAAGATTATAAGCCAATCCATTACTTTGCCATTTTGTGGGTTGACCCAGCAGCTAAGACAACTTTGTTTGGAAAGGGGTGGGTAACTAGTTTTTTCAATTCAGAGCTGACCCGTCCATGCAAGTCAAGTGTTTTCACATCTAAATTGTGTTCCACTTTCATTTCTTTGGTCCTGCTTATAAAGAAAACAACTCCCTAAAATAAAATAAACTGAGAAACAATGACATACTACAAACGGCTAACTGTACTGAAAAAACTGAATTATCTTAAACGACTGTTTTACAGGCCCCGAAACAAAATTTGCATAGTGCACAAAAATAGGCAATGTGTGATGATTATCGTATGATCCGGGTCGACTACCAGGAGTGCAATCTGCAACATCTGGGTTACAGAATGCTTTACATTGTGAATGCTTCATGTCGTAACAGTGCTAACATGTGCAAGCTGCTCATTCAAAAAGCTACGTAACATCTGCATGTTTCTTTACACCCACCCAAAGTTTGACGACATTTCTTGACATTGATGCTTGCCTTGATTTCACTTCAGAGAGGTTAGGCACTACAAAGCAAGCCTACCTTCCTCAAGCCTTCTCTCTACTTTCTTTGCTCATCCATCTGTTGATCGATCCTACTTAGCACATCTTTTCTCATCATTCAACACATCTTCTGGAAAGACAATAAATCCAAACCAAAACGGGGTTACTCTGCATTTTCTGGATTTTACTCTGCATTTTACTGCAACACATGCTACTACGGCTCAATATTCTGCTAAAAATCATATATCCTTTTGAATATTTTTTTAAAATACATTTAATATAGCACTGTAATAATTATTAGGATGAGTAAACATCTCGAAATGAGTTTTGAGAGTTTTGAAAATTTAAAGGGCACATTTTCTGCTTAGATTACCCTTATCGAAAACCTGACTCAAGTACATTCTGAGAAACAGACAAAGATGCAACTATACTTTTCTACGAATATAGATAGTCTTTTGGTACTAAATTACTTTTGACATGCTTAGGTTTATCGTTGTATGTGTGTGCGCATGTTTGTATGTGTTACTGTGCTTTCACATGCACTCGTAGCATTTTGCTCGGTAGGTGTAGCACAATTCTTTGGCATCTTTTGGCAAGACTGTATGTCATACCTCGCAACAGAAACACATCAGCACTCATTCAAGATTAAGGATCACTATAATTTCACAACACCCACTTCATTTCATTTCTCAGTGGCACGGAAAGTGCTGGAGGCCTGCTGACAATCTTAAAAGGACAGTTGAGAAGACAGAAGAACGTTTAGGCAGAATAAGTCAATCAGCGAGTCCCTCGAAAGCAAGTCACGAGTCCAGCACATACAGTGATCTGAGGACAAACAAGACAGATGATAGAAACTGAATTGCTATACTTACAAAAAATAAATAAATAAGAGAATGGTGCTATATGAAAATGATGATGATGCATATAACAAAAATATGGTTTCGTATTAAGTACGTTGTAGTACCTTGTAACAGTAGGTTGTGATGTTTCTCAGTTGAAATGCCCCCCCTGAAGTGAATATTTAGCAAGAGCCTCTTGCAACTTATAATGGTCCTCCTCAACAGCCTGGGTACCAACACAACACCAGAGATGCACATTACTTAGGGCACCATGTTCAGACGAAGAAATGAAAATGAAACTGAGGAAATCTGTTCTTTCTCCTCACCTGCAGTCTCTTCAGTTGCTCCCCAAGAGTCAGCAGTCTCCTCTGCACCTCCTCCAAGCGATCCTGAGAAAGCACTAGAGGAGCGCTGATCCCTCTTTCCTCTTCTCCTTTATTCCCTCCATCTCCTCCACTCTCTTCTCCTTCAGTTCTTTCTTCCGTGCTGGATTCCTCCACTAAGGAGGAAAAAAGCATTGGGGATTTCAATATCAACCAGAAAAAAATTTGAATACATAACAGGTTGTTGATGATCATTTTTATTAAAAGTGATGGAAAAAGGCTCCATCAATTGACCATATTTTTAAGTGACAATAAGTTTCAGTCGGGTTGTAGAGAACATTATAGAACAGAGTCAGCTTTGCGCTTACTCTCTGCTTTCTGTACGGCATCTCCACGGCTGAGGAATGATCTGCCGGTACACATTAGGCTGTCATCTGATGAGGAGTGTTTTAAATCTTTGCTGAAAAAATATATTTTCTCTCCGGCTTTTGGATCAATGTAATTTTATTAATCTTGCTAATAATCTGTCTTACTGTGTGCCCTTTGGTCAACAGCTGCTGACTTTAGGAATAAGTGTGAGGTTGAACCTCTTCAGCTTAAAACCTAACGCAATATGCATGCAGTTCCTGATGACTGACCTCCATCTGCCACCTGGTTTTCAGCTGCCGTCCCTCCATTTTCCCCAAGAGTCTGAGAGTCATCAGACAGGCTAATACTCCCGACCAACAGCCTCTTCAAATACATGACTGCAAGAAGAAAGAGAAAAAAAATTACATGGAGCACGAAATTGTAGATGTATACTGTTAGACCTGCATAAAATGACATATATTCTCACCTTCATCCAAAGCACCAATAGCAGACTTCTCTGGAGGGGCGTAGCTATGGCTGAGCAAATCAAAGCCATTGG
Organism: Enteromius viviparus; assembly: GCA_032353835.1. NCBI lineage: Eukaryota > Metazoa > Chordata > Actinopteri > Cypriniformes > Cyprinidae > Enteromius > Enteromius viviparus. Next base: position 19,750,204 of record JAUCNO010000236.1, on the reverse strand, counting down.
CAGCTAGGTAGTCTATGAGTGAAGGTTCAGTTTCTTTACTCTTCTCTTCAGTAAAACTGTCTTTAAATCGCCCTGTGGTAAAAGAAAACAAAGACATGTTATAATACCACTGTAAAATGTAAGACTTAATATCTGATTCCAAAAGTTTCTGTAAGTCTCACCACCACGACTTTTTAACAAATCTCCATTCTCAGTGGGACTAAGAGGGGGATGCACACTGGAGAAAAGAAACAGCAAGAGTGAGGTCGACTTTTGAGTTGGCCAAATTCAATGCCACATTATGGGGCTTGCTATTTGCCAAAAACACACTCACGGGCTGTATACAGGTCCACTGGCATTACTGGGCATGCTGCCACTTCTGCCATCCCTTTTCAGCTTATTGCCGCCTCTCTTTTTCAACTCGTCAACCGTAGACCTAATCACCTGTGCCCAACTGGAGCACAAAACAGACTGCAAGTGTTAAATTACATGTTCTGGGTTTAAATTTTACATTTTGAAGCAAGATTTCACTGATGTCATTCGTCTAAGTATTCTATTTAAATGACTTCATATAGTTTCCACAACTCACTTTTTCTTCTCCCCAACGGTCTGAGCCACTAGTTCATAGATCTGTGCTCCACTGTCCCCGGTGAAGATGACGTAGATGGCTTTTGGGTCTGATGAAAAGAACAAAAGTAACTGTATATCAGTCTTGCACTCTTCACAATACAACATGCCAATTCTCTTGAACTCACTCACCAGTGGCCACATCTCTGAGAAAAACAGATTCTAGTTTGATGATTGGACTCAGCATCTGTTTGCCTTCCGGAATGGCAATGTTGCTTTTGCTCTGACACTTTAAAACCATCTTATCATCCTGCTTCTGAAACAAGACCAGGAGGTCTGACAGCAAAACACAGTGCACATCTGCAAACACACACAAAAGTAGGACAAGTAAGAGGCTGAATTCTTGATTACAGGAGCACTGAAAGCTAATAAACACATTTGCTAATTTGCAAGACAATTTTAATTCGGGGAATGTGTCAACTGGGGTTACCAATCGCTTTCTCCTTGGTCACCCTCCATGTTAGAGGTCCTTCAAACAGCATCGTTCTGGTGGTCAGATCAATGTTCTGATGAACAGAGAAATGAGTGGGTCATATAAGCTCAAGAGCATAAGTAACATTAGTAACCCACACATTAGATATTAGGATATTTCTCACCTTGTACTCACTGTAGAGGTCATTGCTCGTTTTCAGTCCTGAGGTGTCCAACCGGCGCTGGTAATCTTTCAAAATCTTGACATTGATTTGGAGATAGGCAGAAATGTATAAGATTACGAGATTGGTGGTTGGGAAAAATGCATATTAGAGATAACTCATACAAGGTGGACTATTTAAATGTATAATTCACACAAAAATTGAATTCTGTCATTAATTAATCCTGCTTATATTTTTCTAAACCTATAAAACCTTTGTTCAACTTTGAAAAAAAAATAAAGATATTTCTGACGAAATCCGAAAACTTTCTAAACCTCCTTAAATAGCAACACAACCAACGCTTTCATCATAATATGAAATAATATGAAATAAAATAGTTCTTGTGACATCATAGGTTCAACAGTAATTTTAAGAAGCTATTAGAACACTTTTTGTGCAAAAAAAAAAAAGAAATAATAAATTAGATTTAAGTAATTATTTTTAATCTTGTTGCTCACAAAAAGTATTTTCAGCGCATCACAAAATATCTTTATTTGTGTTCCAAAGATGAAGGTAAATATAAAAGTATATTTAAAAACGTTACTGTTAGTTGGAATTAATCACAATTAATTTAAGAAAAATATGCGATTAATTAGTTTTTTTTAAATCCATTGACAGCACTAATATATATATATATATATATATATAAAATATCTGTGTGTATGTATATTCCCAGACCACACATCCATAATACAGTAAATCATGTGTATTTTAAGGAAGCTATACTGAATTCTCACCAGCAGGTTCTCCATTTGTTTGACTTCTTCATTGACATGGTTGAGGATCTTACGGCAGGATTCTGCTGCTTGGTTAATGTTATCTTTTTCCATTTCATTATCTGTGAGAAATGGACAGTGGTTATACATACTGCATTTCTTCTGTTTTCTTGTTTATTAATGCTTATTTATGAACTATACATAAATAGTTAACTATACTAACTATACTAACATGTTTTTACTCCACTCATTCATAAAGTAAGCTGAGTGTTTAAAATAAATCCTTCTGTCAGATGATGTGGTTTCTCACACAGAATAAGACATTTCATAGTATTCCATGTGGTCATAAAGGAATTGCATTACTTCTATACTTCATTATAAAGGCTATTATAATAATATATTTATTATATTCTTTATTATAAAGAAAACATACTGTCGTAGTTGTGTGTTTTTTTGTAACGTGGAATAAATGAAAGCAGTTTAATCCTGTTTATTCAGCTACACTTTAGGGATTCCCTAGGTTTCTTCAGCAGGCGTTTTTAGAGTTTGTGCGAGAGCGCCCTCTGGCCTTTGGATGGAGATTTATTACTGATCACAGAACCGGGAATAACTGAAATGTAGGCATGGAGTTACGCCAGCTTTTGTCTCATTGTGAGTGTAATATTATTGATTTATTGCCCAGTTTTTAACCCATTGTGTTTCGCACAATTTGCAAAAGAGGTTTCATAGACATTTAAAAACACTTACCAGTGCTCTTGGCAATGTTTTCCAGCAGAAGAGGATACTTAGTTAGTCTTTGCATCTCTATAGGAATGATATCCTTTAGCTGTAGCCTCCGACACTGTGGCTTACTCTCTGCTTCCTATAATGCAAACACATTTTATAAAAAATAAAATAAAATAGAATTATGATGCCTAGCCAGAAATGTTGACTGGTGAGCAGTTGCAATACCACGGAAAACTAATAGTAAACGTACCAGTATGAAAGCATTAAAACGGGGATCCTTCTTCTGTCTGCTCTTTATCTGCTCCAGAGCCCAGGACTGGTAGCTACAGAAGCGTGCAGTGAGCTTCTGAAACCATTCTCCTTCTGAGCCACTGAACTAAAGAGATAGAAACATATATAAGATCATTCATGTTGTCAAAGTGAAATGCTAAATGACAGCGGTAAGAAAGAACATGAAAAACTAGCATTTAACAAACTCTAAGCTACTTACCCTGTTGAGAAGTGGCTTGCTTATGATTTTGACAATGTACTCATCCTCCTGACGCAATTTTTTCAGGTACTCATAGAAAGCATCTAGAAATAAATGGATTCAAGCTATATCAAGGCCATCAAGATCTTTTAAAACCAGGCAGATTTCAGTGCGTTAATATATCTGAAGTGGATACATACAGTGCATCTCTATGATGTCATCGAGGCTAGGGAAGATGGTGGCCACTTCAGTCATGGTCATAATTTCTTCCCTCTCGAGCGGACGAGCGAACACAGTCTGCAATACACTCAGCATACGAACATGAGCGTGCTCCGTTGTAAACAGCTCTGAGAGACACAAAGAGAAAAATATTATCAAGGTTGCAACCTGCTACACAGCAAATTCAACAAAATAAATAACTGAATGTACATATATTTTTTTACATTTATTCTTGTATTACCATTGATGACTTCTTGTCTTTTGATTTCTTTCTTGCTCAGTTTTTTCACATCCTCAGGAGAAGCAAGGCCCCTCCAGTTGGGCGGGTCCTGCTCGAGCTCCAGGAGTCGGGGCTCCATCTCCTCTTGCTGAGGGAAGGGGCCAAAAGCAGGAGGAAGGGCGAGGACGTCAGGCAACATTGCACCGTCCACACTAAAAAAGACATATCAATGGGATAACTGAAAAGGGATACATTCATGTTAAGCATTGTAAAAATAAAATGGTTAAGGTAGTGATGATTACAATCTCTGGATTCTATCAGTTACTGAGAAGCCCCTTGTGCTGCTGTCTCCTGTGGACGGAGTGTGTATGATTGTTTCTAAATGTGAGTGACGGTTAGTCTTTGCCTTACGAGACTGAATGCTGTGGGGAGGGTGAGAGGGGGTGAGAGGTAGAGGTTGACTGCAGGTCCACGTCGCTACGGGAGCGAGACTGCTTGGCCCGGGTAGAGCCACTACGGCGAGAGTGACGCCGCTCCACGCAAAGGCTCTCGCTGCGCCGCACATTCCTGAATACCCAAGAGAAGTGGGGGGTATGTGGAGGTAAGGGAAAGGGTAGAAGAAAAGTGGAAGAGGAACCAACAAACAAAGAAAGGAATAGGGAAAGTGAATGAATTAGAAAAGAATACGAAAAACAATAAGGAAGTACAGGGAAGAGGAGTGAAAAAAGCAAAAGAAAAATCAAACAAACGAAAATGTAGGAAAAAGAAAGGGGCAGAAGTAGTAGAAACATGGAAAGAAGATTAAATGACAGTGAGGTTAGAGACCAAAGGTAACATGAACAGATGACAGGAACAGAAAATTGAACAGTGATGAAGAAGAAACAGTATGTGAAATGTTAAGACAAATGATGACAAAATCACTATGAAACATGTTATTAGCACTGGTTCACAGGGAGATTCATTCAGCCCCATCAGTTTAAAGACCCTTCTGGGATCCACAATAACAAACATCTCCAGCTCTGTCTAATGTGTCATTTACAGCATCTCAGTGCATTTGAACACCTCAATTATACTGATAGAAAACACTATCGACTAAGTGGGCTCCATTCGTGCAAAGCATCCCAAAAAGCAGATACTTCTGCCCTCAATCCCTAAAGCCCAGAAACCTGAGAAAAACCATACTTAGCCATGCAGTGAGTACGAGTGTCTGTGTGATATAGGGCTGCCACACACAATTATTTTGATAGTCGACTAGTCACCGATTTTTTTAACGATTAGTTGACTAATCAGATCATGCATTACAGCTTGAAGTGTTTAAGCCTTATAATCTTTTCCCCTCTAAAAAATGTTTTATATTAAAAAAAATTTTAGGCATAAAAGGCTTTTGTCTTTTAATTATTTAAGATTTAATTTTGTTGTTGAAAAATAAAGAGATTTTATATTACAGTTTAAAACACTGAAGAAATACTGTTTTAATAATTTTTGTAGTAGACTATTATGTACATTCTACTGAACAATAGTAATATATTACTGCTGCCATGTCCAAACCCAACTTTTATTTTGACAGCTTGCCATGAATACATTTACAGTTCTGCGTCTACATGATATGATGTTAGATTTAGATGTTACTCATGTAGCCTTCTGTATTTAGTTTCTCATTTAGTGAGACGCAAGATGGAAATATATCCGGAAGCGTCACGCAGAGGTCAGTGTGCTAGTAAACAAAACCACGCGTCTGCACCACACATTAAAACAGAGACACGCAAAATAATTTTTTTTGTGGTTAAATATTCACAAATACTATTGAGACAGACATATGTATATGTGTGTGTGTGTGTGTGTGTGTGTGTGTGTGGTGGAAATGTGCCGTGCGTGATGCAGAGAGCGCAACTTAATATAGAGACAAAAATGACATGCAGTCATGTTAATTATATAAATAAATAACTATTTTATCTTTTTAACGGAAGCTGGCATCCTTATAGGTGCATTGCTGTCATCTTCTGTTACAGAAGAGTTATTACACTTTTCAATGCTACTACTTATTCTGACATCTTTCAGTATCTTACAAAGCTTCAAATGATGCTTGATTATTAATTAGTCGTTGATTTTGATGATCGACGTAATCGTGACTAGTCGACTAATCATGGTAGCCATACGAAATATGAATCTTAAACTTAAAACTATAACATTCAGTGTACAATATTTTCTACTGTATGCATAATAAAACGTAAATGTAAACTGTGTTTAGTAAGAGAACATGTGTGCATCAGTAGCAGTTGAGGCTGGCAGAAAATCCCAGAGACAATCACGCAGACCCACCTTGTCTTCTTTCTGTAAAAACATAGGGCGAACGAACAGTTACAGCATAACCGAGAACAAGTCATTTATTAAACACCCAATCAAAACTTCCAACTATAAACCAACTATCCTCAACACTATCCTGAACAAAATTTCAAGGCCAACAACAAAGTGAGACAGAGCGTACAACAACAGGCACCAGCAACAAACAATGTTTCCACATGAAGGACACAAGCAAAATAAAAACGCACAGCTAATCCAATGCTAGTTTTACACCAGACACTGTATACAGTGAGTAAAGGAGCTACATGAAGTTTTTAGACGGTTAGCTCAAGCAAAATTTAAAATTCTGTCATTAATTACTCAACCTCAAACCCGTAAGACCTTCGTTCATCTTCAAAACACAAAATAAGATATTTTGATGAAATCCGAGAGCTTTTTGACCATGCACAGAAAACAACGCAACTGGTCCCAGAAGCAGAAAAATAGTAAGGACATCGGTTAAACAGTCCATGTGACATCAGGGGGTCAACTTCTATTTTGTGAAGCTATGAGAATACTTTTTGTGTGCAGAGAAAACAAAAATAACATAACATTTAGGTTTTTTTTTTTAGACGTTTTTAGCTATTTTGTAGTGTATGTGTCCACTTCCCCCAGAACACAATCAACATAATTAACGTAATCTGAGCGGTTTATGTTTAGCATGTGCATGCTTTGTCCAGAACGTAAACAACACTAATCACGAAAGCATGCGCATGTGTCATGGTACTCTCCAAAACGGCAGGAAGAAGAACTGCTTCGCAAAATTGAAGTTGAGCCACTAAATTCTGGAAATGCTTCAATTGCGTTGCTGTCTACACAGGGTTGGACAGCTCACCGATTTCATCAAAAATGTCTTAATTTGACTTCCAAAGATGAACCAAGGTGTTATAGGTTAGGAACAACATGAGGGTGAGTATTTAATGATAGAATTTTCATTTTGGGGTGAATTAACCCTTTAAGTTATGTTTATGTTTGAACACCAAAGCAGGTTCAGTTCCCACAAGTAACCATCACCATTGTGCCAAACTGCAGATCATCAGGTAATTCCAGCAAAACCTGCCATACGTGCAACAGTAAGTCAGTTTGGATGACAGCATCTGCTAAACATCAACAGAAGCAAAAACATAAGTTGAGCAGTCATAATGTTTGCTCAAATTCAGACAGAATCTGCTTATTTTGAAAGCGTCTTGCCTTGGCGGAACATACAGTAGCGCTGACTGATGAGAAGAATGCGGTATGGATAAACTGTAAACTGAAAGCTAACAAAACAACTGACACTGCAAAACATCAGGTGGGACGAGAAACAGACAAAGAGGTAAAAAAACTAAACAAAAGGAGGCGGCACAACGCAGAGGAAAAAAATGAAAGTGGGAAGAAAGGGAGTTAGGATAGGAGGGGAAAGGGAAGGAGGCGCGTATGCGCAGTAAGGGATTGTCTTGGTCTTTGTTGTCCTTAAGGAGGGTAGCATATATTGCGGGCAGCAGCAGGAGCAGCAGCACAGGAGGGACACAGCACACTCCCCGAGACAAAGCAGGCAAGGAGTTTTTACCCTCCCTTAGTAACGTTGTACAAAGTAACACTGTAACTGTTGAACAACTTAAAAAGTATGCTAACTGTTTGGTTAATGTTTTTCTCCTCATTTCTTCTCCCTTCTTACCTTCCACTGTCCTGACTGTCATCTGGAAGCATTTCAATGACGGAGAGAGGTTCACTGATGGAGAGACTCCCAGCAATACTGACAGGAGATGCATCTCCACAGTCTGGGACTGGTTTGGGCTCTGAGCGAATGTTGTTGACACCTACAGTAGGAAAGAATCAACATTTCTGCACATGAAACATTACAGGGACATTTAATAATATCAGAGACCACTTGTAGCCTTATTGATTTGTATTTGTTGTTTGTTTTACAATGAATCTAGGTACCACACCAGTTATCAAAATGTATTCATTTATTATTATTATTAAAATAACACCACTCTTTAGATATTAATCATACATAATAATGGAGATTTTTTTGTTAAAAAATCTCAAAGAGAAAAGAATTACTCAGAATGAAAATTATAACAAATATATATATTTTTTTATATAGTTAAACAAAATATTGTTCTTGTGTAGCCATTGAAATGGATTTTTTAAAGCCAAAAAGAGCACAAAATTTCAATATTAACCATTTATTAGTTTTCAGTCATAACATGTATATAATAAATGACTTGTTTGCATCATCCACAATTTTAATACTGGTCTATCCCTGATTAAGTATGTTGGCTGTGCAGTTTTATATATATTATTTTTTGTATATATATTTATATTTATAGCATTTATATTTCCAGATGACTCACATACACCATGTGAGTTGATTTCCCACATGTCCGGTGTGCTTCAATCTAAAACACATCAGATATATTTTCTGATCCTCACCCGTGTCACTCTGAGAGTCGGGACTAGGAGTCACACTGACGCTGACAATCAAGTCTTCACTGCTCTCCATGCCAAGTGCGCTAACTGGCCCCACCACACCAGGTTTCCGCACTGAATTGGTGCCACAATCGCTTACAGGCACTCGATGAGGCGGGTTTGGTTTGATTGGCTTTACTAGACCATGAGAAAGTACAAGAGAACATATGAACGAAAAGAAATGTGTAATTACAAACAATCATCAAAGACTGACAGATGATCATTGTGTGGTTCTAACAAGAACACATGACAGATGGACATAAAAAAAACACACATTATCACAACCACAGTCTCCTCAACCAGACAAACTAAATCAGATTTGCTAAATAGATGAATAAGGAAATGGAAACTACAGACAAACCCATGAGTTTGAAGTGGAACATGCAAACATGCATTAGATTTGATTAGCAAGGGTATGTACCATCCAAGAGGACAGAATCTACCCAAAGAACAGTTCATAATACCTTCAAAGTCCAATCTAGTTTGCTTACCATCATCTGCAAGAGGAAAACATAGCAACACAAACAAGTTCCTTTTAATTCTGCAGGTATTTCATGATATATTTGCAGAATGTTTCTCACACTATAAGCTACGGAAGCACCTTCTTGTTTCTGTATACAGTGGTCTCAATGATCTTAGCAGGTGTCTGAGATGTTATGGGTAATTAGTGTAAATGGTTGAATGCATAGTGATATAATACAGGTTCGGTCAATTAGCATGTGATGTAAGTAGGGCATGTGTTCTGAGGGAGAGGGATGAAGAGATTTTATTGAGTACGTACTTGTGAATGGAGAGGGTTTTTTCTCGAGTTTGCTGGGTTTGCCTCCCCATGGCTGTTCAACAGAAAAGGGAAAAATATTATAAGACAAAATAACAAATTCAGTATGCAAAATGAAAGTCAGAGGTAAATGCTGTATAATAAACTATGGAGCATATCGTCTAACCTTCAGCACTGAAGGAACAGAGGGCCGCCATCCTGACTTCGTCTTCTTGTTGTCAAGCGCTCGAGTCTTGACGCCAAGGTGCTTCATATAATGGGCAACTGCTCCAAAGATGGAGTTACTAAAGGGAGTAAAAAGAACAGAACAGGTTAGAAAGAGTATTGAAAAGTCACTTTATATAGCTTAAAGTGTTATCAGCACCACGTCCCCACGGATTGTAAAACTGCACACAGTTTATTTATTTTTCTCTTCCCTGAACCTAGAAAAATCGAAGTCCCGCCCAAACTCTCACAGACCAAAGGACAAGCCAAGGGGCAACCTCCCGCACCCCTAGTGAAACCAACACGGAAGTGATTAAAACTGCAAAAAAACATGTTTACAGTCTGGTACAAATTTTTTTTTGGTCTAAATAGCTAATTTTGTCATTCGTGACAACTGTAAGGGGGGTGAATTTTTTTATAACTCATCCATTTAAATTATATTAAGCCTTAAAATTTTGCATAATTAAGGGCGTGGCCACTTGAGTGACAGGTTGAT
>JAUCNO010000236.1:19707305-19727906 GCA_032353835.1 Enteromius viviparus | reverse complement strand
TTCTCAGGTCAAATATTTATATGCGATTAAAATGCGATTAATTTCGATTAATTAATTACAAAGCCTCTAATTAATTAAATTATTTTTTTTTAATCGAGTCCCAGCCCTAATATTAACATGACTCATTATTATAGCATTACACTATACTAAACCATTCGACAGCTTTCTTCACTTTGAAATAAAACGCGCTAAAAAGTTAAGACTGACAGACAGCACATCACCTGTGTGATAAATAAAATACAGCTTCAAAAAAACCTTTAGCGGGTCTAACAAAAACATAGGCAATAAAACGAGTAGTGGACTGAAAAGTAGTATGAAAGAACAAAGAGGCAGACTTGTAAAATGATAAACAATCTTGACAGCCGAATGTCTAGAACTCTTCTTGTTCACATACCGCTCCTTTCTCCAGGAAAGTGTTGTAGAATTCCCCAAAGTGCTTCTTGGTGTCTTTGGCATTGAAGTTCTTGAAGAGGTCAGCATGAAGGTAACATAGCTAAGACAAGGGGGAAAAAAAAGAAAGAGAAAATGATTGAGTAAGGGAGATTTAAAAAAGACAAGCACAACAAAACTGACAGATGTAGACACCAAGAATAGAGATATAGAGAAAAGATATATAGAGATAATATGTGCTATGTTAAACTATATGAGGGCTTTATCGACTGAATGGAGAGGCAACTAAACATTTCGAAATTTCAGAAACTTTTTCAGAGCACATGCTGACCAGTGAGAAAACAGTATTAGGAGGGATGACAGAGACAAATTGACTTTGGTAGACGGTACCTGGGGTAGATCACATTGGCTGCATGCCAAATAAAGAAAGAAATACTCATGCATTAAATCAGATGAAAAGGTCTTTATCTACATACATGACACCCCCACCCTTCCCCAAACACACACTCACACATAACACTCATAGCTGAACAAGAGGTACTGTAAGAAACACATACTAAACGCATACATGCGCTCTGACAAAAATAAACACGCACACATCGTTTAAGTTCTTACCACAGGAGCACAGTCAAACTGCAACATGACATGATGAATGAAGACCAGTAGGTGGGTGGGCTTGGACTTCAATAGATCAATACTGGTAAAGTGACTGCACTGATCATCCACCATCTGAGAGAAAAAGAGATGAATTTGAAGGAGGAGGAAATCAAGCTAAAGCAATCAACCGAAAAAGAGCTGCATTCATTTCATTTAAAATACACATTTGTTTTCACACTTCACCTTTGATTACTGTCACTTTTGAACAATTGAATGAGCTTGGTTTGTTTATGAGATAACGTGAAGCTAATGATCAAGATTTTGTTGATGAATGCCACCAAATATTTTATTATAGCATTATTTTTTTATATCATACGTAATAATTACAAATTATTGCATTGCATTTACACTGCTTCTGTACTATTTTATAAACTTTGTGTAAACACCTTTTGTAAGAATTGCATTAAACATATTTCTAATTGGTTAAATCAGTTTAAATTAGAAATACAAATATATATATATATATAATATTAGGGACGATACAGGTAACTCACGATTCAATTCTGTGGCAATATATATAGATTTTTTTTCCCAGCCCTAAAATATTTATATATATATATATATATATATATATACATATTTCTCATATATATATACATATTTCTCAAATATAAGCTAATCATTGAAGAACCAGAATCCTCATTATTCCAGTCCCTACTAGTCCTGAGCTAATGTATCACTCACAGGTTGCTCATCATTTTCAAAGTCTTCATCCTCTGCTCCAATTATGCTCATGGCTGGATTTGAACCCTGACCACCTGACGTCCCGCGCTGTCGAGAGACAAAAATGAGATGAAGAAAGCATTAACAGACAAAATATTATAAAACAACATTTATAGGACTTGTTTTTATATCAGTAGACTGAGTGACAAAACGGACTGTTTCATTACAGGACGACCTGATGGCCCGGAGCCAGACTTCAGACAACCAATAACACACACAATATTTCAAACAATACCTAACAAAAAACAGTTCATCCCACACAAAAAAAAAAAACAGTCATGGCTTCAAAAGTAAGCCCTTAAGAAATGTTACATGCTACGTATAACGTTATACTTCCATTATGGGATTATGAAGCTAAACTAAAACATCCATGCTCTGAACCGGAGCTCAGAGAGCCAAAAATAGCATTTGAACACAGATGAGAGTGAATGAATATTCATACTCTAGCACCATTGTCTCACACAGACAAAACTCTGATCATACTTCCTTTTCTTTCTACCTGTTGACAAACTTCAATTCAAACAGAGGAATATTCCATAAAGTAGTCCAATGAATCTTGGCCATTGGCTGTAAATGCAACAGTGTTCTGTTAGAGCTGCTGAGAACAAATTTCCTCTGTCGCTGTTGTGCAATAATAATGACTCAGTGGAAAGCAGCAGAAAATCCCTGTGCAAGTCGAACTCCAGCAATTCAACAGACTAACGGTGTTTATTTTAGTAGAAACAAACAAGCAATTGTGATGAACACTACAAACACAAATCGAGCTAGCGTACAAACGTTTTAAATCGCAGATAAAAAGTGCATGTGTTTGTAAAACATTTTTAGTTATACCGTTGTCGCTTACGAACACTCATGCCGTTCCAAACCCGTATCGGATAGCAAGCCATACAGGTTTTAAACAACATGTGAACAGGTGAATAACTGATGAAAGAATGATCATTTTAGGTGAACTATCCACTTAAGGTGAAATAGATATCAACATAGATCAACATTTAATCATGTGAGAGCAACACACGTCAGTGGCGATTTGTTCTGAATGAATTTTAAACAAAACAACTGAATCAATGATTCAGTGAATGATTCATGAACACAATGTCACTACAGAAAGAGTCACTACAAAGAGGGTCCATGATCCAGTCTTATATCTCTGCTATGTTTACCACTGCATGTCCCAGACTCTGCAAGACCCCCTCAGGCTCAGAATATGGAGGAGTGTAACCCATGGCAAAAGACACTGAGAAATGATTCAGCTGTGCCGCCCCACCTACTACAGCACATTCCTGATTTTATTAAGCATCCAGAAACATTCGCGTCTCGGCAGCTGTAACATTTGACATTGTATTCCATTGTGTATTAGTGCATTAGCTGCCCTTAGTCTGATGTGATTGTGATCTAATAACACAAATATATACCCTTGTATTACCCTTCAATAATATGCATATCATGTACAAATTAATTCAATAAACCTACATTTTTGTGTTGTTGTTGTTATTAAAACAAATGCACCTATTAGATTTCATGCAAATATTTTTGAATCTATCCCAGCAAGCTATTTAAGTAAACAGTTCTACTGTATAAAAACTAATTTATAACTACATAAAAGAGTAATTCCCAATCATATTATACTAAATTTGTATCAAAGTCAAAATAACAGATTCATTTATTATCAGGAAAATATAACTTTATGCATTCAAATAACTTTTTCTATATAATTATAAATACAAAATTTATTTTAATAACACATTTAATATTAGTAAATTGCAATTATTATATTAATAAACTATTTAATTAAAAATAATGTTTCATACTCTTATTTAATTTTTTTCTGTTAAAATGTTTAGATTCTTAGCGCATTGCACTAAATTCAAAATTAATGATCAATCAATTATTAGGACAATATTATTTTATTAAATCAAATAACTTTAATAATCAGAAATACATAAAATTAAAGCTAACTTAATGATATTAAATACTAAATTTTAACACTACTAAAACTGTATTCATAATATTATTTTAAAAATTATTAATGAAGGAAAAATATTTTTTACACTTCACAAATTCCCAAGCACCCCCTTGAGTCCCCCTGAAAACTCTTGCTCTAGTTGGTTTTGTAATAATGCTGTTATTACACCATCTCTGTTACCAAATCAGACGCAGGCCCCTTATAAGAACATCATCAGTGAAAGGAAATGAGCAAATTCGAGCAGCCTCAGATGCCTTTACCCCGTTATGGGCGTCTTCGTACTCCATGCTGTCGTAGGTTGCACCAACACCGGTTAACCAAGCTCCTGCAAAGACACGACATCATGAAAGGCTGAAATGGCGTCCTTTGTCAACAAGACAAGCAACAACAAACACAAAGCGGAGTTCATACTGATTGGGCCATCCCATACAAGTATACAACAACATCAAGATCAGCCAATAAATCAATATCAGATACTCGATGTGGAAGAACTAAACCAGATATGGTCTATCAAGGAGGATGCCTTTCAGTGAACAACAGCGAATTAAGTTCTAAATGATCTCTACTTATTGTGTTCCTTTCCTTAGTCTCTTCCACCTTCAGAATGATATATACCAGATCTTTAAAAAGGTTTGTTTGCTGCTCAGTATCATGCTAATGTGCTTGCCTAATCATTCTCCAATATAAAACAAAGGCTTCTTATGATCTAATCTCAATGACGGCATTATCTGCCTCACTACATTGAGTTTGGCGATTGAAAGTGCACCAACTTTTGAACAAAAAAAGCAGATAGCTGGGGAAAGTCTTCGCATACCAGACTACTGTATGCAGCTGTTGAGACAATGGCCTTGTCCTCTGCACTGAAGCAGTGTGATAGCACGGCCCTAAAATAACCGCTAATGGAGCTGTGTTTGTGTTCGGGTTTTATCGGCTGCTTTAATCAGCCAAGTCTCTGAGATCTTCAAAGCTTTCCAAAGAGCAGCGTCTACAGTTCAGGCAAGCATAAAGAGACTAAAAAAGAGAGAGAGAAAGGAAGTGGGTGTAATTTCCTCAGGAAACGATCATTTTTTGTCAACCTGTCTGCAAAAGTCATGTTCAGAGCAACAGAGAGAGCATGAAACAAAGGAAAAAGACAAGGAAGGACAAACACATACACACGTTTATGACACACAAAAGCATTAGGTGAAAAGATTTATGCCACTTTCCACAAGTCTGGTACTCTCTGTGTCCCAATGCATTACATACAGAGATATGATATTTTCATTTGTACAGAGAACTAAAAAAATGCTCTCTCTTTTCATCCAACATATGTTCCATGTAACATTATTAAATTTCTAATTAAATCAAGCATGAACAGTAGTAGTAGTAGTGTGCAATTCTAACGCTGATGTGAATTTCCGCTATGTGTATTAAAGCCGCTCAGGTGATGGGGAATTATTACTAATCAAAGAACAGGTCAGTCGACTATTGGCAAGATTCAAAAATTCTGATCTGGTTATGAAAATCCTTAAAATAAATGCCTAAATAGTAGATGCAGTGTGTAAACCACGTAAAATTGTGATTTTCATCTCACACAGGTGTTAAAATAATACAGGAGGACACCAAAATCATACAAATTTAGTTTATATTCAACAAATTTAGTTTATATGCAAAACATTTTAATTGGCAAAATGTATAGAAGTTCATTTAATTGTTAAGTGTTATTATTTTTTACTGATAGAAAAAGATTGTTGCTATACAGGAAGGAAGGAATTAGGTTAGGAAGGAATAAATAAACAATGGTTTTAAATTATTTAGACAAGTATCATATTTAGAAAATGTACAACAGCACTAAACTGAAACTTAAAACATGTCAGCACTGGTGCTGGTTTACACACCTTTACCAATCCCACCCCCTATCTCCCACTTAGATTCATGTCTACACACTGTCCTACATTAATAAAGACAAACCACCAAAAATAAATTAATTAATTGACTAATAAATACTAATAACTCATATATAAGTTATTTGAACTCCTGGAGTTGACCATTAAAATTTTCTTAAAGTGAAGCAACTTTTTTTCTTTTGTTTTCTTTTTTCTTTTTTTTTAATATAAAACAGGGAAAACTGTTAGCGATGATGCTTTCTCTCCATTTTCATCACATTGCCCTCATCTTTGTCACAAAGAGAAAACACTGCAACACCAGCTGTATAACAATAATACTAAAAAGAGGAAGAGTTAGCAAGAACAGATGAATTCATTCATGTGATAACTTACAGAAAAGCCCGTCTTTAGAGAAAACAAGTGAGAACAGTGATGCAAGATGAAAAAAAGTGGGTAGAAAACAGGAGAAAAAAAAAAAATTGTACCACTCTTCTAGACATTACAAGAATAGGCTAACTGTAAAATTCATGAACTTTCAGTCTCACTCAGATTACGTACTAAAACGCAATTTTGATAAATGACAACCTAAAAGACATTTAAAAACACCCACAGCTTTCAATTAATCATCTCAGCAGCTGTCAAGATCCATCAGCAAGCATTAAACACAAACTCTCTTAAAGCAAGAGAGAATGATCTGCATGTTTTCCCGAGACATGATTTCTTCTGAGTTTAATAGAGAATGAGAGTGTTGAGGCACTGGGGTGTTGCAGGTGGGGTTAATGAGGTCTATCACTATCTCCTCTAAAGTATGTAATGACTGCCTCTCTCTGATTCTCTCTGGACTGTGTGGTATTTTAATACTGCAGCAGATTAGAAATCTCTGAGCATACAGAGGGTGGCGTACAGGCATGTGGCCTCACTGACCATGAGAGCACGAAGAGCGAAGCGAGAAAGACAGAAACACTTTGAGGACGCATAGATTAAAAAACTGTAGGGATGTGTGACTGTGAGGCGTTAACCTCTAACAAACATCACAATGTTTCTTTTCTGGTAACTTCTGTAACTTAGTTATTACTTCAGTTTTCAGCATCACGTTACCCTAAAGAAATTATTTTAATGGTGCTCAAGAAACATTTAGTTGTGCTGCTTAAAGTTTTTGTTGACACTGATAAATCTTTAATATTCTTTAATAAATAGAAAGTTCAAAATTAGCTTAAAATTAGTTAAATTTACATTTTTCATAGTATTATATATTTCCTGTCAATTTTAAGCAATTTTTATTCTTCCTTGTTGAATAAAAGTATTATTTTAGAATATTAGGATGACTTCCTAATTCTTCCTTCTGCCACATGTATAGTAATTGTAATAATAAAACGCTACTGAAAAAAACTACTTTTATCTTCTCCGGCTTTCTTTCTACAGCTCCACCTTCCCATCATTGCTAATAGACATAAACGTTGCCTGGAATATCCCAGAGGGATGCGTTGTGAACATACTTAAAGGTAATCAGGAACCATTATACACTTAGTTTCTAAAAATGCAGATTCCTGGATATATAGCAAAGTAGCCCGTTTCATAACAGGACATATTCCAATCATATCTATTACCAGTACATTTTTAAAACGCCTGTAATATCTGTGGCATACAAGGCATTAAAGTATAAGAATGTATGAACACTGTTCCCTGGAAAATATGTTTCCCTTGTGATGAAAAGGGAAAAAGGCATTTTCATCCTGTTGGATGAGGTTGGCAAGCTTGTAAAATTTCCAATTGAATCCCTCCTTTATCCTTCCATTTTTCCTCCTCTCATTTTTTATTTTCTAAAACACTAATACCATGTTGCTCTATAGTCAAAAGTTTTCAGAATCTGCAATATTATTTTACAAATAAGAGGGATCGTACAAAATGCATGTTATTGTTTATTTAGTACTGGTTTGAATATGATCATTCACATAAACGATATTTACATATGGTCCACAAGAGAAAATAATAGTTGACTTCATAAAATTCTACATTACCTGAAAGGGGACTGAAAACATTTGACCTCAGTTGTATTAAAAACTTCAATCCATACTTAAAAGGATCATCGGATGCCCATTCCTCACACCAAGGGGGGTCTGAAAAGTCGCTAAATCTAGTTACAAAGTCAATAATTTGGCAATGCTGCTTCTTCCAATGTCGAAGTGAATGTGCATAACGTGCAACGTCACGTGATCTCAACTGTGATTAAAACGATAGACCGAAATCTCTATCGGTTGAAAAATTTCTACCGGTTAATTTTGTGTACTGGTATATCGCCCACCCCTACTTTAGGGTCTTCACTAGTTCCCGCTTTCACATTAATGCGAGGAAGAATTTGGCAAGTAATATTAAAGTAAATTTGGTGAGTTGTCCAGGGAGCGAGCCGGGAGAGCGGCAGGCTCCGAACTCTAGAGGCCTGGGCCCTAGAGAGGGCAAATGTTCGGCGCCTGACTCGAGCTCTCAGTGAGCTGGATGGAGGAGTAGTGGGAGGAGTAGGGGTTTGCAAAAAGCGAGATGCCAGGAGGAGGAAAGCGGGAGTATTTATAGCGGGGCAGATAGGAGATGATTGGGTGAACTTGATTAGGAGATGCGAAACAGCTGCGATTAATTCGGCCACCGCTCCTCCTGAAACTCAGTCTCTGAAAAGTCTATAACATACTTTGGATAAAATGTCTCAAAAGTAGTGTAAAACCATTTTACCTTGTCAAAAACAGCTCTGTTCACATTGTGGAACCTTTTGTATATCATTGACCCTTGTGCAAACATCAACTAATTATTAATGCAAACATAAACTAGTTATTATTAATATCATATGGTACTATTAAGAGGTCACTCACAATCAAAATTTGGGGTCTAAACGGGGCACCACCATCCACTGGGTGCAAATGCTGGTTGAGTGGATCAACTGCAGCAGCATTGATTGGTAGAACCCATGGCAGCCTGCAATCTCCCTCTAACTGTTTCCAAATGTGGGCTGTGAGTCCAGGGAGTAATCAACCTGCTTCAAACACAGAGCCCTTTGACTGCACACAAACCTGGCCTGTCCGGCTGCCCAACAGACCTCCTGCTCCACCACTGGCACGCCGACTGGGATTGACTTTGTGTGTGTGTCTGTGTGTAAGACTGAGTTAACGTCTGAGTATGCATCTGTATTTCAGCTTGTACACGTGTCCACGTATGTTCTCACGTTGAACATCTCTGAATAGAGCACAGTTATTCAGGAACTTTACATCATGTAGGGTTTTGTATCCAATAGCTGAGTGCTAGAGGGGCAGGGAATGCCAGGAAGCTCCAGCGCTGTGATCAGCAGCCAGGAATCAACCCACCCTCTTTACGGAGGCAACCGCATAAAGTCTATACGCCCAAAACACAGTCCAAAAAACAAGCTTTTAGCTGTTGTATCATCCAACTTTAACCTCCATTTGAGGTCTAAGAAACAACTATATCTATATCTCTTGAAAACGTTCCAGAACCGACAGGAAAATGCTAGACAACTAAAAAAATTCAGTCAAAACAAGTTGTCTCAATGGAGACAGGTGATCACTCTGTAGCTCAACTCCAGATCTGAACACTGGCATCACCACATCAAATCATTTTCCTGCCCTCCACCAGCCTTGTGCGTCTTCCCCTCAGCAGTCCTGTCACCGCATCCATCATTCTGTCAGTTCATCACTCCACCCTGGGAATCTGACTCAACCTGACTGCAACTCGTTTCTCTTCAGCGATTCCCGCCTGCATCACGTCTCACCGCCAGACATCTGAAGAAGCATCCTGGAACACCACATCATTTTCTGGCATATGCCCTTGCATCAAACATATAACACAGTGATTGCAATAAATAATTCCATGAATTTTAACTATTAATTTGTCTTTGAAACATACCTAGTTCCAATTACGGCTATTATCATAAACTTAAACTCTGACAAAGACTACAAGTGAAAAAAAAAAATAAATAGAAAAGGGAGCTTGCAAAAGCTTTACTGCTACACTGCCTCCAATACTATTGGCACCCTTGGTAAATCTGAGCAAAGGTGGCTGTAAAAATAAATCTGCATTGTTTATCCTTTTGATCTCTCATTCAAAACCCCCCACAAAATTCTAATCCATCATTGAAGTAAAACTATTGAAAATGAGGAGAAAAATTTAATAAATGATGAAATAAATGTTTTCCTCCAGTGCATGTTGGCCACAATTATTGTTACATCCTTTTCCCAAGATAACAGTTTTTGTCTGAAGAGTTTGGAGAACACCTGAATCAGCTCCATGTTGGTTCTCCTCTTTAGTTCACCTCAGTCAGGTTCAGGTCAGGTTGGGTCGAAACGAGATAGCAATCTTTTAATGATTAATTGTGCAACTCTAGTACACATGAAGTACTTTTTATTCCTGTGTTCACCAAACCTTTCTAGAGTGTTTGCTGCTAAAAGCTCATTTTCTTGTTTCATCTGATCATAGAAGCCAGTCTTATTTGTAGTTCCAGTCTTGTCTGACAACTAAACATGCTGGAGATTGTTTTTGGATGAGTGAGGAGAATTTTTTTTCTTAAATTCTCCCAAACAACATGGGCTGTTTAACTATTTTTAAAAGGTTTTCTGAACCTGAGACTCAACTATTTTCTTTAATTCTCCAGCTGTGGTCCTTGAAGAGTCTTTAGCCACTCAAACTTTACTCCTTGACGTGTATTTGGATGACAGAGACACACATCCTCTTTTAGGGGGTTTGTAACATTTTTTGTTGATTGGAAATTCATAATTATTTCCCTGATGGTGGAAATGGTCATTTTCACTGCTCTAGCTCTTTTTTCAAAGCCACTTCACTAATTTGTGAAGCTCAATTATCTTTTGCTGCACATCATAAGTACATTATTTGTTTTTTCTCATTGCGTTTTTGATTAAGGAAATTTGGTCTTTGTTTTCCCTCCTATATATATTTCTGTGAAACAAGAAACCATGGCTGGATAATTCACGTCCATAATCACCCTGGAGTCCTCAAAATTGTGAATATGAATGGGAATATTCATCAGAGATATATTTTTTTTTTTTATAAAAGATTTATTTTCACAGCCACCTTTGCTCAGATTTATCAAGGGTGCCAATATTAGTGGAGGGCACTGTACATATAGCAATAATGGCATATTTTTTAACAATCTCAATTTTCAATCAATTTTTGACACTAGGGGTCGATATAACCAAAATCTTACATTAGAAGCAATTTTCTACCACGATAACAATATATATCACAATATTGCAATTTGTATCTGAAAATGGATAAATAAAAAAATCAAACACAAAGAAACTGTTTCATATAATGTAATTTTATTTAAACTGAATTGCATCAATACTTTAAGTAAAGAAAACAACCATACTGTTTACTGCAATGTCTTGTAAGTTTAATGTTTTTTTTTCTAAGAACAACAGGTACTAACATAGTGACAGTATACCAGTTTCCACGGGACATTCTAAAACACTTAATGTGAAAAACGCTTAACATGGCTTAAAAGCACCTAAAAACCATCGAGGGAAACCCAAATGTCTGTCAAACCTTCCTTGTAATAATCACTAACTACTGTCAAAAGAACAAGCCCATTTTCAACAGATAAAATGAATATCACATTAAGCGTTCACCCTTATAGAAGTCCATTATAAGGAAACAGCTTAACGTGGTTTAACATACCTTAACGACGAACAGGGAAAACCAAACTTCTGTCTAATTTTACTTATTATAAAGGTTTGCTACTGTCAAAAGAACAAGCTCTTATTCAGCTTACAAAGTGAATAATATTACGTTAAACTATTTTCTTATAATGGCTATGGGGGTGAACACTGATATTAACTTTATAAATAAAATTGGACAGAATTTTGGTTTCTCCCGGTCGTTGTTAAGGTATGCCACGTTAAGCTGTTTCCATATAATGGACTTCTGGGAGAAAACGCTTAACATGATATTATTCACTTTATCTATTCAATATGGGCTTGTTCTTTTGACAGTAGTTATTTATTATTACATTATTATTATAAGGAAGGTTTGACAGAAAGTTGGGCTTCCTTTGTCAGTTTTTAGTTGCGTTAAGCCACATAAAGCATTTTTAATGTTAAGCGTTTTAAATTGTCCCGTTTCCACCACTTGCTAAAACAGTGCTCTTGCATACCTTGCAAATCACGTTCGTCTCATTGTATCACTTTTCCTATACCCAAACCAATTTTCTTTTTCTCTTTACAATCTCCTCGTGCTTGGAAAACAAGAGCTTGTGCCTGTGCTACACTACCAGAAACTTGCTGAGATTTGGCGCTATTTTGGAAAAATGTCGCCAAGGGGGTCTGAAAAGTCACTAAATCTAGTGACAAAGTCAATAAGTTGGCAACACTGCTTCTTTGCATTGTCGAAGTGAATGTGTATTGAGTGGTTACGTAACGTGCAACATCACGTGATCTAAGAACCGCGATTAAGACGATAGACCAAAATCCCTATTGGTTCACAATTATTCACAAATGGTTAATCGTGTCTACCGGTATGTCGCCCACCCCTAACTGATACTATTGTTTGTTTGTTTGTTGTCTACAGTGCAGTTCCTGATATAATGTTGTTTTTACCAACTGTTATTTAAAGCGCCAGCATCAAGGAAAACAAATGTAAAAAAGATTCAATCCTGTACTGTCCCTTCTTAACCGCTGTATCCGACTGAACACATCTTAAGCGGACAACAGTCAGCTATCTGCACCAGAGCACACCGAACAGACGGACATTCGTAATATACACAAAAGATACAGATACAAAGACAAAACGGTGAAAAGAAAAAAATCTTGAGGGCATATTTTGTACATATGACATTTAAAGCTGACAACTTTAAACTTCAGACAGCATCTTAAAAACCATTCGCTCAAGGCAAGAAACAAAAAAACATCAACAAGTCCACAAAAGTCCTGTTTTCTTTCTTTTCTGCTGACATTCACAAGCAACTCAAGAGGCTCCTTTACAAAAATCAATCCTCTAGTCAATCTCTTTCATTCTGTCTTTATCTTTCATGTCTATTTTTCGGTATGCCCTACTCATCCTTCTCTATTTCCTGTTCACATCATACCTTTTGTTTAAGACTCTGCATCTGTCACTCTTTCAGCTCTTCATAAATTAGATTTAGCTCACTTTAAGCTTTGTATTTTCCACAAGTGAGTAACTTTTTCACACACCTGGTTGGAACTGGATGACGTTAAAATATCCACACCCACTTTTACTTCCTACTAACATACAACCACATTTCACACCTCAAACACATCCACTGACAGCTTGCCCAAACATACCTCCCACCCAGACATACGCCACTTCTATTACTCATGACAAGACATAGGCTCCTTTGTTAATGGGTCAAGGAACACCTAAAGTTTCTGTTGCCTCAGCAAAGCATGCCAAAAACTTCACATTACGCACATGCACACATCCTCACACACTGTGAGAGCTTTGTCACTTTGCGAACACAAATAGCAAACGCTGCATGGCCTTCTAATGTGAACCGAATGCGTATATATGGTCTCATTTCAGTAGCTATTTGCAAACTTGACTCACCAGAAATCCACAAATGTTTGGTTAACATTAAGACAGCAGTAGCCGGTATATTAGGCAGCTATCACTTTAACCCTTAAGACTTAACATATTTGGACCCCAATGACTTTCAGTGCATAAACATTCTTCAAAATATTCAAAAATTGCATGCATGTCAACTCGTTGTTTGGGAATCCCAAAACCAAAATATAAACCTTTCATAGCCCATAATAGGGGCACTTTAAATAAGATGAAACTTGCCTCGGTTGTATTAAGTTGCATGTTCACTAGTTCCATATTACTTTGTGCAACTTTTTATTACAAAAAATTATTTCCAGCATCACACTATAATTGCTTTGGTCTAATAACATTACTCTCCATTCCAGGAGTAAACACAAAGCACTCACTGTCTATGGCAATACAACTCGGTGTTTGAGAGGAAGTGAGGCACACGGTGAGAAAAAAGCAGGTGGAAGAATGATACAAAATGAAATGGTGTGCATTCCTTCAAAAGAAAGAGTCAGTAGCTTTAGTCTGGACAAGACTGTACTTGCCTCTCTGGATGAATGTCACAGAAAGAGAGAGAAAGGAAGAGTGAGAGAGAAAAAGAGACCAGAAATGTCAGAACAGGAAAATGAAAGCAAAGCAAAGGTAAGGCACCCCCCATCGCTTCAGTTGTTATCCAACCCATTGACAAATCTGGGAACAAAGACTCTTAATACTTCACATTAAATAGGTTGCATGTTTTACAGGTACTACGGTAGTATCACAATCCCCAAGCCTCAAAATCCCGGCGGTACCACAACACATTACAAAAGTACTTCCCATTTATCAGATAAAGTATTCAACAGCATGTATTACTTGAGTCCAATGTTTAACACAAGATGCAATATTGAGCACAACAGGGTGAAATAAAATTAGAGAATTTGATAAACCTAGTGGCCAGACATCTGTAAATATGCCAACCATTGAAGAAATAACTCAAGAAAAACACAATGTGGAACCAAACCAAATGAGCACCAGTGATGAGTTCTGTGAATGTTTGAGAAGTCTGGGTTGATGATTATTACAGCAGAACAGCCTCTGCAATAATAAGACTACTTGATATTGTGTTTTTACATTACATTTCAAATGTTTGGATTGGGTGACACCAAAAACTGGAGTGATGGCGTTTGAAAATTCAGCTTGGCCATCACAGGAATAGATGAGCATGCTATTTCACAATGCTACTGTCTTTATTTTCTCTTAAAACAAATGCAGCTTTGCTGAAAATAAGTCAAAAACATTTACCAACCCCATCTTTTGAACGGCTGTGTATTGTAAAAAAAAAAAAAAAAAAAAAGATGCTTGCGCAAATAGAAAGAGGATGATTGAACAGATTCAAGATTAGTATGCTTGCTTTCGAGATTGTTTTCCTACAAACATACAGATCATGCACATGGCCAATCCAACTGGCTTTGTGACAGGCTAATCATTCCAGCTTTTCCACTGAACTACAGTAATCAGGAATCTCTTTGTAATGGGTTGTACCATCTAAAGCTATAAAAGCCTGAAGCTCTTTACTGTTGACCTAAACCCTTTGCATCTCAGTGACTTTGTATCACCTTCCTGTTTTTCCATTATGATCTACAGTTACGTAAAACCTCAAAAAGCTACAAGCGTAACAATACTTGCGGTCTCTCTGTGTGTCAGCCCTACATAGTAATCTGAACTCAAATTACCTCTTAAAGGATTATACATTTTAGCAGTGGTGCATTTTAATGCAAATAAACTATATAACTATAATGTTTTTCAAAATACAAGAAATGTGAACGTTTACATACAACACCACGATGAAAACAGAGTAGCATCAGCTGATCGAGAAATACAGGCAGGTTAACTGATGACTGCAATTTCTCTTCAAATGCATCCAATAAATATGAACAAGGCTCACTCCATGAAGGTTAAACTAATCTAATCCCAGTTCACTCTAGCTGTCAGACAGTCGCAGCTAAGAACTACATCAAGACTAACGATGCTTCTTAAGTGCTCCTTGCCCAAAAATGTAATGGACTACAGTGGTTTTCTACACAACAAATTACCTGGAAGCCAAACATAAAATGTAAACAATGGCCTACATCAATTTACCTTGACATTCGCTTATATAACTACTACGAAAACAAACTAAGCCTGAAGTTAAAACTACTTTATGTATGGATGAACACAAGGGACTACAATTTGTACTCAGTTCATTAAAGCATATCAATAAAATTCATAATAAACCCTATTTTTCTGCCCTGCCAGGGCTTATTATAAATGTATCAAGCACTAAACAGCAGGCAGCTTCAGGCTCAAATTTCATTGGTTGAGTGGTGTTTCAAGAGGGAGGATCTTTTGATGAACAGCACAGGGACACATACCCCAAGTATGTAAGAATGCAAAAGAGCATGATTTCAGAAAGTTAAAAAGCCTGCGTTTTCTTTCATGACGAGAAGTAGAGCAATGTGATTTTGCTTGCATAAATTAGAAGGTTTTTAAAGGTCAATGCCTGTGCCTTCTCTTCACCTGGGTTTCTCTCAGTGAGTACAAAATGAAAAACGTGGGGTGGAATTAAGGCCAGGGATTACACAAGAAGGGAAAACCCTCACCCCTCCTAAGTAATCCAGACCATGCTTTTATTTTGCTAACACGAAAAAAACTGTTGCCCTGGTTCCGTTTGAAACTATATAAGCGCTAAACTTACTATATAATCTACCTGTGTACTAACTGTACTAAAGCCATTTCATAATCACAATGGGGTGGAATTTCATCCATGCTAATATGCAGTACAACGGAACTTTCTTTATGCTTTAAATATTGATTAAATTGATATGCTTAAAAAGGAATGTTACCTGACAGGCTCCTCATTTCAATAAAAAAAAAGACAATTGATATAATTAGCCCATTATAAATCAGTTAAATTATTTAGTGCAGAGCTAACTTCCTGTCATTGCTTATCAAACCTGAAACTTCAACAACAACGCCAACGGCGGTTGTGTTGACATTGTTCTCGCATGCAGTGCAGTCCTTATATCGTGTCGAGTCATTTCAAGCAACTGTTTAGCTGTCACAGGGCGATTTCATATCAAGACACATCGCGAAGAAGCTCGATTCGAATGTTATCTTCGCTCTCTGTTGAAAAATAGAGGAGAGGGTCGACGGAAATAACAGGAATGCTGGCAAAGGTTACATTCTTGCCAAACACAACATTCCTCTCGCTGTGCAAAGACTAACTGGCAGACTCAGATCGCTCGCCGATCATGCTAATCAAAGCATGCGAAAGCTCCCTCTTATGACAAATCACATCATTGCGCACCAAAAAAATCATGAAATGCATCAAAATCGCAACAGACAACTTAAAGCGCATGTTTACGCTTAAAACTTACCTCCTAAAAGGTGAGACGAAGTGACAAGCGCCTCTGAGGGCTTCCTGTTCTAAAGTTGTCGTATGTCGTTGGAAAAAAACATTGTACGCGGAAGTGGAGACCAATTCAAACGCGCGACGTTTGACAGCAGATTGACAAAAAGGGCTAAATCATTCCTCTTAATGTGCTGATGATCATGAAATATATTCAGTGAACCCCTAGTACACTCGGCTGAAAAGTATGTGTTTTTTTTTCAGTTTGAGACGTAACTTTTTGCCGTCCACTCCACCGCCTCTTCCTGTGACTTGCGACCACCAGAGGCCGAAAGATGCCCAAAACCGTTTCATGTAGGCTATTCCCGTTTGGTTCCGTTGTAGTGTTACACTAAATTTGTTCCCCTCATTTGTATGGCTCTTGAACGCGTGTTCAGGGAGCCCTCCGTGGCATTTACTACGCACAAGGTCTGTGTTTGGGTGTTGAAATGGATATTACGTGATATTACGCGTGCATTTTTAAATACACTTCACTCATATTAATTTTTGTTCGCCCAGGAATTAAAATATGCCTTTGTGTACTTCCATTTTTCTAGTTATTGTCTGAAATACAGTGAATTTGGTACCTGACAGGGATGTAGGCCACCTCATGCAGCTTTTCATAAAGACAGAAAAGAAAACCTGAACATGAACGAGTTTTTTTTTTAATGGAATGCATTAGATATCAAATCATAAACTGAACTCCAGAGAAAAATCCATACTCTCACAATTGAATCTCAAGAATATTGTTTATTGCTCTTGAAGATATTACTCTTTGCTCATTTTTTGTTCTAGTCATCCTTTCTGTTTTAAATTTCACAATAAAACAAAGAAAAGCTTTACTGTAAGGTAAATGGTATTTTTTTCTTCTCAGTGTGTACACACAAATACACAAAGTCCTATGTACAGCTGAAATCTTCTCTAGTACGGGCAAGTCAAGGGAACAAACTGTCATGTAACAAGTTCTCATCTAGAATCAGATAATTTACCAAAAAAAAAACTGAATAAGAATATCTGGAAATATTGTTAGCATAGGTTGATAAAATCGTACTGGCATTTTGCTTTTATATAAAACCTTTTCTTTACCCACCAGCTTGTCTGAATTGTATTTAAGGGTAGTCTGTTAATCAGTTTGTGTCATTCTGTTCTATTTAATGTTTTTTACATTCAAAAGGATGCTCATATAGGCTATCAAACCTAATAACATTTGAATGGGCACTGGTTAAAGAAATTAGCAAATGTTGCAACTAATATTATTCACACTTGATTCATTATAGTACATCACCACTGGGTGAATGAATTATTGAAATATGAGACTCGGTCCAGAAGGGTTATCTACTTAAGAGTTATCTGCGGAAAATTTCCACAGGGCACAATTAGAAATATTTTTCTTCCCTGTCTAAACGCCATTCTCTTTTTCTCTGTCAACTTTGGGTCACTACACATATATCCATTTTCCCCGTCTCATATATCACTCTTTAGTTAGGTACAGAATAAAATGACACCGATACAACTATCCCATATAGTAATAGTAATTAAACATAATGTACACAATAATAAAATATATACAATGAAATAGATACAAATTTTAAATATTCACTGGCATGGGTAGTATTGACTCTGTCTCTCATTCTTAGGCTCATAACATTTTTTGAATGTTTTAAAAAAGACATGGACTGGACATGAAAATTTAAAGTGAACATAAATAATACAAAAACTTAAAAAATACATAGGTAGCGTTTCTCTTCAGAAACATTGAAGGGCTTCGATAAATATAACCACAAGATGGCAATATTTGACCATATATGTGTCTGAATTCCTGGAAATCAGCACAAATCTAAAAACAAAAGTGCTTTATTGCAACACAACTGAATCACCTTTAAATTACTATGAGTGTTGCCATTATTGCATTTTGCTTGTGGTACGCTGTTCATCTGAGCACTGTATTGCAGAGCTTAGCGTTAACTTATGGAAAAGTCTGTGAAATACACCAAGCAGGACAAACTAATTGCCTATCTCAGCAGAGCCAGAATGCAGTGCAATTTTAAAAACGTAGGTGATAGAAGATATGCATATTCCATTACTGTGCTATCTTGGCTATAAAATATCTTACTGTTACGGTTTCCTAACAGAAATGAAAAATTAACATTCTTTAGGTATTTAAAGATTCTAATCCGAAAAGCCGTTTGTTTTTTTTTTGTTTTTGTTTTTTGTGCTGCACTTTTACTCTCAGAATAGCAAAAACTGAAATGGCATTGAGAGCCTCACTGTGCGATTTAGAAATTGAAGAAAGCAGAAATTGAAAGTTCTGATATCGGAACGGCATGAGCAAAGAATGGCTTCGGAGGACTTCGGAAAAGAGAAAGGAAAATAATGAAACGGGAATATACAGCATCATTTCACAAATGCAGGAATACACAGACAGAAAAAGAGAAAGCAAGAACCTGCAAGACATCAAAAATCACACAACAGAACATATTAACTGTGAGCAAGTTTAAGTGTCTCTGTTTCCCTGTGCCTGTCGACCAAAGTGAGGGGGGGAGAGAGGGATGATGGTGGAGGAGTCAGGGGTCCCAGACTTTTAAGGGGATGCGGAGACACAGGTGGAGGAAGAGAAGAAAGAGGAGGCAAGACTCCCCCGAGACCCCCAGATTTGGCCTCTAGGAGGTGCGAGCGACCACCCAAACCTGGTTGCTTCCCCAGAGAGAAGTCCGGCTCATTCTCGTTCTCTGAGCTGCAGTCGCTCAGGTCTGTGATCTCCAGCTCCGAGTCAGACTCCGGATCCTGCTTCACACCCTTCCTCCGCTCGGAAGGACTTTGACGGCCTCCTCCACCGCTTCCTACGCTGACTCCACCCAAGCCCAATCCGAGGCCTAACCCCAAACCAAGACCTGCTATACCAGTGTTGCTTTCCCCTCTTTCCCGGTCGCCTACACCCGTACCCCCGTTCCCCAGCTCAGTCCGGCCCAGTGGCAAACTCCCTGGATACGGTGGGATGCAGAGTCTGGGAGGCTGACCGCCCGCAGAGCCGTTCGTTCCTGCCGTTTGACCACGTTCTGCCCCGGTCGTATCTCCGGGGGGTAAGAGCGAAGAGAAGGGGTGTGACAGCTGAGACAGGCTGGATTGGAGCGGGTTGGGATAGAAATGTGAGGAGTAGAGGGAGCCTGGGGGCAATTTGGGACAGTTGTTCAGAGAAAAGGCCCCTGGGAGGTAAGGGTTGAAGCCCCAGGGGTAGTCAAAAGAGGGGTTCCGTGGGTAAGGACCCAACAGGGATGGAGGTTTGGAGTAACAAGGAGCCCCTGTGGGAGAAATTGACAAACATGTAACGGAAACCAGTGTTAATGTTTAGGATCAGATGTTAGGGACATGACTGAGAACAGAGAATGTAAGACAACTCCTTCTCGGAGAGAAAAGGTTGTTTTAAATCATATTACATATTCCAAAATTGTATATATTTACATATATATAGTATTATTCACATTTCAGAATAAGCTATTCATACCTTCGTTGATTTTCTCTCTTTATTTCTCTACATTTTTATAAAAATACAGTAAAAACAGTAATATTGTGAAATAATTACAAATAGTTGTTTTGATATTTTTTTTCTAATGTAATACACTGCTTAAAAAATAAAGGGAACTCTTAAACAACACAATGTAAATCCAAGTCAATCACACTTCTGTGAAATCAAACTGCCCGCTTAGGAAGCAACACTGATTGACAATCAATTTCACATGCTGTTGTGCAAATCAAATTGAGAAAAGGTGGAAATTATAGGCAATTAGCAATAAAGGAGTCTCAGTTCCTATGCTTTTTGGCTGATGATTTGGTCACTATTGAATGCTGGTGGTGCTTTTACTAGTGGTAGCATGAGACTGAGTCTACAACCCACACAAGTGGCTCAGGTAGTGCGGCTCATCCAGGATGGCACATCAATGCAAGCTGTGACAAGAAGGTTTGCTGTGTCTGTCAGCGTAGTGTTCAGAGTATGGAGGCGCTACCAGGAGACAGGCCAGTACATCAGGAGATGTGGAGGA
>JAUCNO010000236.1:19668961-19706300 GCA_032353835.1 Enteromius viviparus | reverse complement strand
AATAGAAATATTTACTTACTATTAAGCTTACTTCACTTTCTCTCCCTGTCTTTTTATCTCCTCAGTCTCTCGCTGTGTTATTTGCTATGCAGGGCTAATTTGAGAGTGCTAGAGTGTGTGTGTATGTAGGGCCAGGAGTAGCTGGCAGACACATGAATATTGAATCAGTCAGGCAGGCCTCACTTGCTTATGAAAACACAGTAATGGGCGCCCACAGGCCACAAACTGAAGCCTGCACCCTCAATTAGGGCCTTCCTGCTTGGGAAGGGATTAGGACACGGGGTACACATGGGAGGCAGAGAGGGGTAAGAAGAGGAGGAGGGTGGAACAGCACCTCAGGACAAACAAAGTTGAAGGGTTGGGGGGGTTTGGGGTGGGGAGACGCATTGACATACTCATGCCCTCATACATTCTGATACACCAGTATTTCAGTGTACATACAGAGCATTTGAAAAGACAAAGGATTGTGCACATGATACTATATCACTCTGAGAGGAAGTGCTAGAGTGCAGAAGAGTGGGATGCAAATGGAAACTAACAGTGTTTAAAATGTAGTGAATTTATGAATCTAAATGTGGTAAAAAAATAAAATAAAATACTGATAAAAGTCTTAGACTTATATTAATATAGCTCCACTGCTCCACTGAAGAAATATCCTTTCTTAATCAACATGAATCCATCATTTTCTCTGTTACATTTATTGAATTTGTTGTTCTGTTTAATTTATGTCTCACCTGAGCCGAGGAAAGGAAAAGTGTCCAGTCTCAGCTTGTCCCCATCAGGCCCTGGGGCCCCTGCACTGCGCTCAAACAGAGAGGGCCCTCGAGCTGATTCAGGCAAACGAGGGAATAAAGACTGAAGGGCCTGGGAAAGATGGGATAGAGAAAACACAGTGTGTCAAGATCGTTACACAGTAAAAAAGAATTAGTATAATTGACAGTGAATAAACAGAGACTGAATAACAGATCAAGAAACATTTCTTACTATAATCAATTAAAAACAGCTGCTTTATATTTTGGGAATACTAAATCTTTGATTCAGGATTCTTTAATGAACCAATAACAAAAGGAAAAAACAATTTCATTGAAATATAAATATTTTGTAACATTAAATATGGCTTTACTGTCACTTTGACCTACTACATAATTTTTTATGCATTTTTACATGTATTTAACCTTTATCTGTATTGATTTGCATTGTTTGAAGAAATCTTTGCATCGTTAAAAATATCACAATTTATAAATATATACCGTATATATACCGTATATATATACCGTATATATATATATAAATATATACCGTATATATATATATATATATATATATATATATATATATAAACGTATACACAAACATTGTATGTGTGTGTGTGTTTGTGTAAAATATTTTTATTATACTCACACATATATGATTGATTTCACATTTTTACAGCCCCTACAGTGTTGCTCACATAAAAACGATATGTAATGGAAATAAAGAAATAAAAATAGCAACTTTTAAAAGAATTTCAGATTCTAAGTATTTTGAATTTGATAAATTAGTAACAATTTTATTGTGACGTTTAAGTAGTAGGCCTACTAAAAGTCATAAAATATAAATAAACTAATATTTCACTGCTGTAAATTCACAATCAGATGATGGCAAGAAACGTAAAACTATCATGACATCTTTAACACTATGTTAGAAATCTTGAAATAAGAAAGTCTTGTCTTAAACAATCCATAAGATGTCAGTCAGAGTAGGCCACAAAGAGATCCTGGGGTTTACCTCCCAAAATGTGAAATGGCTTTTGGGAGCAGATTAGAAAAGGGTGGTGGAGGATAAAGCTCAATAAAGGAAACCTGGAAGTCATCGCAGGAATCTTAGCGGATGAACGGCATAAAGATTTTCTCTCTCTCTTTTTTTTTTCTTTTAAATGACATGAAGGTGATCAATAATTTGTCACTCTTCTCAGTGAAAAAGGCAGGACTGTACTTCGAAGCTACGTAATCTGGATTGCTTAACAAAACCGCATTAATGACATGGCACTGATCTGACAGCCCCACCTTCCCTTTCATTTCTCACATGTCTTTCATTTTCAATCAATGGCAGTGATGAGTACGCCATCCCAGACAGAGATGAGAGGAAAGGGATAATGTCTTCTTTTGTTTTAAGGCTTCTTAACGCCATCTTTGACATTCTCTCTGCTTTCTTCTTCACCTCTGTCTCTCTCTCTCTTTCCTTTCTCCTTCAGTCTCCTCTAGTCAAGATATACAGCAGATAACTTTCTCATAGAATGACCTAGGTAGATAATTTTTTTAATAAAAATAATAATACAATTTATTACTGCATTGTATAGCCTACTTATTTTACCTTACCATGTATAGCAAATTTTCCACCTATTTAGTCATTTTAACCATATATACTATATATATATATGTGCATATTTTAAGCGAATTCAAGTTTTAGATTAGGATAAACCTGTATTGATGAAACCTATTCTCGGTCTTTTTATATTCAAACAGAACATATAAATTTATGCTTTGCCCCTGGTGTTAAGGTGATAACTATTTTAGTTCAAGTTTAACATTTACCGTAGGCAAACAATTGCTGAACACCAATACCAGAGCAATTACAGACAGTGGAAAATAAATAAAATAAATAAAAAAAAAAAAAAGATACCTACATACTGATTTACTCTGTTCAATCAATAGCCCGATTCCTCACATCAAAGCTAATACGTAGAGCCTTATACAGTATGGATAAAAAAAATCCCATCAATCATTAAACACTGGCAATAGAGCTTTTATTACCACAGAGCACACCTTCAGCTCTTCAAGTTTTTGTCTGACTTTATTCTTCTGTTCTACCTAGAGAATCGTTCCCGTCTCTCCTTACCCTGAAATCTGGTCTGTTGATATTTTGCTTCTGTAAACACACTGCATATGATGTATTTATGTTCTTCGTACCTCGGGTGTGACAGGGCTGCAATCCGGCGTCGTGGCTCCTCCGTTGAAGTGATTCTGGGCCAGCAGGAACGGAGAGCTGGCCATGTCCAGCAGCGGGTAATTCACCAGAACCACCTTACTGAAGTTGAACTTGTAGGTGAAGCGCTTGCCTTTAGTTTTGTGCAAAATGCGTTTGTTGTAGTAGTACCTGCAGATTGGAGAACAACAAGTGTTTCAGTTCTGTCTTAATCTACTTGTTTGCTTCCAAAGGTCTTACTTTTGTGCAACTAAACAATGTTTTGAAGAATGTCTCAGATCTTCAAGGTTCGGAACGACATGAGGATGAATAAATGATGACACAGATTTCATTTTCGGGTGAACTATCTCTTTAAAGAGGGGAAAGGCTGCCTCCTCCTCCACTCGAAACATTTTCCAGGGTCATGGCCTTCATTCGGGAATGCCAGGCTTGTCAGCTTCTTGTACTGCACAGCGACGACTGCTTAGATTTCCCTTCACATCACACAACCGTGTATCGCTCAGCTGGAAATAAGAGATGTATCTGTCCAGATTCGTTGAGTCTTTTTCATTGACCATCACCCGTTGGCGTTCATCACGCGTGTCAGAGCACTTTGAGGATGCGCACCTGTGCATGAGAGCTAGGCTCTTTAATCTCAGCACACTTTATGCTTGACTTCACTTTACCCGGTCCGGCAGCCTACACAAGTTCCCGTGATGCAATCTGCTGGTGCAATCATTTGTAAGCTTTTATTTTATGTGGCAATTGTGCCCCTTAATTGAGCAATTAAGCAAGGCTAATCAACGAGGCTAATTATGGCCTGTGCCTATTCATAACAATTAGCGGCCAGCGACAGCATCTATTAAAGGGAGGTTGGGGGAGGAGGGAGGAAAGCAGAGTGGTAAAAGAGACGGGATGAGAAATGGAGTTTTTGTGTGAATACGTGCAGAAGTAACAGGGTCAAAGTTCACCAGGGTCAAGTTCAAACCTTCAAAGTTTTATGTTGGAGTTTGAAAGAAGATCTGATACAAGAGGTACGAATCAATTTTTGACTTAATTTCAAAATCCCCATAAACAAGTATTCTTTATATGAGGCGCTCGCCGGAGAACATCCAGAATCCATTTAGATGTTCAAAGATTCCACAAATTGGACTGTATTGATGTTCTTCAGAGGGAAGGCAGCACTTAAAATATCCACAAGCATGGAGAGCCAACGCTATTATACAGGATATTATGTGTGGAAAAAATAAATGATGCCCCCAATCCCCCCCCCCCCCCCCCATTCAGATGCTAGATAAAAACACACACAAAGACAGAAAAACAGCCAAACAGGCTGTATACTCAACAAAGCACACCATCTAGAATATACATATTGCATGAGAGAACAATAAAAGGCAGCAATTAAGCATTAACACAGAAAACAATCCTATGAATATGAAACATGCATGATGTGCATACCGAAGTGCTCGGCTGAGCTTGTCGTAGTTCATGTGAGGTTTGCACTTCCGAATCCCCCACAGTCTTGCCACCTCATCTGGGTCTTTGATCACAAATTCACCGTAGTCTCCCTGCCAGGCAATCACCCCCTGGTATTCCTCCTTCTGCAGCAGCTCCAGGATGAAGTGCCACAGCTGGATCTGCCTGGAGCCTGGGCTTGATTCTGGCTTATAGGCCCAGTCTGGGAAGGCGATGCCTGAGGAAAAGGAGGCAAGTAAGTGAAAGGATTTGGATAAGGCCTGTTGGTTTTGTTACTTGCTATGAGCATTTCTGTCTAAATAACTGATGAAGCGTTGGGTGGTTTAATAGGGGATTATGATCCTACAGTTGGCCTGTGTTTTATATACAAGTGTATGTAAGAGAACTTTACATTTCTGAAAATATTTATTTAAAAAATCTTTAAATTACACACATATATATAGGATATAGAGGCCTACATAGGCTATATATACTGTGTATATATAACTACACACACACCATCTTATTGTTCAAAATGTAGCCTAATGACAACTGGGAACAAAAATTGATTATCAGTTGTACCTGTTGTTTGAAACTGAATATGTACTGAATTTGGCAGGCTATGCATCAGTATTGAGGATTTTTAAGCCATTATTTGTGCAGGTTACATCATCGCTTCAGTAGGTAGTGAGTCATTTGATCCATTCATTCATTCATTTGTTCAAAACACTGATTCATTAACTGACGAAATGACTTGGCTGTGTCTGAAAAGGTAGGAATTGGCTTCAAGGCACTTCCTAATTCAATGTTAGTTTTACTTCCTGTCTACTGAGATGCCTTGATTTTGCACTGCTCCATTTGATTGATATTTGAAGGCAGGATGTGTATCGTTCGCCGCCTTTGATATTCCATAACCATGCAAGTCCCATTTTGTGACGGTTGAGGTAAAAAATAAATATCGGACGTGAAAGACAGGTGTCTTATCTAACTTATTTTATTTCTAGTTATAGCAACCACTGTCTTTTAAAGTAAGTCACTGCACTATTTCTGTCAGGCACAATCGTTGGAGTATCAAATATAGGCAAAGAAACTGGCAATAGACATTAGTCAGGTTAGGTGGCATATTGTATTTTATGCAGGTTTTTAAACAAATGTACAACATATGCTTACAATGGCACAAATTGCATAAAGATTCTAGATTACGTCATTTTCGCCAACTCACAACTTTCAAAACAGTTTTATGGGGCTTTTGTCTACTGAAAGTTTTTGGAAAGACATTTCATCAGCTGAACCGTCGGTATGTTCTTGTTGTTCAACAACAGTACAACCCATTGATTGTACTTCTATCCCTCACAGCCTCGCTTTAATTCCGGTCAAAAATGATGTAAGACCCTGACTATATATATTATGGCTAAAATGTAAATTGCTACTTCTGTCGAAGTAAACTGCAGTATATTAGCATATCACACATGCAGCCATGCTGTTGGTCAAAACAACATTAAAATAAATAATGATTAATAAATAAAGTGATCGTTAAAAATAAATGTAACACCTATGCTTTTGTTTCTAATCTCTTGTCATACAGAACCACTGTGGTGAAGACGACAACATTTAAGATGGAATGAAAAAACCTCTTCCAGTGCCTCACCTGGTGTCCAGAGGGTTGGGACGGGTGGCGTGAGCAGCAGGTCACTAACACAGTTACAGTCCATACCTCCACTACACCTGCATTCACACAAAGTTGGAGCGTAAACCATTGTGGTTAGAACACAGAACAGAAGGCTAAAAGGTTAAAGCATAATACTTCGACTCAACAAATATGTGTCATGGGCTTGTGGACTTATTTCACCCACTATACAAAAGTGTGTGTCAGAACATGCTGTTGTAAAGCATGGGGCACGTCATTCCAGTGGCCTCTAAAATCAATCAATGCATTTTCATTTGAAGGGTTTCTTTAAATATGGTTGCCGAAGGCCGTCCCTTCAGCCATGCAGAAGATCACTGAGCATTTTTTCTCAAAGAGAAATGTTCAAAAGACCCCATCTCATGCTGAACACATGACAGTGCGAGGCCCTCAAGCAATTAGTCCATACAGCTTCTCATAGGTAATTCTTTGCACTTTATAATCCTACATTTTGTGCAGAATAAATGCAAAAATACACATGATGTTTTGAATCAAATTAATTTAAGAGTAAGAAATAAAAAATCAAGTTTCAAGTTTGTTTTTGTACTAAAACTGAACTTCATTTCTAATGTGAAATATTCACGTTGCAGCAAAAGGAAATAAACACGCCACGGTGGGCATGTGTTCATACAAATAACTTCAAAGCAGGATATCAAAAATCATTGGAGATTGCATCTGGTATCAGAACAACTGGGAGCATCAGTAAAGATCCATCTCTCCATGCAGCAATTCAGTATACATGGCTAGAGAAATTCAATCTCTCCTCAGCCATCACAATTTCATAAAGGTTGTTTTACAAAGCTCGGGTGGAAGAAAAAGAAGCCGGTACAAGGGTATCTTTAATGCTGGCCTCTCCCTCTCCCCCTCTCCTCTCTCACTCTATTTAATTATGCTCTGTGAATTTTGGATCTTCCCTCCAGCATTGAAATGGAACGTGAATTATTGAGGTGTGTTTGTATAAATTATTATTGCTAACTCCAGGCACTTCTCTCTCACACACAAGTACACACACACACACAACCTTTGTTGGTTTTACTCTTTGGACTGTCCACTTGCTCTCCCCCACCATCATATCTACTTCTCATCTAGCTCTTTTTATTTGTAACATTCACCTGTAATTATTTTTTTTAATGGAGTTTCTTTATTCAAAAAAGCAGCTATGTCAATTTACTCTGCTGCATTCTTACTAACTACTTCAGCAGCACTGCAAGGGCATAGAAGTGTAGATTCAGACTTTGCTGGACAGACTTTTACTCTAATATCAGATTATCAAGTTAAGAATGGATATCACTTAAACGCTGTTTAAAGCAATAATTGAGCGCAATGCAACTGTTGCAGTCAATCTCTCACCTGTAAATGAATTCATTCAGAAATTTCCATCCGCTTTCTGTGAAATCTGTATTCATTGCCAGCCTATCCCATCAAAGCAAACCCGGTCTTACCTGCCCGTGCACCTAACTGCACCTTCGCTCTCTTACTCTCCTCTGTATGTTTTGCTCCCTCTCTGTAATTTTCCGTTTGATTTTGGAGGTAATGCATTTTTTACAAATCAAAGAGGAAGCCAGGAAGCCAGGACGCCCCCCCGCCCCCCACCCCCCCACCCCTCTTCCCTCGATCTCCTTCTTTTGCCCGGCTCTTCCCCTCCAGGCCAGTGAGGAGATAAAGGAGCCCCCATCATTTCCTTGTTAGTTTTGATTTGGGCAGCACAGCGCTTTCAAGTTCTCCCTATCACCCCCAGAAACATTATAACTAGCAGCCAAGGGAATACATCTTCTCACAATCTCCTAGATATGAAGACACTGATTCAGGGAGTGCACAACCACCGCACACACCAAACAAAAAAACTCAGAAAAAAAGATGCACATACACATGGACAGAGCAACACAAAGTAACATTGTTCCCCAAGACAACGTGCTCAAATGCACTCTTGAGAAAAGTAAGAATCCTCTGTGACAGGTACATACGATCACATCAAGGTAGCAAACTAACAGCACCTCAGCAGCTGAGGAGACCCATACACACGCAAAATGTAATGTGTTTGAGTTTATAATTAAAATATCATTAATTTATTGTTTATGTCAATATATCAATGTATCTATGATACATTGCTGATTGCAAAAATAGGTATCACTTAATTTATAATATTTTACTTACAATATAAAATAATATGCAATGAAGATTTCATGCTTCAATATTAAATATTTTGCATGCATGCTGTGGAAAAATTATTTGTGCTAATCTTATGGCACAAAAACACTACGTATGAAATAGTAAGTGCACTGTTATAAACATTATTGTATTTAAAAACAGGCATTAATTACTTGTTTATTATGGAATAGCGATGACTTATAGATATCTAATGTGTTTACCCCTGTGACTAATTACATTTAGGGAAAAGCTCTGTTGATTGCACATTAATGTTTCGACCAAACATGGGCGCTGGAACAAGGTTGTGTTACGGGTAAACCACAAAATAAAATGGTAAAAAGGTGAGGTATCGAAGTGGACTAAAGAGTGCAGGAAAAGAGAAAGAACTGAGTAAAAAATGACCGACGTTGTTTCTAGTTGTGAAAAAGAAGGACAGCAAGGTTCTGAAGGAGAAATACTGAGGGAATGTGATGAGTCTCGTCCCTCGCGCTCTCTGCTCCCAGGACATGAAACAAGCCCTCCGTATCTGTGTCATCTTTCTGTTTCAGGCTGCCACTGAAAAGGGACTTACTGAACACCCTCGCCCCTCTCTCTCTCTTTTTCCCCCCACTGTTCCTTCCTCTTTCCCCTCTTTTACTTTCTCTCGATCTCTTTCGATTTCTCTTGACTCTGCTCTGACAGTCTGCACAGCCTCAGGGTCAAAGAACAGAAGGACTGGCTTGTGTGTTTGTTATGAAGAAGGAAAAAGAGCAAGCAGGGGAAGAGAGGGGTAAGGGGAGAGACGGTCAAGATGGAGAACTTGAGATGCGACGCATCTGACACACTGTGAACGCTACCAGACAAAAATGACAGTTCCTATGTAAACTTGGAAGTCAAGTATTTTCAGGAGGCTCGCAATCATCATTCTGTGAGGCCTTATGTTTACAGAATCTACATTTACACAATGTCATTATAACCCCTAACCATCCATAAATAGGTAAGACATCCTTGTCTTTCAGCTGCATGGAGCATGCAAAGGGAGGGACATTTAATCACATTATTAAAAACTTCTTATATTGGGTTACTCTACAGTGCAATAAATTCCTGTTTCATTTATGGCTGTTATTTTAGAGAGCCCCATGTGAACTTGGAGAATGTTGCAATAAATTTTTGCTTAAGCATCTTTGGTTACTCAGTATTTTATTGTATTGTGTGTTTCTAACATTGATATCGTATTTCCAAAGGCTATATATATCAGCTTCACGGTAAAGTTTAGAATTTCCGCTGAGAATGTGTAAATCAATGTCAAGCACAAACAGTGCAGTCTACCTCAATACTGTTAACTTTTTAACTTTGAGCATACATTTATTATGGTAATGAAATGTATTGTTAATTGTTTAACTTGAAACATTGTATTTATTGTAAAAAAAATGGAAATACAGAACACATGTAAAGCATAACTCTAAAAAAAAAAAAAAAACAGGCAGTGTGAGTGTGTTATTAGTCTCACAGCTGTGCCAAATGTCAGCCTTACACTGTAGTTATTTGTGCCATAATTGTTCTCCAACAACATCTTTGTGTATTAAATAAATTAGTATCTAATTAAAATAATCTGCTGATACCAGTTCAGTCATTTAATGTCACTTAACATTATTACAAATCAAACTGCATAACTTGTTTTTGTCCTGTAAACGTTTTATATTTTCAAAAATAGAGACTTATGTTTCTGCTGTCACCTCAGGACTGGTCATGCGTGGTGATTTCACCCCTGTAGTGCGCGTCTTATTGGTTGCGTCTCAGCTTGTGTTACTCTACTCTGTCTATACCAGCGATCATCTTTCACAACAGCACTGGCGAAGTTTAGATATGAAACCCAATAATTGAGATAATAAAGTAAAGAAAGCGTGAGAGTTTCGGAGGTGCTCAGCATTCGCGGATGGGAAAGCTGAGGAAACTTAGTAAAAAAAAACCGTGATGGAACAGAACTTAGGAGCGATGATAGGAGCGAGCGTGCGATGTGGTATCAGTTTCTTATAGAACATCGGACTTAAGATACAAGGAAAAGAAGGGAAAAAAGACGGAGAAAAAGTATCAATCGATAGGGTTAAATTATTCATCGTCATTAATTATCGATCGCTCTCCGTTGCCGACTCGTCCGCCTCGCGCCAGAGTTGAAAGGAGGGAAAGCGCGCTTTATTAAAACCGGCTCGAGCCTCATTGTTTCATGTCCCGCGGCAAAGAAAAAGCTCGAGCTTGGTTCTGCCCGCGCCAGTGAAAAATATACACACATCGCCCCCCTTAAAGCTCTTTTTCTCTCTCCTCGCTCGCTTTCCCTCCCGACGCGCGGGAGAGCTTTGGGGAGCCTCGTACGGTGTTCGCGGGGCGGCTGTGTCTCGCGTGGATCGATGTGGGATCAATGGCTCTCGCTGACTAATAGCCAGAGAGCGACTTTGATCTCGCGGCTGAGAGATCAAAACCTGCGCGAGAGGGAAGAGAGAGGGGAAGAGAAAGAGGAAAATGCGCGGGAGAGCGAGCGGACCTTAAACTTCACACAAACACGCGCACCGCTCGCACTCCGTTACATCTGCAGACGTCTTGTGAGGTGACATCACAACCTATTTTCCACGACTGTTTACTTTCCTTCAATGAGCAGGTAGCAACACCCTGCCTTTATACACACAGTTACACAAACAGGCTAATTTTGTGGTCATTTCAGCAAATGTGGAGGCCAGCGTAGCTATAACCTATAAGTTTTAATTCCCAAAGTAAATATATTGTAAACATTTTAACATTTATTTTAAAAGTAAAATAGAAGTGTCTCAGTTTTTTTATATACTAATTTGAGCTTTTTCTCTCCGCATGTTTAATTATTTAAACATAGGCTATATGTACCATAGTTCTTAATTGAAAAAAAAAAGTTTGTGCACCTTTTTTAATTCAATATTTACACGGAAAGCCAAGACGTTAAATCTCCATCAAATTGCTGCTCATGTTAACTTTTTGGCTCTGCTAGTTGTTAATTTAATAGGTGTGGAAAACTAACTAATATAAGTAGCCTATTTAAAGAAAGACAGAGTGGAAGAGCAGACTGCTCAAGGTCTTGAGATCACAGCAATTTAAGTGTGCATTGCAACACCAAATGATTCTCCGTTACATCCCACTAACTAAAGACGAAGACTAATGAGTCCTGCTTTTTTTATGCTTCCTTCATATGTATTTATTGCGTACTGTTCCACACGACAAACTACAGCTATTGCGCCACATTTCTTCCTACTTGATATCCCCCTTTCTCTTTATCCCTCCTCCCTCTGGTCAGTGAGTTACTCTCTCTATCGCTCTCACTTCCCGAATTAACCACTCAAGAAGTCACCACCGACTCAATCAATAGCTCATACATAAACCCTGCTATAATCGCTCCACATGCCTGTCTGTCTGCCCCCTCATCCCTCGTTACCCCTTCATTCTCTCTCACACACACATTTCTTCTGTCCGCCCACCCTCTGTTTATGTTGGCTTGACAACCTGTTCTACTAATTAAACTTATTGTTCACTTTCTTATTGCTGCCTTCTAATAACATCTTGAATTTTTTTTATCCATAGATTTGATCTGCGCAAAAACTGTAATTAAACTAATTACTGTGTTGCTCCGCATCAGTAAAATGTATGTGATACCTCATTTAGGCTCAGCTTAAATTACATTTTTGCTTTCTGCCTTGTGCTTTTTCTGAACGGTGTCATCTGTGACAGACTCGCTTCTTGCATTCTGATGTTTCTACACTAGGAGGTGCGTTGCACACATCTTTGACTATTTCTTTAAACACCTAGCTATTAGTAAGCTACATTATAAATAATCGGTTTTACAAAAATAGCTAGTAGGCTACTTTAAATTGGCAGTCAAAATAGCTAAAATTGTGCTGACAAAGAAAAGTCAATACCTCATGCACTGTCTCCTGTTTAAGCGTGTAATAGTTATAAAGTTATTTCGAGCTCACCGATTAATTTGTTTTTGCCAAAGCACGTAAATATTCAAGCTAGCCTCTCTTTCTTTAGTCCCTGATGATCTCCTTGACTCCTTCACATATTCAAAAATATTAAAACACAGAAACCAACACACACACACACACACACACACACACACACACACACACACACAGAATTTAAAGATTACACACGAGCGGGCCCCTGCTCATATTCCCTGTTCTCCAGCCTCTCTTTCCCTCTGTCTCTGTTTCAGACTCTTTGATTCGATGGAGCGGTTTGATCTGAGCGAGAGCGAGTTTTGTAAACACATTTTTGCGATCATATAGCCATGGGCAAGGGGAGAGTAAAGCGCGTATAAATGAGGGAGAGAGAGAGGGAGTATGGCGAGGCAGGGAGAGAGCGACGTTTAATGAGAGGCTCAAGTGGAAAGGCACACGGACGGATTCAAACTAGCGCAGAAATACAAGAAATGTAGAAAAATCAGCCTTCCCCACAGGATAGGTTGATGAAATATAATGTAATAGTGGATGGCTGGCTCTGCTTTTAAACAAACAACTCGTGTGAAAAGTGCTACATAGTCTCTAAATCGACATTTTCCCACGGAGAAAGAGAGAGAGAGAACAATTTTGCAAAAGGGACATAGCAATCACAAGCAAGGACAGACACAAACGCATTACGGTGAGAGCAAATAAAGAGAAAACTCTGGCGAAAAACGGATTCAGTGCGAGCTAAACTAATAAATGCGCGCGGCCCTATTCTTTCTCTGTTTCTCTTCTGCACATCGGCGTCGCGAGCTGCTAATTCGTTTAACTTCGATTGCTGGCGCAATAATAGCGCTAACCCGTCGCCTCCGTCTCCTGTATTGCAGAGACTTCAGATCACATCTCATTGGGAGGGGAAGAAGCCATGACCCCATGTCACTGATGATGACTATAATATAAACACGAAATAAAACACTCTGCCTATTTAATAGTATAATCACTTTAAAATCACTT
Source organism: Enteromius viviparus (assembly GCA_032353835.1). Lineage (NCBI taxonomy): Eukaryota > Metazoa > Chordata > Actinopteri > Cypriniformes > Cyprinidae > Enteromius > Enteromius viviparus. The sequence continues at coordinate 19,693,115 of JAUCNO010000236.1, read as the reverse complement.
TAACATACTTAAATCCATGCATTAGCGTGAACAACAAAATTATAATAATGTAAATAAATATTAACGCAGTAGGCTATATCAGCTATCTCCTTTGTGAGTTTTAAAACGCAACGGGACTAAACATTTGATAACGTAGCCCAAGTTATGGCAAGTTCTTTAAATGTAATGCAATTATTAAATAGCATAATTTCCACTGACTCTTTTATCCGTGTGTATGGAACATGACGCAACGTCTCATTATCAAGTTATTCATTAAGGCACAAGCACCATCAAGCCCCTTATCGTTTATTTGCATAAAAAAATCCCCAGCTGCTCATGCCTCAGTCCCTTGCGCAGAAAAGGAAAGCTCTTCTTTCTGTCCTTGTTTAGTGTGTGCTTTTCCAGCTTTTTAAAAAACGAATAGCTCGGAGCCGAGTGTGTCTCAGTTCGGTGGTGTGCGTGCATGAGTGTGTGTGCGCGCGCGTGTGTGCTTTCTTTCTTTTTCTTTCTATTCTATCTACCTCTGTCCAGGGAATTGTTCTCAACATTCACAAACACATCGCAAATACCCGCCGGCTTCACAGTATCGATTTCTAATTAGACGGCAGGATAATCGTTGGAGAGAGAGAGATGAAAAAGGGAAGAGGGTGGCAAGAATAAATAAATAAACAAAAAGGTCTCGTGATTAACTGAATTAATAAGAGAAGTACAAAAACAGGAGAGCAATGCAAAATAATGGACTTCCATACAATCATGCAGACATCGCGTAAATTTAAATGAAGGGATTTTTAGTAAGTACAACTTCCTGTTTGACATCATTTCTGCTATTATGCTGAATTCTCAGTGGTAGACAGTTGACTGTAGAATAGAGTTCTACACTGATTTTTAGTTTTCCCTAATTCTACATGGGGGAAAATTACAGAAAAAAATGCTTTTCTAGATGCTTTTTCTTCGCAATAACAGCGATTTTTACGTCAGTCAGACGACTTCACGATGAACTTCTCACTCTGAACTCTACTCTGTTCTCCCTCCATCCGTCTCTACCCTTCTTGACAGTGCGAGTCACAGAGGTTAGTCCAGGGCTCAGGTAGCTCATTTACTTTAATCAAGCTTTCATGATCACGACTATGCGCTTGTCTTTGGCGCGCGCACTTCACTCTTTCTCTTTCCTTCACTTTTCATAGAACGATTCTCCCTCTGTATCACTGTTCATCTCGTTCTTTTCCCCCTTACTCTCTCCTCAAGCATATGTTAATAACTCGGGTGAACACACACCTACTTAACCCCTCTCTCCTTTGTGCTCTCCTCCCTCTTTGGCGCTCTCTGTCATTATGATGGTGATAAAGTGTAGGATTACTCCGAGGGCTAAACAGTGACTGCTCTGCCCTGAACCCAGCGCACACTATCAATCTCCCAGAGTGTTGCTGGAGTCCTGTATCTTTTGCCGCTTTTATCTATCGTCCTTATCCCACTAGCATTCACGCAACTTTTTATTCCTGTGTGCAGTTTAAGGTTAGGCATAACAGCCTTGTGGGTTTAGATTTCTGTTTTGTCAAAACTGTTTATGAAGTCGCTTTTAATAAGGGATGAAACTTTTTTTTGCCTTGCAAAAAAAAAAAAAAAAAAAACTTGAAGGCAGATGCACGCAGTGAACACATTGATTTATTCTCTCTCTCGCTTGTATCAGAGATCCGTTAGGATTTCTTTTTTCCGTTTGTTTGAAGTTCTCGGCACGTCTCATTACCGACACGCAAGAATCTCTCAATAAAGGAAGCACGTTTTGCAGGCAGGTTTTACTCCTTCCAGGTGTTGTTTCTGCATATCACGCCCACAATACCATTAATAATAATACTAATATCAATAATAATAATGGGGGTGTGATATTAGAATAATTATTATAATTAATTTATTTATTTTTGTTATTAATAATAATGCTGCTGTTGATGTCATTTGCAACAATAGCAATAATACTTTTTACTTGTAGACTACGGGCTCTATTGCGATACAATGTTTATCACAATTGGGTCGGACTGATATTTCCTTCCGTGAATCTTCTTAAATTAATCAGCATATAGCCTAAATTATGATGTAACTGCAACGCAATTCTCTAGTAAGGTCTGTGACGAGTAGGTCCATGATGCAGCAGTCGCGTGGCTGTCCCTGACTGTGACGCGATCTGAAATACATACAGGCTGGGTTCAGGTGTTCTCAGACTAGAGGTACATTGGTACAGGTGCTGTTAAGTCACCACACAGAACACTAGGACCTTCACCAATCACCACCATCTCAGAATGTTTGTCTGCCGAAGATAACAGTGCTAAAATAAAATATAATAATAATAAGAGAGTAATAAGTTATTATGCTATACTGGAACTGGAAAGGTTTCAGAAATGTTTATTATTTATACAAAGATTAATAAATGTGCGTACGTAATCACGCGTTGATCAAAAAGTGTCCGACAATTACTATCGCCAAAATGTGAACTATATCTGAACTATCTTCTGGAAGAAACGCACACTAACTTGATTTTTTAGAAAACTCTTGCAGCGTCACGCATTTCCGGTTAACGTTATAGCTTTATTAAGATTATATAGATCATAAAAAGATTCAAGTTAGCAAAGTATACATAGGATGCATTTATTATCTATTGTAAAGGTCTTGTGTAGCGACTGCGTGTTTGTTTTTTTAAAGGCGGTTTTACCAACAGTTTTATTCTCGGACGTTATTTTGTGTCTAATGACTTTGCATTGATCAAAATGTAGTATCGTTCATGTTTTAACAGGTTTGTTCTTTTCTCTCTTATAAACCGGCGAGTTTTAGATGTATCTGTGGCTGTGTATTGTATAGACCAAACCTAATAACATAAGGAAAATATTTGTGGACCCTAGATATTTTACAAAACAGACAGGTAAGCACAGAATAGCAGAACATCCTAGAAAATTAAAAGTAGCTTAGCTATAAACTTTTATCCTTGCTCAGTGTAAAAAAAACAGCATGTTTTCCAGAAAATGTAGCAAATCAAGGTCTTAAAGTAATATTCAGAGAAAAAAATGAAATGGTCATTATTTATTTACCCTCATAAACGTGATGTTCTTTATTCTGTGAAACAGGATTAGTTATGGCAGTATGGCTAAGCTGCTTTGTCTAAGGTAAATGTAAAGACCTCGCCATAATATAGTATTAAAGAAGAATATGCACTATAAGTGTGCAATAATCCATTGGCTCTAATGGTCACTACAATCTACTAATGCTTATGAGTGAATGAACATCATCTAAAGGTGGTAGTGGAGCTATTTGACATCGAAGGCCACACACATGACCTATGAAGACAACTTTTGTAAAGTTACCTTGTGTCAGGTTTTAGTTCCAAGGATGAAAATTTGTGCTCATGTAATCTCACATTTGGAGCTAGCTGTTTTAGACTCTTTAAACCAATTGGTGTAGAGATACAGGCTTAAGCATAACAAGTCTGTGGGTCCCAATAGGAGCAGTGATTGTTCCGAATGTTGTTGAGGACAGAAAAATAGGTACATAGACCTTTTGGAACATTGGAGAGTTCTCAGAATTCCTATAAACAGTGAGTTCCTATAAACACTGAGTCAAGTTCAGCACTATAGCAGTACTGAGTACCGAAGACCGCAATGCTCTTAAAAATTTGAGAAGAAGTGTAGGCTAAGTTTCTGCAGCATTTACTGTCCTCACTGTAGTTAAATTTAAATCAGTGGATCATTGCATAAAAAAAATAACTATGTTTTTGGCTACGAAAAAACTGGAAAGACTGGAAATAAATAAAAGTGGTAGGTGTTGTTTATTCATAGAGGGGTCACGTAAAAAAGAAAAAGAACAGTGACTCACCAACATACATGGAAAGAATCATTTACAATAAGGCTAAAACACAAACTAAAGTTACAAATATTCTGCATTATTTTGTTAAGATAGAACAAACTGAAATGGATAGTGATTTTAAGTTGTATGCGTTTGAACATGGTGAATGGGAATATTGATATTTTACACTATAATACAACAAATTGTTATGGCAGTAAGCACAAAGCAGGAAATTATTTAACTTTCAGGCACAGAAAGTGCCTTGTTCTGATTTTCTTTTTTTATACAAAATTATGAAATTAGACTGGGTTTACACAAGCCTCGAGCTCTTACTTGTCTAAAGATACATTTAAATGTTACACAAAAGTAACAGTTCACCCTTAAACAAAATTTCAAATGCTTGACACAATAATGGGACCCAAAACAAAACTGTGCCCCATTTTTAAAAAAATATATTTGTTCCACAAAAGAAAAAATATCATGCAGGTTTGGAATGACACAAGTGTGAATAAATATTAACAGCATTTCATTTTGATTTTAAGTTGAAATGTTATCGTAAAGCAAGAGACGTTGCACAAACTATATAGAGCCACCCACAACCTCTCTCAAACTCTTACTATCCTTTGTCTTCAGTCAAACTCAGGACCATATTTCCACTCTTGTATCCCCCCCTCTACTCCCCCTCAAACAGCCCACCTCTGCGCGTGTCAAATCGAATCTCCACCTCAGCGCCTACTACACCCGCTGTGTCCATGTATAATACGTCATACACACAGGGAGTGTGCGATGACGGATTACTGAATTAGACGAATAATGACACCTGACACTTCTGTTACCGCTCCCTGAGCTGCCACAGCCAGCGCCGCAGCGCCGGTAAATAAAGACCAGAGATGAGGAAATACAGAGAGAGATGAACAGGGAGGGGGAATGGCAGGGAGATGAATGGAGAGAGCGTATAGAGGTGCGTAGGCCTATATACAAAGAGAGATGGAAGGGAAAGCGAAGACAAAGAGAAAAAGAAACTCGACAAGTCAGCTAGATGGATGTACGAGGGCATTTTTGTTTGTAATCTGCTTTGTTTCACAATAGTTCACAATGGCGTAGCGCTGTTTTCGAAACCAATAAACGCACAAAAGCAGAGGAGCTGTGTATTGGCTAGAATTTAGGTCCACACAACTTGAGTTGAGATGTGATGTTAGTGTGGCATGACCTATAGGGAGTGCACTGAGACCTTGGCCTGTAGAGAGTATAGAAGAAGTTTTGGAAAAAAGTCCAAAACGACACTATGACTCATTGACTTGTTGTTCAAAATAGGTTCTTTTGTGTTTCACTGAAGAATATAAGTCATACTTTTTATTTTTGGGCTTAAAGCTCACTTTTATGCTGTAGGGTATACAAATGATAGAGAAAAGATGATGTATGCAATAATAAATTTTTAAAATTACAACATAAAATAAATACTTTTACCAATCCAGATATCTGTCACCGTCATATAATATTGTGTATGCAAAACACAAGTTTTCTATGGCATCTACAGGTTTAGGGGAACATGACACCCATGTATGAGAATTTTTGTGAGAGAGAGCTAGAAACAGAGAGAGAAGGGAGCCAGAAAGAAATATTGACAAAACCTAGATATACACATAAGTCACTGAGTGTGGTCTGCCCGGCTCTTGTGTTTTATAGCTACGCTCTGTGCTGGCGGAACAAGATGACAGCTGAGTTCCTTCAACGGAAAATATGGTGCCTCTCTTGTTTTCTCCGTCTCCCTCCATCGTTCTCATACTCCGTCTATCCCTCTTTATATTACTCTGTCACCTCACAATTTTGTTCTCTCCCCCTCCTCTGTGTTTTTTGCTTTCTTTTTATGGTAGCCTCTTCTCTTGCAGTGCACGTTTCTTTCTGCTGCTTATCTTTTTGCCCTTTTTTATGCTCATTCTTCTTTCTTTTTACCTCAATGTCTCTATCTTTTTGGGAAATGAACACTATTGTTTATAGTAAGGAGTCAGTAAGACATTTTAATTGAAAGAAGTCACCAAGGTTGCATTTATTTAATCAAAAATACAAATAAAAACAGTAATGCTGTTAAATATTCTTCAGTTTCATAAGTATCACATGATCCTACAGCAAGTCTTCCAATATGCTTAATTTAATGATCAAGAAATGTTTATTTATTGTTAATGTTGCAAAAAGTTGTGCTGCTTAATATTTTGTGGAAACCAGGGTTCTTAGATGATTAGGAAATTTAAAACAACAGCATCTGTTTCAAATACTGTCACCTTTGATGCATCATTTCTTAACAGAAGTATTCATTTCTTTTAAACAAAGTCTTATTGACCTCAAACCTTTTTAACATTAGCATTCTACAACATAATATTTTTCTTTTTTGTTGAAAACTTTCAAGTGTATTTCTGCTGTTTTCTTTGATGCTCAATCTACTTTAACGTGTCTTTCTTCCCTCAGACATTTTTTAAAATTTGTTATCTGTGTTACTTTTCTCTCATTTTCACTGGACATTTTGTTTTATCAGTCATCTTGCAACCAGGCTACAGAATGAGAAGTAGAACTTGCAAGTTCCTTTATATGTACTTCTTCCTGTCTTGCATTTGATAGGACATAAAAACGTAAAAATATAGGCTACCAATACAACGCATTTTAAATGTACATAAAAGTCGAGAATCTGCTTGTTTCTTTAGGCCTTATCCTATTCACCCTGATTTCTTTAGCTTGTTCCTCACCACTTCCCTTACACACTTTCTACATTCCAGCCACTCCTCCCGCCTTCTTCCGCAGCCCAAGCACAGAGCCCCAAGTGTCGGAATCAATTAAGAGTGAGCGCCGTCGCGCCAGTTCCTTCACGGAGGTAAATATTAAACTGCAAGGAACGGTGGACAGAGAAAGAGAGAGAGAAAGAAAGAGAGAGACGGAGGAGGGGAGGGGAGAGCGAGCCCTCCGTCCCTAATCCACCGCATCGATCAGCCGGGGATGAGGGTAATATATTATTTTGACAAGATACGATCCTCCGACGCGCACCGCTATCCCCGGCGATCGATTTCTTTTTCTCTCTCCCTTTTTTCTTTTTCTTTTTTTCCCTTCAGCAGTAGGGACACTGCATGCGCGCCTCTGTTTTGTTGTTAGCCGCTGTGTGTGCAAGTGTGACTGAGCGAAACAGTGTGAAGCCAACAATAGTTGAGGAAACGCCTGGAGAAAACTTCTCATCTGAGCGGCACAACCTCGGCATCTCGACAAAACGATAGCAGTCGTGAAGTCTTAATAATGTCTTTACGGCGTCGTCTAAGGAACATAAATTTCATAGTGATCACCCAGTTTCCTGGTCGTCAAACGAGCTCATAAAGAGGAAGAGGGAAGCCGTTCACTTGGGCTACAGAAGACTATTAAATAACAAGACTTTAAAAAATACAGAAGCTCTTCCAGCTGAGGTTTTCATATTTCAGAGCAGAGTCGCCTGGGTGACGCTGACCAAATGTAAAGTTAAGTGTCTGGCCCCTCCGGTCCCCTGTGCTCTTTTGCCTTCCCTCCATATCGCTTTGTAAACTGTGTCTAAATGCTAAATTCCCAGATCAATTTTTTTCATTCAACCTCCCCCCCCCCCATTCCTTTGTGCCCGCTGCCCCCTGCCTCCGCCTCCGAAGTGGATTGAAGTTCACTGTCTCTTTGCACGCGCAGTCTATGGTGTGCTCGCATGTATGTGCTCATATGTGAACAAGCACACAGAGACTTAAAAATCTGTGAAGGCAGGCGAACGGCGAAATATCTAGTAAATCAGCTTGTTTCATAATTTTCAACCACCTCTCAGCAGGCCTCTCTGCCTCCCCGAGCACTCGAGCACCAGTCTCAGTCTGGTGGTCGTTTGCTTGCTCCCTTTTTTATTGTGCCATTTTCTGCCACTTCGGCTGCTGTGAAGGAGGCAGTAATGCAGTCACTGTCCCTCTGCAGCCCCCTGCTGTGTGTGCAAGTGACTTGGCCTGTAAGGAGAGGGGGGAGACGCGGGGTCAAGGTGAGCTCTAATACACTATTGATCCGCCCCAATTGAAAACCTGATGGAAATTTTACCCCCCCCTCCCCTTTTCTCCTTCCCATCTGTGTATCTCTGTCTTTCCCTTGTCTTTCTTTTTTTCTCTCTCCCTAGTGAACAACTTCTTCTGTGCTTCCTCCCTTTTTGCAAATTAGATCCTACCCAGAGGCTGTCTTTTTTCTCTCATGTTGTCCCCCTTCTCCTTCTTTGTCGCGTTTTACGTCTTTACACTTTTGAAGACATCTAACCCAGTTTCTAGCTTTTTAGGAGACAGTCGCAAAACAGCTACTTCTCTCTGATTAAGTTTGCCTTTTTGAGGTATTGCATTCATAGACTGAGTCTTTGAATGAATTTAAACCTGAGTGAGTGTGGCTGAGTAAATAAGAGCGCACACACATGAGTGGTGTGGCAGTATGGTCACCAGTGCAGTGTATTAAATGCCACTGTGGGTTTGGCCTCAGGGCTGCACAGCGATCCCTCAGCAGGAAGAGCCAGTCGATAGCACTCCATCCTGGTCAACAATGAGCAACACTCCACAAAATCTATGTCAACACTTCTGTATTTTCACTACGGGTAAAGTGGAAAACGAGACGAACCCCCATCCATCACGTTTTAAAGATCTCTCTCTTTCTCTGTCTCTTTAATGTTACAATGATGCAACCAATAGATGTGTTATGGTTGGGGACCATTCATGTGAATTTGACTGAATTGAAAGATATTCATTGCAGGAAATGCATTCTGGGAATTGAAGTGTTCTTCTATCCCAGTTCCACTAAGGTTTATCTGTATCTATAAGGCTTATAAACCTACAAACATCAAAGCTTTTTGAACTTCTTCAACCTTTCAATTAACGCCTTGTTCACAAGTCAGCATTTAAACTTGCTGTAATAAACCTGGCTTTAAAAAAACAGTTACGGTAGTGGCTGAAATTGTAATAAAACACCTCACAGATATGAAAATATTGACCTTTTTTGCTTCCGAAATATGATTTCATGAAACATACAGATATGAGCACATCAAATATCAGATGAGGTGATTTTTTTTATCCAGGAAAAGACTATTCACTTTAAGCTTTAATGTTTGTTATGTCCACCTTTTGCAGCAGTTACAGCAGCACATCTCTATGGCATAGAGTCAGTATATTTCATGAGAGCTTCAGCACTAATGTTATTCTATGCCTTCTGCAACTCAAGTTAAAGACTTTCCTTTAAATGTACAATAAATCTGTCCAGTTTACTTTCCAGCTCACCCCAAATTTGCTCGATGGGGCTGAGGTCCTGAGGTTTCAGCACATTGGGTCTGTCGCAGGTAACGGTCATTTCATCAAAAACAACTGAAACCTCTTAAATATGCAGAGTGTTTTTCACAATTATGACCACCACTGTATCTGCGTTTTGTTGAATTTCAGTTAATTTAAATTCTATTTCTTACACTAGAATGTCAATTCTCTATCCTGTTTGCTAACTATTCAGCAACTGCATTGGAATTAAAAATGCCTACTCGATTGATTTCAGAATGGTGTACAATCCATCTATAAATCCATCAAACATGAGGCTTGAAACACACTGGATTTCTTAATGATCTTTTTCCTATAATGATTGGTAAATTTAATGACCAGACTACACCGGAGGATCCTGATTGCAAAAAGAGTTCAGCAACTCTTTGCTTTGACCTTTCCCTGCTTGCATAGCTGTTAACTACTTTGTAGAACAGACTGCATGATAAAACTGTCTCTCTGTGTTCATGCAAGAGCTTCCAGGTGTGATTTATGTTCTGTTGTGTATCTGTCAGGTGGTAGCGCTATCTGTATCACAATCTCCCCATGGACGCAGAAACATTACACATGTGGTGAGGCCCGGTGTCGACCTGTAGCCTGTGATACACATCTGGAACATCAATGACCATGATGCACACTAAGAACAAGGAGCGAGACAGTGCTGCAGTGAAAGACAGTGAAAGACTGCAGCCTTAGGGACAATAATCAAGGTTGTTCTATCTAATTCCTTACTCCTTACACAGGTTGTATGTGCTAAAGAGCCAAATAAACCCCAAATAATCACATTTTCTCTTTCTCTTTTTATCTCACTCTCTCTTTTTCTTTCTCTCTCTCAGAGGGTCTTAGCTTAATTGCTTTTAAACCGGATTAATGACTGACCGGAGACATGTTGCCTTAATCTCCGCTCTTGTAAAGCTGCTGTATGTCTTGGCTGTGCCTTCTCCCTTTCCTGTCCTCATCCATCCTCTCAAACCACTTACTCTTCGTCTCCCTCTCCCGCACTTTCACTCAGTCACCATCAGTCTCCCTGTCCGTCTTTCCCAAGCACCGTTCCTACTTCTTCTGCGCATTATAACTCAATTCCGTTCTGCCATTTGTCTCTCTCACGCTCTTCGCTGATGTATTCTTATCTTTTACTTTCATCTCTAGCTCTCTGTCCGAGTTATGAGCTCGCTTACTCATAAGTGCAAACACACTCAAACCCCTCTGTTGTGTGTGTGTGTGTATGTGTGTGTATAGCCTACACAGTAGTCGTGATGCATGGCCTTGTATTAGCACATGTCGATGGGAGCTTGTCATTGCCTCCTAAGTGTTTTGGCAATACTAGGGATCTCCTGTCATGCCAGTGTAACTAATCTCAATCGAATTACATTGAGCTGGTATTGAGACGGCGAGAGAGGACAAGAGTAGGAGGCTGTGTACTTGACTAAGCACCTCTCACTCTAACAAGTGTTAGTTTGTGTTTGCTACCGTCCTTAATATAAAAAAAGCATAGCTTAAAAAAAAAGGTGGATAAAGGTCATGGATCACAGGTTTCTTGTTGTCTAAACATGTTACAGTGAGGTTCATTTAAATTTTGTCATTTGTTCATTTTCAAACCCATTTCATTTCTTTTGCAGAAAATATAATGCTATAATTGTTCTGACATATAGTGGAAGTCTAAGGGGTCCAAAACAACATTAAACCCAAGTGACTTGATTATATAGATTATATTTGTCTGCATTTCACAGAACAATTAAAGCCATGCAGGTTTGGAATGATTCGAAGCACGATGGCATCATTTTTACTTAAATAACTGCGGAAGGCTCGAATTCGATATACTGCTAAATTGCTTTAGGAATTTAGGAAATGGTTTGGGACTTCTTTCTCTCTCCACACTCTTCTGTCTGCTCAAAAGCCTAATATGTCTAACCTCTGCACTCTTTTATTTAACCTACACCCTCTGTTCTACACCCGTCTCTCCAACTTTTGCTCAAGCCTACTGTCTCATTCTCTCCCGCGGACATTTCTATCCCCTCCTCTCTCCTTGCAGTTGCCGTCAGGATTAAACAGTTATCTCCGAGGCCCTCTATCGCCCCTAAATACTGCGGATGATAAGACTCGCTTGGATTTGTCAAATTGGGCGCCATCGATTAACTGACCTTTCCTTACTCTCAGGCTCGCAGGCACTCTCCACACCGCCGACAAGCCAGATAGAGAGATAGATGGATATATATTGGTGTTATTATTGTGTACAAGTTTGTAGCTACCAGGGGTGCACGGGAGGTGGACGAGATAGGAGGAAAGAACACAGTAGGGAGGGAGAAGGGACAGAGCAGGATCTGGGAGAGGAGGAGAGAAATGCCTTTGCCTTTCAAAGAGTTGGAAGAAAATAAGTTGTATGCCGAGAAACACAAAATTTGAAACATTTTTAAGCCACCTTGACTGTATCTTTTTGTGCACACTGTAAATTGTATAGTTAGATTTAAAGTTTGCTTTATATGGTAACTGATTTTACTCCGCTTCAACCTGACTACATGAACAGTATTCTTCAGGTTAGAACAGGCTGAATTAGACCCATAGGTAAGTGTATCTGAATTATTTGTTAATTCATTCATTTGTCTTTACAATTTATTAATATCCCAATGGCTCCAAACACATAATTACAGATAAAAATTCAACAAAACAAGTTTAGGCTTTAACGTGCCAGATACACATCTGAAGCTATTTTTTAAATATATTTATAAATAATTTCATATTAGGTGAAAGTACATGTCTAAGCTTAAATATGGAATAACAGATGCCGCGCATTAAGCCGCGTGTTTTTACAACCTGTTGTGAACAAACTCACGACGCGATTACGAGGAATATTCTCGAAGCAAAATAGATGCGAGATGTTATATGACGCGAGTGTTTCCTGTCATCAGCGCAGACCCGTGTGTGTGATTGTTTTACGGAGCTGAACTTACCGGCACTCCCAAGTGGCCTCGCCTCAGACTGAAACCAAGGGCCGGAGCCGGCACCGTGGCTGCTGGGTGTAGGATGGACCGAGAATCGCTGGGCTTTATCTGATCCAATTCGGAGAGCAAAGATTGTGATGTTCCGTGCAGCAGTATAATTGATGCGCTGAAATGCAAAAAAAAAAAGTTGTTGTTAAAAAACAATATAGAAATATATGTATTAAACTAGTTTTTATTGTTGATTATTCTTCTTCAGCAATGAGTAACTGCAACTGTAAAAGTAAGAAATACATGTTAAACAGCCTAACATCACTTTAGTGTAGGCTATGCCAGCAAAAAGTCGGTAAGCTTTATTTTCCTCCGACAATTTCATGCGACAGGTTTGTTCGGGAACTTATCAATTTAAAGGCTACACAGTTCTTTTTCCGCAAAAACAGAGGCCATCATCGAATATGTCAGATAATAGAGTAAAACTGTAATTCTGCTTAAAAAATACATTAACAACAAAAATTGGCTTTTTTTGTTAGATCATTTATTTATGCAGTAATTTTACAAACCGACATCGACCTAATGTTGCACAAACCGCGCTGAGATAAAACAGCTCGAAAATACTAAAAGAAAAAATACGATAAAAAAAGAATGCACAAAAATCGTTTCCGCTTTACGTTAAAATAATCATTGCTCAAACTTAGTGCTCCGTTTATTTATTTTTTAAATTATTGTAACATTTCTAACAGCAGCGCTCATATTATGCTATAGCTAGAAATAAAAAGACATTCTGAAAAAATAGAGAATCAGAAGAAATATTAAACCTATTAAATGTGATTAGAAAAATGTTTTTATGCAAGCTAAATATTCTTTGTAACAAGTGTCCGCCAAAGAGGAAAACGTCACAAAACCGCCAAATATTTCACCATATAAAGATGTAAAGGTAAAAACACTTTTCGATAACTTTTAATTTATCTTGAACTTTTTTTATTTAAGATAATTGTTTGTTTCTATAATTATTTTTCTTTTTATTAGAATTTCAATTAATTGTTAATTTTATTTGTTATAATCATCATCATCATCATCATCATCATTATTATTATTAACACAACCATGTCAGTAACATTATAGCATTTACGTATCCTAATTATCAGCTACAGTATAGCTTCCAAGTAGCCTAACCAAGCATCGTGATTCCAGAACAAAGTTTGGCCAGGTGAGCAGTTTCGGTATGGCGGACTAAGCAGAGGCAGTGCTGGGGTAGAGGGAGGGGGAGGAACTGAGTGATGTGGAGAGGAGAGATATCCCCAAATGCCATTTAATGTCGGAAATATTTCCAACAAATATTGACAGAGAGATAGACGCAGGAGGGAGCCGCAGAGGAACAGCGCAGGCGGGCATGTGATTGAATTAATGGATGTTCTGGATATTGTCCAAATTCGCGGACTGACGTCCTGCGGTTAATTACTTTGATTGAAATCAAATAATGTTAAAACACGTAAACAGCGAACTCGGAAGATGCAATGGCCCCTGCATGTTCAAGGACTGAGAGTACAGCCTCAAAATTACAATTAGAAACATTTACATCAAGTGACAAACAAAATCAGTTAATAAAACCTCCGTGATTGTCAATCGGTTCACTCTTTTTTTTCCTCGCAATTATTTTGATGGAATAATAATATTATTAATATAATATTTAAAATTATATTATACTACTAATAATTATTATGCCTATTATTATTAGTATTAGGCTATTATTTTTAACAATAACCATATAGGGCATATCATTGCTTTAATTGTTGTTTTTATGGCAGCAAAAAAAGTAGCCTATTACTTACATAATAACTATAACGGTTTCATATTTTATCTACAAAACATTCACCTAAAAATAACTTGTAAATATATATAAAATATAAAAATGTAAATATATGTAAATAAATATATGAAGCAAACTTCAGATTTAACATATAAAACAAAATTACCAAAATTATCCACTAACCGTTTTCACAATAAAACATGTTATATTATTACAAACTAAAGCACAGGCTTCTTTTAATAAATTGTATGTAATATTAATATATAAGACAGTATTTTTACAATTACCATTAAGGACAGAGAACACTGCGTATCGTTTACGCTTTTACTAAATTAAAAATAATCAAATTAAAGTTTTTTGAAAATTCGATATTTTTTAGACCATCAAATGTATTAAAATTATTGCAGTGTAATATTTAGCATGCAAGCCACATTCAAGGTTCAAGGTTTAGTTCATTGCTTAAACTCTACAGCTCCAGATCGTCATGAACGAACTTTAGAGATGAGCCGAGTCAGGACTGTAGAGTAAACGAAAAGAGCAAAAACAAAAACAAAAACTCGCACGTTTTAGTAAATAATTAAACAACCCCAAACAGAATCCATGGATAGATCAGTAGCTACATCTAAAATGATTAAAGCTAAATATCTGTTTATTGATTTAGAAACACTTATCAAAAACATTGTGTAAGTAATAATTGATGAGATGTATAAGCTACTATATGCTGCCATGGATATGCATCAAATATCGCCTGGGAATAAAATTTTATTCCACTTTTTAAGACAAACTAACCGAGAGTTATGGATTAATACAGTCTAAAACTAGACGAACTCTTGAAGATGTAAAGGGAACACATTGAGCAGGGTGCTTAAAAGTTTTCATATAATAACATGACACGTGCTGAATTATTGCACAAGTGCGTAGAAAAAGTTTTCAAGTTCCAGCTTTCTGGCCAGAGCTTTATATTAAACCTACTAAAATGTTGGCATAATTTTGACATAATACAAGGATATTTTAAAAGAAGCGCAATACCACATGCCTAGGATATATATATATCAAATGTATGGTTTAATATACGAAACGTATTTATGCTGGTCCATTCTTCGATAAAATTGTACTGTATAACAGCCTATAAGTTTTCAAAAAATTAAAAATTAAAAAAAAATTAAAAAACGGCAACTACGCAACGGAAAATGAATCCAAGTAAATATGGGAAAGAAAGTGAATTTTGTCCTCTCGCTCGCATTTGACCGGTGGACAACATGACAAGGATGAATGAATGGAGCAGCACACGTTATGCACTTGTGAGAGTAAATTGAGCTTGGTCATTTGGCAGATCGAAGGGATACACACACACCCGGCGCTTAGTCCACATTAAACGTCTCTAGTTGCCGTGAGAGTGACTGTTTAATTGACTGATTGATAGTGTGGCGTGTAGGTGAGGGCTCAACGAACAGCGTTAACAAATAGAGACACTTAGCAGCTAATCCGACGTGGCACGGACCGCACGGCTCGCGAGGCCGTTTGCAAGTGTGCGCGCGGACGTCAGCGCTTTTACCCAAAACTCAAGCATTTTTATACTGTAACTTATGCGATTTACGAAAACAGCTAAATAAAGCCTATACAAATTAACAAAAAAAGTTACGTCCTTAAGTTTACATAATTGTAATAATAGGCTGCTGCTAATAAGAAGAAACATAAGAAAACACAACTCAAACGCATGACGCGTAAAATACAAGTAGTTTCAAAGGCGACAAAAAGTTCCAAAATACCACTTTGTGAAATCTTGTCATCCTAAACGTTTTGATAACACGAAGCGTATGACATACCTCAGCCTTTCCTGCTCTTGTTCTCCAACCGTCCACAGTAGAAACTATCTAACCCTTGTGCGCTTTCACCCTCCTGGTGTGTGATCCGGGGAGCGCGGAGCCGGGAACCGTGGAAGCACCTCTACACTAATAACCACGACCGAGGGAACTGAATGAGAGGGAGGGAGGGCGCTGAGGAGGTGTGCATCTCTCGGTAAGTAGTTAATTAGTAAATCCCCATTCGCTGTGCCTCGGGTCGGTTTGTTTTCCCCGGTCGACAAGCCGAGAGGAAAGAGAATTTGAAGTAGGATTCGACCCGTTTCCGCTCCTCTGTCTCGTATATGAAGTGCGTGCGTATGTGTGTGTGTGTTGTCCTCCCTCCTCCCTTCTCTCCCTCTCATTCTTTTCGTCAGAAAATCCCCTTTACTCGCGTCCTAACATCCTCGCATACACAACTGTCCCTCGCGCAATTCTCCAGATACCATCTATTTAGTTTTTGGACTTAATGCCCACTGTCCACGCTACTTTCAGTTTGACACTTAGCCACATGCAGCAAAATACTTCACGTAGTCATCATACTTTCATCAGCACCATTACAATGGTTTCTGGATAATTTTGTCATCTCCTAAACGCTGGCTGCAGTCGGTGAGGATAGATCTATTCCGCCTAAACACCTTTCTCTGGTGATGCATGAAATGCAAGCATTATAAAATTTTAGAGTCATATTAAGAATTATTAAGAATCCACGGTCAGATCATTTAATTGTCGAATTGTTAAAAAACTGAAACACTGGAAACTAGCAGCCTGCAAAACTAGAGTTGATCTCGCTGGCGTTTACCCTGATTCTGGACTTCGAACAGAAGTAAACATCACTTTAAGTCTTCACGGTCTTTTCCAAGCAATTGACTGCACCTAACAAACTTAAATGACTTAATTGATTCGCTACGTAATAATCCATTAGGTAAACCTGTGGAACCCACTGGGGTGTGGAAGGAGGCATATGATCTAGGAGGCTGGAAGCGGATGCATAAAGAGAATGAAATGACAAAGATGGATTGAGTATGGAAAGGATACAAAGGTTTTGCCAACTATACAGTTCCAAACAATATTAACCTGACTTGTTCAATATTGTCGTGCACCTCTTTATCGCCCTCTAGTGAACACAATGACTAGAGAGGGTCACAAGTCCATTCTCATGTGAGTCAGCGTTACAAACTCAGAAATGAATACTCCTTATTAAACACTTATTGCATAGGACGAAGATTGCATGCAGCCTGCACAAGTTAAGAAAAGATCAGATAATATTTTAATTATAATGTAATAAAAAAGGAAGGTGCATATTTGGTATTATAAAAATAAAAAAATAAATGTGTAATTTGTCTTCACTTTTCTCTGAGCTCCCTTGCTCAGTCTTGAACACACACGGACGTGCACACAACACACACACTTGGATCATATTTCAATGCTGAGGTCATGTTGGTATCACACAAACTGGTTACTCAAAGTCACATCTTCCAAATATTCAGTGAGAGGATGTGAATACAAGCCCAGACACAGGTAATAGACTTTAATGTTCTGTGTATTACAGGACTCTCCGATGGCATTATGAATGCAAGGTGCGTGGTTTGCTCTAATGTCAGTGACTGTGGTGACAACTGATGGTGCATCTATTAGGTGGGAGGGGGAAGACTGACCTATCCCATTATCAGTGATTGAGGTTATTCGTATAGGTAGAGCTGAGATTTTTAAAGCTCACTTTGCACCATATGGATTAACTGTCTGCTTCCTTACTGTATGGTTTATTACTTTACAATGTGGATCCGATTCACAACCACATCATGTTGGCAAAGGACATATTGTGCTGCAGATGTATAATCGTGCACAATCTAGGTCTCTAAGGATTTTCATATATTAAATCTAAGCTTGAATAAAAGCAATCTGGTTTGGTATGCACATTTAAATAAACATAAGTTAATAATTATTATTTTATTTGCTACTTTGATCATTATGACATCACACTCCCCCCTAAAGAAGAAAAGAAATAGCTTAAGTTTGTGTTCGCTGAAATATGGGAACCACAAACAGAGAAAAGAGAGAGGCCTCTGTACATCTTTAGACGCAAATAGATAGAACAAGGTACAACAAATAGAAAGAGAGATAGAAATAAAAGGAAAGAAAATGGGAAGAAAAGACAAGCTGTGAGAGAACTGAAGAGAGGGATGGGAAAACGAAGAGAAAAGGAGAGCAAGAAAGAGCTCCAGTCCCCAGTCTTAATCTGAGCAGGTCTGATCAATAGCCCATTTCCCATTGTTGCCAGAGCTCTTCGATCGCTACACCACCGAATTAACACACCCACTTTAATCTGGAGGGGAGACGGGCCCCATGGGTTGGGGGTGGGGTTGTTGTTAGGTGCTGGGGTTCAGAGTGGTCCGTTTGTGGGGTTGGAGGACTATGGGGGGCAGGGGTAGCAGCTGTGGAGGCATCCTCAAATGAAATCAAATCTAATTGTTATCACTGTTGGGCCTGGTGTTATTACTACTACTGTTTACAATTATCTCTAACTGCATTGCCTTTTCTGGGCTGCCTCTCTCTCCAGCAACAGAGCGTGAGGTAAACTGGACATTTATAAGCACTGTGAAAGAATTAGGCTTGTGATGATTATAATAATTGTTACCAGTGGATGCTCTAGTGCGGGTAAAATAGCAATAGCAATAAGTAAGACGAGTGCAAGCAGCTTCTGAATTTAGCTGATTTACTACACCTGCTGTCTCAGTCTGACCAAGAATTTTTAGATCGTACGATGTGCCCAAACTCAAGTAAATTCAAGTAGTTGTTTTGTTAGTGCCTTGGAAGTAGCTGAGTAAAGAGCATACAAAATGACATGTCTACGGCAAACATATTTAAATATGTAAATATAGGCAATTGTGAAGTCAACAAACATATCTCCCTTTCTAATTTATGTCATTTAAAAAAGATCAAAACTAATCAAATGGACAAAAAAATACTCTGATAATTCTGTACTGTTACCGTCACAACACAACTTTAATGGGAGATAGATTATCTATTTTATGTTCCGAAAATATGGTTCCCAAGTTTATAATTTCTAGAAAGTTGACAAACTGACAAAATGTTCTTCTTGAAGATAAAGAATGTTGCTCCTCCAAAACCTAAAACCTCTTACCCAATTTAAAAGTTGTACAACTTTCTATTTTCATCAAAACAGGGGTAATTAGTCATATTAATGAGTTCATCCTGTAAATCTGGCCCCCCAAAAAATGTTTTATTTAAACCCTATTACTTGATCGAACTAAAGTTTGGACTGGTCATAATATCAGCACCTAAAATCATGCCAGGAATAACAGCAATTTCACACTTGCTAAATGTCAGAACAACGCTCTCTCAAGCATTGCGTTTTTTGATATTTGTTTTTATGTATTGGCCCGAAGCAAGGCAACTACATCCCCCATAAACTTACAATTCTTTCAAGACCTCATGATTCCACACAGCCCAGCAGCCCACCAGAGTCTGTTCCCGTCACGCCTCCATGTGCGCTATTTCATATCAAAGTAATTTTCTCGTTTGCTAAGTGATTTAATTGAGGGTAATTAGGCATGCTTCTCGAGTGGATAGAGCTGTGTGTGGCTAACTTGGGTTAAATTAGCTTCAGTTCAGCTGTGAAATATGGGGTTAAGTGAGAGTAAAGGAAAGGAGATAGGGTGGACTGCCATAAAGGGGTTGCGTTTTTACTTTGAACTTTAACACTGAGAAAGAAGTTTTGTCTCTACTATATCTTGCTGTACATAATACTGAAACCCTACTAGATCTTAAACCTAACAACTGTATGTTAAGCATACGTGACTATAAATACATATTACGTTGTCTGCTTAATTCATCTAGCTTTAAGTGCCAAATCAGACCATCATAGTTTTACAGCACTTACAGCACCCAGCTGAATAAAACCAGTATCCTGATTTTCGTTAACTCTTACTTAAACCCTCTGGAAGCCCATAAATGTCTCAGAGCTATAAAAAAAATGATGAATGATGTGGTCATTGACTGTAGAGCAGTGTGCTGTCATCACTGCAATAAATGGGGGAGAAGGGCATATTCAAGTAAAGCATTATGAGTCTTTTATCCTCACTGGAGCAGTAATGAGTCTGTTATATCCTCCATAAATTTTGGCTTATAAGCGTAGCAGACATGCTTGTGCATCTGAGGTGAATTCTGGGAGAAGCTAAACTACATTTCCCATCATGCCTAACATTGGTTCACACCATGCATCAAAGTAGAACATGCCACAGGTACACTACCAAACACTTAACTGACATCTTCTGAAGACATGTCAATCACCAGTCATACTGCCATTTAGAAAGAAGAAACACAAAGTGCTGTATACTTGGTAGATTTTTCAGATTACTGATTGTTGATTGACGGCCTGACTACCAGACTTCTATTGATCTATGTGAAAAAGTGTTTAAAAACAGCATTTTGATGAACATGAAAGTTAAGAGCAAAATACTAAAC
Organism: Enteromius viviparus; assembly: GCA_032353835.1. NCBI lineage: Eukaryota > Metazoa > Chordata > Actinopteri > Cypriniformes > Cyprinidae > Enteromius > Enteromius viviparus. The sequence goes on along the minus strand of JAUCNO010000236.1, from coordinate 19,672,927 downwards.
GTCCTCAGGACATATTATTGTTTGTAGGTTAAGATGTTGCAAAAGAAAGGCTTTGATAAGTCTACAGTGTAAGCTTCCTTTTAAACCCTGAATTAGTACCGCACTAACTTCAAAGTAAGAAATAAAATGAGCACAAGGAATCATCACCAATAAAGCAATCGCTTCGCGAGTACAGGTGTACCATGCAGCACCTTTCAATTCCCCTTCCTTTCTCACCCTTTCCCATCGCGCCGTTCCGCACCCCGCAGCTATAAAACACCACACTGCGTAATGTGACACGTTTTTCTAATCATTGTCATGAAAAGTAAAATGCTGTGTGCAACAGGGGCAACTTCACAGACACCCAAGGTGGCACCATCTTGTTATGCTCTCTCAGTCATTCAGCGCGGACAAGTTATATTTTTCTGTAAATGAACATTTTTTGTTTTGAAACCTCAGACGTAGTCTACAGTCAAAAAGTAAAGAGCTTTACTCACCTGCAGCTGCGCATTCACATCGACTTAACACTTGGATTTCCGGGGTCCCGTGGATAGCAATATCTGCAACCCACAACAGCGACTGGAAACCACAGAAAATCAACTTGTGCATTAAGTTGGTTTTTGTCTCTCCGAATTAGCCTACCGTTCACAATGAGGCAACATTTTGTGATATGGCTGATAAAGCAATAGCACGACGAGTGAGCACGAGACAAAACACAAATGTAAACAAAACTAAGGAGGAAAAGGAAGAGAGAAAAAAAAGAGTTTCCTTTAGAATCTGGTAATGAAAGAAATGACGCCCACCCCATAGGTTTCTGTAGTCCCTCGCAAGTCCGCCTGCAAAGTGTGCAGGATGTGTTGGAAAGAGTGAGCTCAAACTGAACTGCACATGACGAGTCGCGCGCTAGTGAACGAGGACCGGTGAACAGAGGAGGAGAGAGGGGGACCTGTCAGGGAGGACCAAGAAGATAGGTCAAGGGGGGATGGAGGAGCTAAAGAGTCTGGGGTACATTCCCTAAAGCTACGCTAATCGCGGTTTGGGAGCGTTCGGTAGCTAGTCTGCACCTGGTCTCGCGCTAAAGGGTCAGAAAATTGACCGGCGACTGAGAGCAAAAACGGAGACTGCCGCGGAAAATATATGTAGACAGTGGGCAGATAGAAGATCGATCGGGTTATAATTTTGTCCAAAGTCGGGGAAAATAAAGTTCATGGAGGAATGAAATTTGAAAACATATGGCGAATCCCGTCGCCCTAAATAAGTTTCGATCTTTCGAAATAGAGTGTAGATAATATTCGGTTGGACGTTTGATGGAAAATGACGGATTTTTCATTTTGGACAGGTGGGGGTGAAGGAGGACTGGACAGAGGGGTGAGCTCTAGTCAAACGTGTTGCTTACGTGGAATAGGCTGCTGCAGCACACTTAAGAAAGAAAACTAAACTTACGAAAAGGAGTCTTTTTTTCCTCTTTTACCCCCTGTGCCCACATCTTTTGTATCACAAATGTCTAAATACCCCCCCACCTACATCCCCAACTCTCTACAAGGGGGCGAGGGAGAGAGAGAGTGAAAGAGAGAAAACAAGAATACCAAATAAATGAGAAATTTTCGTACAGGCACCGCTTCCGTACGTTCCATGCTAGCAATAACAATTAAATATCGACCGCTTTCCTCGGCCGGAGAGAACCTGAGATACTCAGAGACTGCCAAGTACCAAGACCCCGCTCACCCCTCCCTCTATTTCTCCATGTACCGCACACATCTACACTCTCTTCTTTATCCATCCACCTCTTCTATCTGCCTTAACTCATCCACTCATTATTTTTGTTCTTCAGGTGCTTAATTAATATTCATCTGGCAATTATCTTTTTCATGAAGCTAACTGTTTCTGAAGAGCATGCAGTCTGTTATAATCCACTCCAAAATCTCTAACAGTGTGAAGTGTTAACAACATTAAATCTAAATGCTTAGTGGGCCTGCTTTTGATAAAGGAGTTCATTCCACGTCTAACATCTGTTCCAGTCCAGAGTTTGGCCACAGATCACAAGCTTAATTGAATAATGGAAGACTGTAATAGGATAGAGTGGACATGCATGATCAATTGAAAGGTTTCCCCTCTCTGTCTGGTGGTATAAGCATAGAAACATATGACCTAAGATCTGTGACATTACAGTGATGAGAGGTCCAAGCCAATATCAAATATCTGCTCATAACCTGTTTTAATAATTGCAATTTTAGATACACTCATTATATTTTCTGTGTTTGCACTGGCCAATATGACCTGAGACTTACTGAACCTGATCGTAGCATCATGAAAAACAAAACCTTTCACCATGCTCTGCATGCCTAAGCAAATTTTTTTTGATAACATGGGGATTGTGGAGAGAATCATAAGATGTATGTAAAGTCTATGTAAAACAAACAGCTTTTATTGGGCTTCTTATATAACTGGATCTCGTTAATTTGAGAATATAACATTTTAAGATGATTTTTTTGCCATGGAAAAAAGATTGAGTGCACTTTTAAGCACCTTATCAGATTTTGTTAGTTATCCAATTGCATCCTACTTGTCTTAAAGCTCACAAAATACGTTGTCTGAAGAGAGAGAGAAAAAAAAACCTCAAGAGCAGATGCATTACAGTGATTGGAGCTGAAATGGCCTATCTGTGGTAATCTGAGTGAGCCAACACATAAGAGGTAAGACCGGTGCCCTTAAAACAACTTTTCAGGCTGAACAACTATCAAAAGTTTCTCAATCAACGTCATCGCCTTTCACTCTCCCTATATATTTTTTTCCGCCTCAGAACTTCTTTCTCAGAACTCAAACCATTCGATTTCTATTTATTTCCGCCCCCCCACCCCCCAGTTCACTCACAGCCTTCTTATCCGATCTTACCATTTTCACACCTCCAAGCCTCGACTCCAGCTATTAAACCCCATTCTTTGCGAGCGGTGCGCGAGTGGCCGTCACTCCCTTTCCTGTCGTGTTCTCCATCCCATCTCGTTTTCTCATCGTTTTGTATTTAATTAGTTAATGCATTAATTATTTACGCCCCAATACCTGCACTATTACCATAGCCTTTCCCCCTAAACACCCCCCAGCTCACCCTGTCAGCTTTGGGGCTGTTTCCGTAAACGCTAGGAAAAAAAAACGTAACGCAGCCCCATTTTTTTTCCCTTTTACCCCATACCTCTTTTTCACTCTATTTCTCGCTCTTCCCCTCTTTGCCCCCTACCTATTTCCCCACAGCCATCTCTCCTCCGTCTATCTTTCTTTTTGCCCCCCTTCGCCCCATGCACTCTCTCCTTTTCTCAGTGCCTTGCAGTCGCCTCCGTCGGCTAGTCTCTCTCCCCGGCGTTGGAATTATGAAAAATGCGCCCATCGACAGAGCGCCTCAGCTTCGATTAGCCGAGATGGGACATGACAGGCCGCGATCAATACTTATACCGTCCTATAACGTGTCAACTAATGAATCAATCTCGGCTAAATTTTCCATTTTTCAAAAGCCGACGCGAGAGACTGGAATATCCTCTTTTGTAAAGATATTATTATCGATTTCGTCGGCAATTTGACATCGGGGGTAGTTAATTCCACTCTAGAATAAAATTGAAAACACTTGAGATTGAAGTGAGAGAGGTAGAGAGAGGGAGGGAGGCAAGGGCAGAACAGAGCGGGAGGGGGAGAGACGGTTGTTGACTTGATAAAAGAGGATGGGAAGGGATGGAAGAAGGGAAAAGGGGAAGAAGAGATGCCGGGGTGGTAAAGGAGAGAAAACAATATGATCTATCTATCTATCTAGTCTGTTTGTCCTCCATCCATTCATCTATCCTCTGTCCATTCACCCAAACATCTCTCCATTTTGTCTGTTTTTCCTATCTATCTTTTCTGTTCTATCCTCCATCCATCTTGTCTGTTTTTCTATCTATCTATCTATCTATCTATCTATCTATCTATCTATCTATCTATCTATCTATCTATCTATCTATCTAT
>JAUCNO010000236.1:19623852-19655516 GCA_032353835.1 Enteromius viviparus | reverse complement strand
GCATAAGATTAACAAAAATCAATCAAAAACCAATCAACATTATTTAGAACATGTTTTTTTGTGTGTGTTCCACAGAAGAAAGAATGTCATACAGGTTTGGAATGTAAAGTAAGTAAAAGCTAAGTAAAAATGACAGCATTTTGATTTTTGCATAAATTATCTGGTCTTTTTATTTAGTTTTATTTACCTGGACATCTAAGCAGCAGCAATATGATGTAAAAGTTAATCATGAGATTTTTTGTTCATTCAGCCTAATTCCTTCATATTTTACTCTTTATTTGAGGGGTGTATCCAGTTTTAATTAGTAAAAGTATAGTTCACCTAAAAAATGTAAATCCTGACATTAGTTACTCATCCAGATGTCGTTCCAAGCCCGTAATTAAGCACATTAAGTGTCTAGTGTATGTGAACTTCACAGGGCTTTCATTAGATTTTATCAGACAATTGACCTAAAAAATTGACCAGCAGAAGATTCACAACCTACCTGTCATACCAGTCCCTGCACTCTCCAAAGGGAAACTTTGTGAGGTAGGCAGCGAAGTAGAAACAGGACTGAGCAGATTCACACCATGCACACTGACTGGAGTTAGACAAACATTCTCCACATGTCAGCCTCCTGTTAGAGAGAGAAAGAGGATGGTATATAAAAACTAAAGTTGATATCTTTTTGAGGTTCTTCAGCTTCATCAAATATTACATACACCAAATAATTCATAGACGAGTTTATCACTTCAAACTTACTGGTTGCAAACTTTAGGACACCCTCCTGGTTCCCGGATAGACCCCTCCAATCTCCCACGGCGACTGCACAGATAATCTCCCTTCTTGCTGGAGTTGATCTGCCACTCACAGTAGGGGTCCTACAAACATTCAGACATGAGAGAAACTCCACCGCAGCCTCACAGAACATGAAAGCTGGTAAACAGACTGCATGCTGCTCTGGATCAAAACACTCATGGCAATCTTTCAGACATGTGGATGCAGTACCTGTGTGCAAGCGGCACAGTCTCTATACTCCTCACAGAGTGTGCAGTGCTGAGGGTTAAGCAGTAGGTGGCGCTCTTCTCCTTGCGAGTCTATGCAGGGCTGCTGATCGACGTCAGAGCGCAGATAACAAAGGTTCATGGTGGGACACCAGCCACACGCCTGATCAGACAGACAGGCCGAACATGAGCGGTATCCTGAACATGAATTGGAGCGGAAGGGTTCGAGGAACAGGAAAGAAATCTCCTAGAAGAAGTTGAAAAATAAGAAAAGAACGTAAAAAAGAGCAACAAACAGCATTATATGATAATGCCTAAATTTTAATGTGCACTTAGAAAGTGTATAAGGCTAGAACTAAAGACAAAACCAATGCACAAAAATACACTTGCAATCATTTTCTTGCAAAATTATTAACTCTTATTTTAATTTTATGTTTGTATTTACTTATTATTATTTATATATACACATACTTCTTCACATCTAATATTTAATTACTACAGATGCTTTCAAGTGGTTTCAAATGTTTTCTGAAATCAACCTAAATTATGAAAATGATAAAGTTTCACTAGTATTGCACTAGTTACAACCATAAAATTGTATAAAAATGCAGTAGTACAATTGTCAAATGAGCAAATGAGCAATGAGTGTCCACTTTTAAGTTTCTTTGTTAGGTCATAAACACTTACACTGCCTCCAGGTAAAGCTGTGCGGTTCCAGGTAAGGGCCATCTCACTGGTCTGTCCCGATGCAGAGTTATTCAGGTAGCCCTCTGCCTGGACCAGGTACCAGTTTCCTCGTGTAAGATTCTGGAACAGACGGGAACCATCTGGTCGGGATAACATACGGATCTCCTTCTCCTCCTGAGCGGACCACCTTCCCAGCACATCAGTCTCCACGGAAGAAAGATTTAGAAGGTTTACATTTAGCTTCACGTCTCAAGACACTTTATCCCATGCCTTTCTTGTCTAAGAAGAGGAAACCCATACCAGTTGAAGAGAGTTGGGTCCAGCAGCCATCTGAGCCATAAAGTGGAGCTTTTGTATTCGAGCCCACATGGCAACAGTTTCCTGAGGGGCACCCCATAAGGGATGAATGAAACCCCGAAACTGCAGGGTCACATCCATCTCTGTAGAGGGATTGAGGATGATGGAGGTACTGCGCAGGATAGATACCTATGAAGAAGTGTGCATGAGTGTAAGAAAGAAGGAGAGCAAAGGCAGGGTGGGGTGCTCAGAGGAAGAGTTTACAGTAACAAATATATATAAAAAATAAAAAAAAAGTAATCTGCATGTAGAAAATGTGACCCTGGACCACAAATCAAATCTTAAGTAGCTGGAGCATATTTATAGCAATAACCAAACATTTATCGTATGAGTCAAAATTCCATGATGTTGCATGATATTTTACATAATTTTTGATTAGTAATGTGTATTGCTAAGAATCTTAATTTAGACAATTTCAGGTGATTTTCTCAATATTTCGTTTTTTTTGTATCTCTGCCGAATATTATCCTATCCTAACAAACCAATTATCAATAGCAATTGTATAAATAAATGTGCACGAATAAAGAATGAAAACGCATTATTACCAGGGGAATTACAGTTGACAAAAACTAAGACTATAAAATAAAGTAGTTAGTTGAAATGAAATGAAAAAATTATTTCAGCAAGCTTAATAAATACATTTATAAAAACTACATACATATGTGACTCTGGACCACAAAACCAGTCTTAAGTCGCTGGGGTTTGGGTCAAAATTTTTTATTTTTCTTTTTTTACCAAAAATCATTAGGATAGTAAGTAAAGATCATGGTCCATAAAGATATTTAGTCAATTTCTTACTGAAAAAACTTAATTTTTGATTAGTAATATGCATTGATAAGATCTTCATTTGGACAACTTTAAAAAGTGATTTTCTCAGCGTTTAGATGTTTCTGTACCCTCAGATTCCAGATTTTCATACAGTTGTATCTTGGTCAAATATTGCCCTATCCATTCAAACCATACATCAATTGAAAGCTTATTTATTCAGCTTTCAGATCATGTATAAAACTCAGTTTCAAAAAATTAACACTTATGACTGGTTTTGTTGTCCAGGGTCACATATATTATTAAAAAAATCAGATAGTAATAAAATTTAAAAAAGACAACAATATTACAACGTAATAACAATTGAAATCACAAGAAGAGAGCAGAACAATTGTTATTTAAGGAGCAAAAAGTCTATGTCTAGAGCAGGTATATAGAAGAGAGGACGTATCTGCAGAGTAGAAGGTCATGAGAGCTGAGGATTGAACTTGTCGTACCTTGTCAGGCTGTGACTGATTGCGTGGATGCTGGAAGGTAAGCAGGTGCAGTCCCGGGACATAGTTCTCGGTGCGACAGAAGGGGAGGGAGGTGAGGAAACGCGTGCGCTCCCCCCACCAGCCGTACGCCCCAGAGATCTGGTCCACGCGGCATGCACTTTGCTCTGCCAGGGGTCAAAGTGTACAATATTCACTCATGATATGCCAAAGGATTAGATGCCATACTCAGGTCACTTGACATTTAAGTATAAGCTTATAAACCAGTGAAGGGCACACAGCAGTGATATTAACATAGCATGACTGCTAAAAGTCATCTACAAACAGTACTCAGTAACACATTATTTCTCTGACTGTAAGAGTGTCTAGAAATAAAGATTTACTGAGCAGTGTGTGGTTGTTTTAACAGTCATGTTATGATCTGCTCTCTTCTCTCTCTTTACCTGAAACAGGCAAGCAGGACTCATTCTGCACACACCAGCCAAATTCCCCAGAAACTCGTGGCAGAGAGTTTGGCACCCCACTGAACACCAGACACGATTGGCAGTCAGACAAAAAGCGAGCTAGGCCCAGACATCCGGTGCTGCCACACTGTATATAAACACATGCATGAATCAGATGATGGAGTGAGAGCATCAGAGAGACATGAGTGACCAGCAAAAAGCAAATTGAAGGCGCCTGGGGAAGTATTACCGGGTTGTTAGGCTGGTACTCCCGGCAGCGACCCTCACACCAACTACACTCTGGATTCTTGAGGCATAAGCTTTCATCTGGAGCTTCAGCACATACTGTGTCCTATCAGACAAAACATTTACACACCTTGATATTCACAAAAAACAGTAAAAAATAAATAGAAAAAGTATCATCTAAATCTATTACCCTGTCTCCTGGGTCGCTGGTTACAAACAGCGGCACTTTATATGCCACAAGGTCACCACGGGCAACCCCACTGTATCCACCAGCAACTAGCAGCACACGGCCCTCCATGACAGCAGCAACATGGGAATATCGGCCCCTCACCGACACACCTCCTACAAGAGAACAGAGGAAATTTCTGAGAACAAATAATAATAACAACTCCGAGTGCCTCACATCAACTACTAAGGGCTACTGAAACTTTACACATCAGCACAGAATATGTAAGCCTTGTGGCTATACCTTTGAAGCACTGTATATTTTAACATTTACAAGCTGCCTTTATTTACTCCTGTCGTAAATGCCTCAATTCAATCCAGATTTTTTTTTAAGGAAAGCAGGTTAAACAATACATTTTTTGTGGTAATCAACTGCTGATTGAGGTCAACTTCAAACATAAAATAACAGACTGAAAATAACAAAAGCACGGAAACAATAAAAGGCTGCACAGTTAAAGAGTTAGAAGAAGCCCCCAGTAAATTCTAGAGGGCTAAACTGAAGCATCATTATAAAATAATACCAACTTTAAGAAAAAATATCTTGCAAACCAAAAAAAACAATGCCAAAAATCCTGACAGGCACTATGAGGGTACCAAATCTATGTCAGTTTTCTGTGGTTAAGTTTTACTATAATAAAAAAAAAACACCTAACATTTTTATCTGAGGGCAGTTTTACTTCTCATCAATCCATTTGTTTAAAAGCTACAGGCAAGTAAATCTGCATCAGACACCAGGGAATTTACAAAACAAATGACCTCTCAAAAGTAGGTCATAACAAGCCCCCAGTCAAGCTGAAGCATCTTGAACACAAGTTCTTACAGGTTCCTGTTATTCGTGCAGCAAATCCTCAGGGAAGCACGTGTCAACAATAGAATACATCGTCATATTTCTTCTCCTCTCTAAACATTATCAAACAGATTCACTCCGTGCCGGACCATTAAAAATACACTTACGCTGACTAAGGCTATCTCCAACAGACACCCACTGATGGCAACCAAGATGATAGAAAAAGATCTCCTCATCGTAGCACTTCTCTTCCATGTAGTGGATGTGAACATTCCCACCTAAGAGGAAAAACAGATCTCCATTATTAATATGGATTAATAATATATAATTAATAATTAATTAATATTGCCATAAAAGTCTTCACATTCCATTAAGTCAGTCAAACCGCAGACACAGTGAGGTTGTCTGTAGCTCTACTACTATGTCAGTGTGATTGCTATTTACCATACACCACCATGTAGTTGCCGATGACGGTGGCAGAGTGGAATGCTCTCTCCCTCGGGCCACTGGCAGGAAAACGTGAACGGAAGGAAGTCCAAAACCGTTTCTCAACATGGAAAGCATCAGTTGAGTTCACACGCACACTGAACCTGTTTGGGAAAGAAGCAGATTTTTCATTATAAACTACAACGACAGGAAAACATTTCCAAATTAATATTTTGCATATGTTTTAGGACCTTTCAATATGACTTTAAACAGCATTTCCAGCTGTCAGTCCTGTCAAATGTATCCTTATACAGTACAGCTGCACAATTAATCGGTTAAAGATCGCAATCTCGATTTGAAAAAATACATCTATAAAATGTATATTTAATATTATTTTTATATAATTATGTTTCATTTCTATATTATTTTTTATTACATTCCTTTAAATTTAAGGAAAAGAGTATTATGTATTATTTTACTGCTGTTTGACAACCTAATGTTCAGGTGTAAATCTTTAAAATAAAAAACGTTCTCCAGAATCGTGAGAGAATCGGGATATTTATTCTCAGCAAAAAAAAATAGATTTTATTGTGTTAAATTGTGTCATTTTATCCAGAATCGTGCAGCTCTAGTATACAGTGCTTTTCCCAATACATGTTGTTTCAAAGCAGCTTTCCAGCTGCATTAACATCATGTTATAGTGAGCTTCAATGGACTCCACACTTGGTCAAATTGTGACATTTCATAGACTCAGTATTTTAGCCTACATCAAGCGTGAACTTTTTAACGTAACGACGTATTGCACGCACGGCAGAAAAGAGCAAAGTAAGCATTTGTGTTTACAAAGGACATATAAGACCCTTTTTCATCATCTGGTATCATTTATAGCCCTTTAAAGCTGCAATCACCCTCTGTTAATTTGACCTTCAGCCATCTGGAGTCCATTGAAGCTTACAACATCCTGAAATGTTTCCATCAAAAACCATAATTTTTTTGGACTAAAGAAAGAAATATATAAACATTTGGATGGCATTGGGGTGAGTAAATAATCAGGACATTTTAATTTGAAAGTGAATTAATCCTTTAACTGCCATTCCATTTGTGATGGAGATAATCAAGGAACCGGCTTTACTGACGAGCTGCACATGACTATAGCATGCGATATATCGCCTGCCCTAGTATGCAGGTAAAAGTATGTGAATATACTTACATATCAAACTTTATTAAAAAAGGTGGTATTAAACAAACACTTTACTAAATATTCAGCTTATATTGCGCATACAAGTGTACAATACCTAGCTGTGGTAGGTCTGTGTCCTCCATATACCAGCAGTGTTTTGGAAGGGGCATGGTATACCATGCTGTGTCCTGCAGTAGCAGGGGGTTTTCCGCCTGTAGGCTGAACTGCTTCCCACACTCCATCCCTCAACCGGAACCGGTACAGTGATGAGGAGAACATGTCCTCCTCTGTCCTTCCTGAAAAAAACAGCTTGATCAATGATTTTTAAAGAGAAGTACCAAAAAATGGAAAGAGAACAAGGACACAAATCAGAAAAGTCTTACATTTTAGGACACAGAAAGAGCAGGAAAGGAAAAAATATGTTAAGAAGCTCATACGTAAAAACAAACGACACTAATGCTCATGTTGCTCTTTTTATATATATTCTAAAAATGTAAAAATATGAAACTGTATATATTATAATAATATAATGTACTTACCCCCAAAAACATACAGGTAGTTGTCTACTATTGCTGCTGCATGATTTGCCAGCCTTGGTGCCCCTGAAGCGTTTGATTGACCTAGCTGCTGCCATTCATCTTGCTGTGCACGGTACACCCAGACATCACTAGCCAATGAGTGGTTGGCAAGCTCACCGCCATAGATGACCATGCTGCCTTGCCATTCTACTGCTGTGTGGGAATGTCGAGGAGCCTGATACGAAGATATTGTTATTAAAGAGGATCATTAAAATTAAACAGATCATTAGAAATTCATAAGACAAAAAAAAGAAGAAACTTACTGGACTATATAAATATGATCTCTGTTCCCAATTATTGGTCGAAAAATTGTAAACAACAAGGTCTTCCAGTGCTCTGTTCAGATCAAACCCTGTAAATGAAGACTAAGGGTTGAAATAAGTCCCTCCACAAGCGTACTTTAAAACTTTTAAAAATTAAGAAGAGTATTAGTTATCCATTTTTAATGTAATGTCAGTAACTAAGGCTATCGTCATGGCGTTTAAATAATACAAGAGTTACATAACACAACATAAACAACAAGCAAGCAGTTGCAATTATACAAGATTTAGTTGTGTTTTCCTTAAAACATAAAGTTTAATTTTATTACTCAAGTATAATTGGTTACATGAAAATATGTAAAATAATAAATAAATTAGTAATTAGTAATACAAAAGGTTAGCTGAAAAACCCCAGAAATCTTACCTCCGAACATGTACATGGCTCCAGTGGAAGGCAGGTAAACCCCAGCAGAGGCAGTGCGAGGGGCTGCTTTAACGTCACCTGGGCTCACCTCCCACCACTGACCTGCCCCACTGTTGTCACGGAGACCCAGCTGACAGTTCAGTCCCACAAAGCCAGGGCTGCAGATACAATGCTCCCCCCTCTGTTAGAGAGACAATGTGTGACATTAAAACAACAAAACTACATTCTATACTTACTTTATGCATAATTCAGAGCCTACTTTTGCCTACCTTATCACAGCGACCGTGGTCATGTTGAGTGCAGACAGGGGAACAGAGAGGGCTACTGCAGTCCATTCCTCCCCACCCCTGATGACACTGACATAGGGCAGTAGCTACGTCACAGCGCCCATGACCACTGCAGTCCCCAGGGCAAACTGAAAACGTGTAGGTGGCATTGAAGCCCAGCAAGTTGTAGTTGGCGTCACTGAAGAGATGCAGCAGCATCTTGTAAAGAACACAAAAGAAGAAAAACAAACTATAATGACTGTGGGAAATTAGAGACAGACTGTGAACAAGACGTCTATCAACTTAGCTCTGGCATAGTTTCTTGTGACTCACAGTGATATAAAATGGACACATGCTGAGAGAAACGGGAAGACCTAAAATAAAGTTTGCTTTCTTCACAATCTTGTAGAATCAAGAGCATTAAAGAAAGGGAGCCCATTTTGATTCTCTGAAAATCAAGACTCACAGGCTCAGCTGAATAAATGGTATAAACTGCTACTTCTGATCTTACCTTACCAGACTTGGCCTCAATTGCTTGTGGTAGAGTTTTGCCACTTAAACTTGCCAGTAGGGGGCTCTGGTAGGAATCGCCATCATAGACAAATAGATAGTCATAGGTACACTCTGTCTCCATAAAAGTGAAGTTAAGCACAATGCGATGGTTTCTGCTGGGAGCTGCAGGAGGACAGACGAGCTCTCATTACGACCAGGAAAAATTATATAAAGTTGTATTGTCTTAATATTACCTTCAAGAGATACACATTGGTTATACATATTGAGAGAAAGGTCACGGTCACAGGTCACTACTCGAAATTGGTAGTTGTAATAAAGCCATTAATACTAATAAAGTTGCAATGAAAAGGAAGTAGTTCAATTAAATGTATAATTTAAGCATGCATTGATTCACAATAAGATGGATAACAACAACAAAAAAAACACATTCTCATTTTAAGCCGACTTTGAATTACAAGCAATTTGTTTATAAATACTATATGCTAATTAAGCTTCTTTCATTTATCAGGCCTTAGTTTTTATAGCTTTTGACACCAACCCTTGATAAGCCACTCGCAGTTCCCATTCACAGAGTAGTTTCCTGGACCATCTGTGACATATCCTGGGACACCCCGCAGAACCTGTCTTTGGCCTTTACAGTCTCCTGCCCAGGTAGCAGGTATCAGAACCACCAGGACAGGCAGCAGGACGGTCGGGAAGTGAGAAGTCATCCTCTCCTCCACCCACACAGGGTAAAGTGAGAAAAAGATGGAGAAACTACTGGAGTGTGGTTGGACTCTCTCACAGTATGGAGACCTGTAGAAAGAGAAAAACAACTACAAATAACACATCTTAAGCTAAGCATAGGACTATTATTCACCCTGTAATATAGCAAAAAAAATCATTGCATTAAGCTCAGTTTCTTTAAACACTAATGCTCTCATTTTGCAGATATTTAAAACATTAAATAAACATTTCTAAAACATTAAGATTTAGATGTATCATTTATCTATAAATGTAAATGAATTCATGTCATCTATAGGTTTCATATTACTTTGTCATAATTTTGAGAATTTTAGAAAAATGTTGAGAACTTATTACTAGTAAAAACTATATACCTGCATATCTGTAAAATGTGTTGGAGAAAACTGAAAACTCTCTCACTGACAGTAATAACAGCAATATCCGTAAACAAAGAATGCAAGCAGCAATCTCAATGATTAACATAAGGTCCATATATAAATAACACCAGCAAATGTGATATTAGTGTGCTATTTGAGCCTCTGAAAAAAGCTGATGTTTTTCCTCCTTTAAAAGTATGAGCTCCATATTCTCAATATGTCATTCCATATGAGCCATAACAGCCTTAAATACTTAATATTAAACACTTTATAAAATGTACTTTTATAGATTTGGTCTAAAAGGTTAAAGAAACTTCAATTTTAATGAAATAAATCGATAATGTAAGCTATAGATTAATACTTAAGGCTTTAACAGGTTGAACAGAATAATACTTTTATACATAATTTGTATTATTTATCATTGATATTTATTTCACACGTTGTTGTCACTGACGCTTTCCTGACATCTTTCCTGTCAAAAAATACAACCGTTTGTGCAAAAGTCACGGTAAAGCATTGAAAAGGCATTGAAAACTGCAATACACGCAAAGCTGCTAAGTAGCACAAATCTTGTGATGAAAACAACATTTTCAACGCCAAACTCTTGACCTAATACAAAACAAAAAAAACACACACACACAAACAAAGTCACGCTACATAAGAGCTAAATGCATACTTGTCTGCTAAAACTATGTCTGGAGGTTTAACTTAGCTGACACAAGCATCATTGTAACAGCAATGCTGCGCTAACGGTTTACTTTACTGTTAGCTGTTCTGTCATTATATTTAACCGACTGTCGCCTCTTGTTAAACTACATAATAACACAAATTCATATAGCAGGTCACACTTGTTCATTGCCAGTACAGTATTTACTCATGCGAAACAATTAAAGGGACATTTTACAACTGACAACCGAGCCTCCGCTTTAGCTGAACAGGCTAACCGACTAGCCTGGTCTATTCCGCTAGCTGTCGGAAAAAGCAAACCATATCCACTCATTTACTCACCAATTCCCGAGTCTTGGTCTCCATCTTTCTAAAGCATAGAGATTTTCGTAACTTACATCCTGTATCTGGTAGGATAATAAAAAGAGGCGTTGAGCGCTGCAGCTATTGTTGTGCTGCGGCGGCTGCTGAGCCCAGCGGCGGTTTAAAGCTCGAGACCACCGCGGATGATGATGGTGATGATGCGTGAGCTGCAGGAATCAAAGGCCTCGAGCTCCGCTCATAGAATGGCTTTATTTACAAAACATCTCCAGATATCATTAAGAACAATGTGCGCGGTCACTCTGTTTCAACTTTTGGCTGAAACCGAGCAACAACATGATCAGCCTTGTGCGCGAGTTTGCTCCCTGATATCCAGGACGCGTCTTGAATCGTGCAGGACAGTTGTGTTCGCTGTGCTAGTGTTTGTTAACTGGGGAGGTGTGTGTGTGCTTCCAGATGGTTGTCAACAACACAAAGCCTAATAACCGTGTGCATGCTGAACGAGCTCTCTGCTGGTCTTTTGGTAGTATTGCATTCTGCAATCAAAACTTTTTTTCCCACTCACAATTCATGATTCCCAAACCCCTGATGACCATGCTTCAGTTTCTCCAGATCTGCCGCTGCAACAACAACGCATACAGTTCATCCTGCCATAGCCCAAAATTGCATCAAGTGTAGGTTAAAATAGTTACTTTTTAGCAGATAAACAATGGACCACATTGATGAAGTCAGTTTTTTCCTTCTAATTTCAAAGCAATGCAGATATAACTTTTAAAGTAACTGCTTATACAGTGTGTTTGTGTGTGTTCCCACGGAACTATTTTCCTTGGTTTGCTTGAGGGGGACAAACTTGTGCAAGACAAAGCTTTGATTATTCCTTTCAAGGAGAGTCAGGCCTGTTTGTCAGCAATGAAAATAATAGTAAAAGATGCCCTTACTTTGGGTCCTGAAGAAAGCATAGTTTTGACTGATAGTCAAGGAAATGTGCTACTCAATACCCCAGACATTAAAGGCTTGTTGATATTCAGGCACGTGCACAGGTAGGGCTCAACCTGTGCAGACCACATGCACTTTTTGTAATTACACTTGGAAGTGCCTTTTTTTAATAAATCAATGCTGTTGGAAACCTTTTGTTTGTCTTTTTAACATATAATTAACCAATTAAAGGTGTTAAATTGTAATATAAGTAAAAGTGTAATAAGTTTTAAAGACACCCTCTATATGTGTATATATTATCTGTACTATTGATATTAAACAAATTCATTCTGAAGTTCACCCCAGCTCATCAATAGTGGTATCACTCTGAATTTCACACTTTTTTTCTAATCCCTGCTGCCACAGGCTCTGTTTACTGGAAACAGAGCTCCAAGCTAATTTTTGCATTATTTGCAGAAATGGGGAGAAGGAAACATAGGAAACCAGGTTAAGTTAATGAATGTTCTCATCAGAAGAGCTTCATTAACAATTATGCAAATCATGGGGAATCTATAGTGTATTTGATATTGTATTCTATTTCCATTCTATTTATCCTAATTGACCGCACCACCACATTAGCAGTTTTACTACTAGATGTATCTTCTTTCAAAACCAACACTTGTCTGCAAATAAAATGGTTAAAAAAATTATAGTTTAACTGCAAATCCAAATGGACTATTTTGTTAGTTCACATTGCTATTTTTGTGGTGAACAATTCAGCTGTTTAAGTCAACCCACAAAAAAAAGTTGTTTGCGTTTGTAATCTTTAATCCAAATTTGAAAATGCCAAAATGAAAATGCTAAGATGGTGATGGAATTGTACTTGAATGTATAGCACTGT
The DNA here is from genome assembly GCA_032353835.1 of Enteromius viviparus. Taxonomy (NCBI): domain Eukaryota; kingdom Metazoa; phylum Chordata; class Actinopteri; order Cypriniformes; family Cyprinidae; genus Enteromius; species Enteromius viviparus. Next base: position 19,642,979 of record JAUCNO010000236.1, on the reverse strand, counting down.
AAGCACAGCTATTTGCTTTCTTAAAGTGATGGTTCTCCCCAAAATAAAAATTATGAACTCATCCCCTTGTTTTTTTAAACCTGCGATTTCTTTCTTTTGCAAAACACAAAAGAAGATATTTTAAAGAATGTAGTTTAATAAAAAAATTTCTTCAGAAATATCATCTTTTTTGTTCTGCAGAGAAAAGAAAGTCATACAGGTTTGAAATAACATTTTTGTGGGAACTATCCCTTTAAAACACTTTAGTTACAAATTAAGCCATTCACAGAAAAAATAATAACCGTTGTTGTCTTTAATCATCTGTTAATTGTTTATCTTTTTTTTCTGTAAAAGGCAAAGTTCACAACCTGAGGATTCTGGGCTCTGTGACATAATAGGCAAAATTGAGGAGGTCATTCAAGCGGGTTTGCGTAGTGAGGGTCACAGAACAGCAGGGTGTGCTCGTTCATGTGCTATGTGTGCAGAGGTATGCAGATTAAAAGAACAACCAAACTTCAAGCATGACCCAGCCACTAAGTGTAATTTTGACTCCTCCTCAATTCATCCTACTTACAGACATGTTATCATATGTCTTTTACACATTCATTAGTAAAATGCAGTTTTATAAGGAGGAGCATAATCTTGTAGACAACAGGTTAGGAGTGATGATTATCTACTGGCAAAGACCACGTGTCAAAACAAAAACAAGCCTATAGACAAGTTATGGAACAGGCTAAAATAAACAAATATATAACAACAATTAATAAAATTATTACAATTTGTTGTTTTCTTTTTATTTCAAGATATGTATTTGAGACATAAATTTACATATTTGTACAGTGTACATTTTTAACATTAGGCCCCATTTATTTATTCTTACTTTTATTTATGCTTGTTGCAATATTTTATTATGTAAAATAAAACACATTACACATATTTCATTCTTAAATTATTTATTTGTGCCCAAATGTTTATGTATTACAGCACTGCATTACTAATTTAGTCTAAAGTCTAAAGTCTAAAGTCTAAAGTCTAATATACGTTTTCAGTTAAATTACTCCATAGACAACGCGTTGCTTCTCTTTAAAACTATCATTGCAAAATAAATAAATAAATAAAACACTGAAATATTCCAAACAAAATATTATCAAATTTTTTTATGTGTATAATGTTGTTTTCCAGATTAAATGACTTATATATGTATTGTGGAACATGTGTATACCCTCCACACCATACAAATTAAATAATAAAAACCCTTTCGTGGTCCTCAGGGCCAACTGTTAAACTGTACAAGCCCGTTCTTGATAAAAATGTAGACTAACTTGTTTTAGTGTTTGTACTTTTATTTTATTTTCTGCAGCCCTCCCTCCCTCGCTCCCTCCCTCGCCACATAACGCGGAAGTTGACAGATATAACGTAGGACGAAATCTGGAACGTTTCTTCCTTGACATCGCTTCTTTGTAAACAACAGAGGTAACTTTTTAAACGCAGAAGGGCAAATATTTTAAACAGCTCTGCGATATTTAAACGTTTTCTAAATCCTACTGAGAAAATATCGCCGTTTAGTGAAAGTGAAAGTAACATGGCAGACTACAGTGACGAGGATATCACAGACAGGCCGTCGCTTCTAGAGTCAGACTTAACGTGTCCTGTGTGTAAAGACATTTTTAGGGAGCCCGTGTTGCTCTCGTGTAGCCACAGTTTCTGTCAAGAATGTTTGGAGGGCAGCTGGAAGAACCAGTCAAAACGACAGTGTCCGTTGTGCCGAAAATGCTGCGACGGAGAGGTACCGATCTCCAACCGCGCACTAAAAAACACCTGCGTGTCCTATAAAAAGGAGAGGAACTGGAGAGGACAGAGTAATGATTCAGACGAAGTCATCTGTGGTTTGCACCAGCGGCCCTTTCAACTCTTCTGCATTAAAGACGAGGAACCCGTGTGCGTCGAGTGCGTGACGCTTCATCCAGGGCACGAGCTGGTGCCTATAGAGCAAGGAGTGCCTTTTTGCAAGGTCAGCTCATTGCTTTTTCTCAATTGTGGTATTAAAAGCAACTCACTTCGTGTTACAACCTACAGCTACTGAAATGAATACCGATTTTGCATAAGTACGCATTTCTAACATGCAATGTTTTATAGGAGGAGCTTACTATGAAAATCAAAATACTGGAAAGTAAGCAGGACTCATTCAAAAGAATGAAAAAAAGATATAGAGACACCATCTCCTTTATTGAGGTAAGTAGTCTCCGAAAACGTTTTGAAAACCAATTGCATAAAATGCTGTGATATCTTAATCATGTCTACTTCTCTATATTGTTGCAGAGCCAGACTAAAGATGCGGAGAAACAAATCAAAGAAGAGTTTGAAAGGCTCCATAAGGTCTTACAAGATGAGGAGGCAGCTAGAATAAATGCTTTAGTTAAAGAAGAAAATGGGAAGAAGCAAATGGTGAATGAGAAGATTGAAGCCCTCACTCGTGATATCACAGCTCTTGCAGAATTGATTCAGGGAGTAAAGAGGGAAATGGGAGCTGAAGATTTGACTTTCCTTCAGGTATATTTTTTGTATGTGTCCCTGAAAATAATTAAAGCTTACCAGTTGTAAACAGGATACATGTATGCATCCAGTTATGTTAACAGGTCTGGCTTAAGTGTTATTTTCAATTGTTGATTATTGGCAGAATCCTCTAGATTCTAGAATAATCTCTGGTGGGTCAATGACAAAAAGTGTATATGATTTTAAAAAAAAAGAAAGAAAGAAAGGAAAGTCTAGTTTAATGCACATGTGCCAAAATATTTTTTTGTATTCATGTTGATTTAATGTGGCTTTTAAAGTCTTGTCATGATCATTTTAAATTCACTTTAAAATGTTTTCAACCTAGATTTCAAATATGGCAAGTGACTCTTTAATACTGACTGGTTTTTCTCGCACCTTAACATAACTGATAACTAAACTAGACATGTCTAAACATTCAGCTCTTAAAAGTAAACTTTTCTTCTTCCACAGAATTTCCAGAAGCTAAAAAGACGGTATGTGCCTTTTTATTTTATCAAGTGATTGCTTTTCTTGCTTAATATCAATATATATAGGTCATAATTACTCAGTGGCTTATCTGTGCATATTTTTTATTTATTTATTTTACCTCAGTGCCTATTTAAATCTTCATAGCTTGAAATTACTGTGAAAATGATTTCTGTTTATTCATAAATTGAAAAATGTTCCAAAATCCAACCAAACAGGTCATAGAACCAATTCCCCACCCTGAATTTCTTCAGTGTTTTGTTTTGCATGTCATCAGAAAAAGGCAGACAAGATCTGTCTTCCTATGTGTTGTGGCTCTAATTCTGCTAAGTTCTCTTGATGTCTACCACAGAGCCCAGTGGACTAATGAGGAACCAAGGAGGATTCATGGAGCTCTCATCAACATGGCCTTGCACGTAGGTGCTTTGGGTTACAAAGTCTGGGAGAGTATGCTGACTCATGTCACATGTTGTGAGTGCACTTTTCACCTTGTCTAACATAGACGTATAGTTACCTCAGAGATCTTTGTGGGTCACTTTAATTATACATTATACATTGTTTTGTCTGCAGTGCCTGTAATCCTGGATCCCAACACAGTCTCGCCCTGGCTCTCCATATCTTCTGATTTCTCCAGTGTTCAACAGAGTCTGGAAAGACAGACTTTTCCAGACAACCCTGAGAGGTTTGATCCCTGTGTTTTTGTCCTTGGCTCAGAGGGTTTCTCTTCAGGGCGCCACCGTTGGGAGGTCCGTGTGGCTGACCACCCCAAATGGATCATAGGAGTATGCAAGGAGTCAGTGGTTCGGAAGAGAAAGTTCACAGTAACAACAAAAGCTGGAGTGTGGACCATCGGTCTGAGTAAAGGAGTCTACAGCGCCTTAAGCACTCCACGCACTGACCTGAGTCTAGAGAGAAGGCCTGAAACCATCAGGGTAAAGCTCAATATGGAGAAGGGAGAGGTGTCCTTTTGGGATACAGGCAACAACAAGCACATATGTACATATAATGATAAGTTCAATGAAAAGCTGTTCCCCATTTTTGGCCCAGGCCTCCAGAGCACACCTATCACTATCTTGCCTGCTAAAGTGACCATACACAAACAATAAGTACATATGCTTTATAAATATGCTTTATATCTAAGCCAGGTGAGACTAAAGAGTCTAAAACCTTCGCTAAATTTGCTTCTTATTTTGAACCGAATTCAAGGAATATTTTGAAATCAGTTCAAATTAATCTCATTTGGCACATTTGGGGGTGGGTCTATTTCAGTTAGAAACTTACAAAAAGTGAATTTCGGCCAGTTCATAAACATCAAAATATTCTTTTAATAGTATTGCTACAAGACATAAACAATTTCCAGTGCATTAGCATAACCATGATTTAATAATAGAATAAATAGATCTTATTTTTTAATCGTAATCAACATTATGCCACATGCTCTGTTGATTGTGAATAACTGTTACAGAACATCGAAAAAATTCCTAAAAATGGGATAAAAAAAAATGGTGAGGTGAGCGGGTTTAGCAGATATATTAAAACTTATGCCATGATTTATGTTTGTTTTTTTATATTTTGTTGTGTGTCAGGATGGAGATGTTGCTTCCCATGCTTCACTGTGTGAATGGCTTCTTTATTGCTGCTAAAACACTATTGAGCATTCAATAGAGAATGTCTTCTATATATAAGTCAACTAACCTTACTCTTAATCCTACTGCTGTTAAATGATGGTGTTCAACAGAAGAATTAAATTTTGACTATACATTTTTTTTTTTCCCCAAGATGAATGTTTTCCATTTTTGTTTGGCGTTTGTGCCAGGTATTTTATTTACAATAATATAGTACAGCTTTGATATCAGTGGGTGACAGTTAAAGAACCTAAATTTAATGAGGCAACAATAAATGATCTCATTTATCAGGCTGAATTTGTGTGTATCTCAAGCATTTTAGTCTAATATCATGTGACGTTTTGCAAATAACAAGTTTCGGGAGGAAGTGCTGGACGAATTGACTACGGCTGGCATCACATTATCCATTCAATCTCCTTATTACTCCTGCTCAATCAAATCCTTCCTATCTACTATAAATTACCCCATTTCCTTTACTTTCGCTTCTCATCTTTGTGCATCCCTTCTCCATCCTCATCTTCTTGCCTTCGCGCCTTCCTCCGGGGGGCATGTGGGGACCAAGCCGGACGCCAAGCTCTTGCCCTTGCCAGGGTTCAAACTACAAGGGTTCGGGGTCCGCCGTTCTCCCGGCTCATGAGGAAGCAAACTTGTGAATAGTCAAAAAGGAACTCTACATTGGTTAATAATAGTAAAATCTGTGATTTCACCAGTTTACGATTACATTACAATTAGCTAAGACTAAAGTCCAAGGCTGTGTTTCCCAAAAGCATCGTAAGCCTAAGTTGACCGTAGTTCCGTTGGTTTCAATGGGTCTACGATATACTTAGGCTTACGATGCTTTTGGGAAACGCAGCCCAAATTATTGTGAAAGCACATATTTTAAATAAAATGTTGGAAGCATTTAAAGTATTCCAGTATTGCGGCAAACTCAACCTTTTCAGCCACGAAACAGACTCTTATATGTGGGATTTTTCAAAACTAGAAGGTACTTCTCCATATTTGCTTTAATTAACAGATTTTATCATTCATTTTGCAATAATCTGACAGTTGCATAAATGCAGCCACTATGTTAAAACTCTTAAGTACAGTCTTGATAACTAGTCTTACCAAGCACTTAGCCAAGGGATAATACTTTTTACTTTTCTGATTCAGAAGAGACCCCAGTCTACATTTTTACATAACCGTTATTAAAACAATTTATGCAACCGCCACTGATCTTAAATGACTTTTAGGCTGTACATGTGTAAAAGTATGACAGTTACAGTGTTATCTATCTGAGGTTCTCATGCTTTCCTCTGCACGGAGAGATAACAGACAGAGGACTGTTCTGGAATTAATTTACCCAAGACACACATTTATATAGTGATGTCGTATTGCACGTATATAATGTTAAATAGCAGGGCCCCAGCATCCCCAAGACCGTATAGGTTTAGAGAATGGATAAATGAAGGGAAAGGCTTTCATATATGCTGGTGTCCCTCATGTCAGTGAATATAAGATTGGAATATTATTGTGTCCGTGGCAGCTATAGCTTTTCACTTCGCGTTAACAGTTAAATAATAAAAGAGTTGTTGGTGTTATGAGGGGACAGGTTTGAAACGGTATTGAAAATGTTTTCAGTTTTGTTTAAGATACTGGGTTTGGTTTCATCTGCACAGTTCTCAGTAACGTCATGGGAATTGGTGTTGATCCTCCACCCTTGTCACAGACGGCTGGTGAGAGCTATGAGAAGACCAATGAACACCTCGCATTTAATAAGGCAAAGGAAATTATTAGTTTATTTAAAACTTGAAAGAAAAATACAGTACAAAAGTACAAATTTTAAATGACCCTGGATCACAAAGTACTATGAGTATAGCAATAGCCAAAAAAAAAAATAATAATAATAAAAAAATGAATGGTTTAAAATTATCCCTCTTTTTAAGATTATTTCTCTTTTCTGGCAAAAATCATTAGGGCATTAAGTAAATATCATGTTCCATGAAGATATTTTATGAATTTTCTACCGTAAATATATCAAAACATAATTTTTGATTAGTAATATGCATTGCTAATGACTTAATTTGGACAATTTTAAAGGCGATTTTCTCAAGTTTTAGATTTTTTTTGCACTCTCACAATCCAGATTTTTAAATAGCTGTACCTCGACCAAATATTAACCTAAAATGATCCTATCCTAACAAACCGCATACAATTTTACTCCGCTTTCAAATGATGTAAATATCTCAATTTTAAAAAATTGTCCCTTATGACTGGTTTTGTGCTCCAGGGTCACATTTTATGATTGCTGATTTTTACATTCCAAGAGTCTCCCAAATCCCTCAGTATATTTGAATTCTCACAATTCTCTCAAAAATAACATACTGTAATAAAACTTCATAAGCCACAACATTAAATAAACCGAGGATTACTAAAAAGGACACTTCTAATCCTGCAAACAGTATAGCCGTGCATATTTTGTCATAAGATGTTGCGTGAGGAAAGATTTGCATGAAGTTTTTTGCTACCCCACCCATTCTTATCAGTTTATCTCGGTAAAAAAGAGCGGGTAACATCACAATTAAATTCTCTAAATAATCCATTTCTACTCAAGTGATTAGAGTCATGATGGACAAATAAATTCATGTTCATCGTGTGATGACTGACCCCCTTACTCATAACTGTGTGTTTATTTATGTGTTTGTGTCAGAGAGAGGGGGTCATATCTTTCTGAAACACTCCTAGCGCTATCACAAAACTGGACAGTGCAGGAGGGCAGGGCCTCTTATGATGCCTCATACAGACGTGTGCTGCTGCAGTATAGAAACAGTTTGTGAACTAAAGCGCCGTTCTGAAAAGAGCTTATTCCCTGATATCTAAAGTGGAGAACAGGACGAAGCCGACTGAATTCCAACACCAGAGGAATAAACAGAAGAGAAGATGTTGCAGTGCCGAGTGAATTTCCTGGACGACACCTACTTTGTGTGGGAGCTAGAGGTACATGAGCAAAACTTTTTTGTTTTATTAATAGCTTATTTTCAAGTAGAAATATATTATGATCAATTAGATTTTATGCTTACAAGAAGAAGAAAACTATAATAAACAAGTATTATTAAAAGACAGCCAGTCTTATCTTACACAAATTAATTTATTTATAGGAAATTTTACATATTTTTAATGTAAAAGATTAAAAGACATTACAAATATTGATTCCATCATTAAAACTCTCTTTCTTCCACAGAGAAATGCGCTGGGACTGGATCTCTTCAACAAAGTTTGTGAACACCTTAACCTGTTGGAGAGGGATTATTATGGTCTGGTCATGTGGGATTCTCCTAGTGCCAGGGTATCAGGGTTTATCAGGCTTCATATTTAATACATAAAAGCTTATTTTGTATTATTTTTAAGTATTCTCATTCTGTGTTTGTTGATTCAGGTATGGCTGGACTGTGCTAAAGAGATCCGAAAACAGATCAAAAGTATGGGATTTTGTACATACACTATTAACGGTCTGTGGAAATGTTTGCGTTTTGATCTTTGCATCTGTTCCCTGTTTGTTGGTTGCAGGTCCAGAAACTGAATTCTTTTTCAACATCAAGTTTTACCCGCCTGATCCCTCCGTTCTAGCTGAAGACATCACAAGGTAGCTACAATAAGACACAAACCATCCAGATATAACACTGAAACCTCTATCAGTTACACTGTTTTCTAATGTTTCCTCACACTTTTGTCTTTGTTCTGTCTATTTGTGCATGGTTTTCTTTCTGTGTTGACTGAACACACTGTTCTGTGTAATTCTCAGATATCTCCTGTGTCTTCAGCTGAGGAAAGATATTCTGATTGGTCGACTGCCCTGTCCATCAGACATCCTGACTCTGTTGGGTTCATACACAGTTCAGTCAACACTTGGCGATTATGACCCAAATCTCCACCTGAACAACTATGTCAGTGAAATTGTTCTTGCACCCAATCAGAGTGAAGAGCTGGAGGAGAGGATAATGGAGCTGCATTCCACATACAGGTATGCTATACCAACAATCAATCACACACACATGTCCTCTAACACATACACAACAACACACACTTATATCATTGCTTTTATCACACAGATTCATGAGTCCTGCCCAGGCAGATATGCTTTTCCTTGAGAACACCATGGGGCTTCCCTTGTATGGAGTCGACCTTCATCCTGCCAGAGTAATTTTATTTAGTGAACTCCACTTGAACTCAAATTTGTGTTTTTTTTCCAATATAATCAATGTCAATGGGTTGCAGTGTTGTTTTGGGTAAATAGATATTGACAGGATCTTTATTCTTTTGGTGTAAGATAATGTTTGATATGTCCTAGGATGTCAGTGGTGAAGATGTGATGCTTGGCGTTTGCTCTGAAGGACTAATGGTATATAAGGATGAGATTAAAACAAACATTTTCCTCTGGCCCAGAGTACTTAAAATCTCCCACAAACGCAGCACCTTTCTTCTGAAGATGCGTCCTTCTGAGGTATTAACGCGCATTCATTTTAATTAACTGTTTCTATATTTAATACATTAGTGTTGGATTATGCATTCCTTTTATTAATTTGGAGTAGTGACTAACTCAGGAGTTTTGTTAGCTTTATATGGTACATTTTTCCATGTGATCTGATTTAGGAGGATGAGTTTGAGGGTGACATCAGCTTCAGTTTGGCCAGCTACCGAGCCTGCAAACAACTGTGGAAATGCTGTGTGGAACATCACAGTTTCTTCAGGTAAATCCATGTTTGTGTATGACAAAACCAAGGCTTAACAAGGGGCAGCATTTTTACTACTAATCATATTAGAAGCACAAGGGGGCGCTCTAATCAAATATGTGCAAATACAGTATTCGGAGGAATTATAGGTAAAAACATGTTCAGTGAACGTCTTTGGTAAGGTTCAAGTCATGAGGCCATACCTTTGAATGTGTTTCTCAGAAACAGACTTCAAGACACAAAAACAAAAAGGCTCCTGACCTTGGGTTCAAGGTTCCGTTACCGTGGACGCAATCAGTCTGACTGTCTGGAAGCCAGCAGCAACATTACCCGGCCTCCGCCACGATTCATACGTTTTATCAATGAGAGAAAAGGCATCTATCTATCTATCTATCTATCTATCTCTCTATTTGATTAACTAAACTAACTTAATGCAAGTAGTTTTAAATGTAAATTATATATCTATTTTCAGGAAATGAAGAAATTCTTGATATTCTAAGACAACCAGTTCGAACAGAGGTGGATGACTGGTTCCTGGTCTATGGTCCAGATAAATGGCGCATTTCTACAGATTCAGGTGAGGCATATTAAAGTAATTTAAATAGTGATTACAACAATAAAAACAATAATCTAAGTGAAAACAAAATACTGCCTATTTTTTTTTTATGAGCAGAGTATAGTAAATAAATAGGCAATTTTTGATCAAGCATACTTTAATTTGTTTTAATTAATAGTCACAGTCATTAAATTCTGATATGTTGGTCTTGTCTTGTCTTTTCCCGTCTCTTTCTTTTAAAAAATATATTTTAAAAAAATTCTAATTAACTAAACATCTTGTACAGATGATGTCATGGTTGGAAGTGAGAAGCTGCTGGAGTGGAAGCATCAACCCGACGACTGGTGTGTCCTTCTTGACGGCACCCCGTGTAAGTCTTTTAAACTCTACCAAAATACCACCACTATAGAAGTCCACCACTGATATATTTGTTGACACAAGGATAAAAGGGCAAGCTGGGCTGACATTTTCCAAAACATTCCTGGAGAAATGTCCAAGTCCCACTGGACTGATAAATAAATATTTTAGTTTTCATTAAACTGGACATTCCATTAAGGAAAGAGCTTTGATTGGTAATTTTGATTGGTAATTGGTAAATTTATTTTGTTCTAGTTTTACTGTTGGAGGTCCAGCAGCCGCTTCAGACAGAAGAACACAGAGCAGATGTGGAAGCTGTGGAGGGTTCAGAGGAGAGGCTCACAGATGAGCTTGTGATAAATCAATCATATAAAGTTCAGGTCGCCCAGGAGGTGTCTGACATTGAGAAAGAACTTCCTGATTTTGAATTAAAACAGGAAATCATGAAGTCTCTAAAAGAGACACTAAAGGAAGAAGTACTAGAAGTCAATGGAGATAGAATACAAAGTGTAGTAATCACTAAACAGTGGACACAGGAGTTCAACTCTTTGGTGGAGTCACAAGAAGATGTAGACAAACACATGGAGATGGTGGAAAGACGTGTAATAGTCACTGAAAATAAGACATTAAGATCTGAGGACACTTTTGAGAGACTGGAAGTTATGGAACAGAGACTAGAAGAGGTGAACGCTATCAAGCAAAAGATAGTTGAGGTGGAAGAATTAAGCTTTGGATTACAGGAAGTGGAACGTTTGGAACAAAGGTTGCAGCGAGTTGAAAAGGAGGAGCTTCAAGGAGCGGAGACAGATGATTGGTACATTTTACTAGATCGCAGGCCATTGATGCTCACTGAGACTACTGCAGGTACGTCATGTGATCAACTGTGCATCCATCACCAGAAATTGTGCTTATTGTTTTTCATCACATGCATGAAATGCTTTGACTAGTGAAATGCCTCAGGTGAAATATGAGAATGTCATGCATTACATTTTTCAGGAAAAGTTCAAGAGTTGCAGCAGATAGTATATGTCCCCCAACCAATGAAAAAAGATGACGATTGGTTCATCCTATTTGATGTGCTTTCAAGATCTTTGGAAATATCACGCTCCCTTCCAGGTATATATGAAAAAGTTTCAACTTTAAAATACATGACTCTCTGAATACCTTATTCTGATTGGTTTATTGCGCCATCTAGCGGTCAGTTATATTTTATTTTCCATCGTCCAACTAAAATAACTACAACTTTTGTCCACAACTTTTATGTGTCTCTTGTCACACTGTGGACTCTCGCTCGTTTTCATAAAAGCTGCTGAAATTGGAAACATATTGTCACACAGTTGGCTCTTTAGGCCCATTCGCTCAAAGAGAGATAACTGTAGCAAAAACAGTTTTAAAAATCATTACAATAGCCAATTATGAGAAATAGTGATGTTCACACCACAACTGGTAATGACTAATGCTAATCTTTTCATAATTGCTATATCGTTGTAGTTTTTCTAAGTGAAAGCTACGCAATTTATGGATTATCTTAATACAAAGAGGTAATTTATATAAAAACATTAATAATTAATTTAAAAAAATAAAGTTGAAATTAATATTTCAGTTTCATTTGGTGACTGTCTACATTACTCTTTATGTTCTGTTTGCCTGTGAGTAGCTAAGCAAAGGTTCTTCTTGACCGCTCTTTGTAGCTAAAACATGTAAAAATAGGATTTTTAAATACTTCAACCATTAAAATAGGTTTCTGTTAGCAGATGTGGGCAGATTCACTCCAGAAGAAGATCAGGGTGAAGAAGAGAAGAGAGAGGTAGAAAGAAAAATACAGCTTGAGTTGGTGACAACAGAGAAGATAAAAACACAGACTAAGGAGGAGGTGATTCAGAGCAGGATAAAAACAGAGGAGGTCCAGAAAGAACAAGAGGAGCAGGTGACATTGGATTATAGGAGACTACAGCCAGTTGTTCTTGAGCAGAGAGCAGCAGAGCCTCAAACAGACAAAGAGGACGACTGGTTTGTCGTTTTGGATCGTTCTCCTAGAAGATCAGGTACACACACACACACAAACATAATCACATGCTCATGTAAAACATACAAATCGGTGTACTGCATGTTGGATTGTGTTTGCTTCAGTGCCCTCTGTTGAGCTGTATGAGGAGACCAGAGAGGAGATGATACAGGGAAGAGTGAGAACAGAGCAAATAAAACAACAGGGGCAGGTGACAGTGGAAGATAGGAGGCCACCGTCAGTCATTCTTGATCCAAGGACAGCTCAGCCTCAAAGAGACGAGAAGGACGACTGGTTCATCCTTTTTGACGTTTCTCCTAAAGAATCAGGTGCAACCACAGTAAAGAACACACATATACATAAACATAAACACACTTTTCTGACTAAAGCATGGATTTGCTTTGTTGCAGAGGCCTTGCTATATCCACAGCTGCAAAGTCCAGCTGCTGAGCTGTATGAGGAGACCAGAGAGGAGGTGATTGAGAGCAGAGCGAGAACAGAGGAGCAAGTGGTTGAGGTGGTGACTTTAAGTGCTAAAGAACAAATAATAATACCAGAGAAGAAGAGGACGAGCATCATACAAACCCCACAGTTTCCAGTCGTACCCAGAGACATTGATGACGATTGGTCTCAGATTTTTGACAAAGTGGTGTATGAGCAGAAGAGTTTCCCATCAGGTGAAGTACTTCTTGCTGCAAACATAATCACACTCATATTCTGCCAGTAATAATAATAATGCACATTTTTGATATTTGTGTTATAACTGTAACATTTAAGATCCGAAACACTGTTGTCAATGTTAAGTAGGGGAAATTATGAATGTTTATGTTAAGAAGAATAATCTATAATAAGCAACATGATAGCAGATGTTGTAAGTGTAAGTTACATTATATGTAAAAAAAACTAAATAAATAAAGGAGAGAGTTAATGGATTTTTGCTCTAATGACTTTTACAACTCAAGATTGCTGCTGTGGTGATTTTCATTGATAACGTATAATTCCTGCCACTCCAGAAGTTCGTGTTGAGCCTGTGCTTCCCTTGGAGGCTGAAGAAAAGAGAGCTTTGGAGATAAGGAGAAAAGAGGGGCAGCAGACAAAACAACAGGAGCAGATGACGGTGGTTTATAGAAGGCCAGAGCCAGTTATTCTGAAGCAGGAAGCAGCAGAGCCTCAAAGAGATGTGGAGGACGACTGGTCCATCATTTTTGACGTTTCTCCTAAAGAATCAGGTGCAAACACTCACACATAACCGCAGATGCACATATGTAAACGCATGAATCTAAATATTAATCATACATTGTGTTTGCTTCAGTGCCCTCAACTGCTCTACTGCGAGGTCCAGCTGTTGAGCTGTATGAGGAGACCAGAGAGGAGGTGATTGAGAGCAGAGCGAGAACAGAGGAGCAAGTGATTGAGGTGGTGACCGTGAGCGCTAAAAAACTAATAATAATACCAGAGAAGAAGAGAACGAGCATCATACAAACCCCACAGTTTCCAGTCGTACCCAGAGAGATTGATGACGACTGGTTTCAGCTTTTTGACAAAGTGGCTTATGAGCAGAAGAGTTTCCCGTCAGGTGATGATCATAATCTTTTAGAATTGACAAACAGTATAATACATTTTGGGTAGAAATAATTTCACACGCTTCCCCTGCGCTTCTTTTAGATGTGAGAGGCAGAGATTTTGATGTCCGTGAATCCATCAAAGACCAGCAAATTCAGAGAGTGGTGGAGGAGCCGATGAGAGAGAAAAGACGGATCACTGAGGAAAAGAGAGTGATCATAGATGAACGGAAAGTGAGAGCTGACGTCGTTCAGCAAATGATTCCTGTCAGGGTTCGGGAAGTTGATGAATGGTTTGAGCTTTTGGACACAGCACTTCCTGAGATGAAGATCGTCCCTTCAGGTGATTAAAAGAGCTGCGTGTCTGATTTGCTTCAGGTGAAAGACATTACTTAGTTAAACCTTTATATGTTTGATCTATAGTTACAGTGGCTACTGAGGAGCGCAGGATGAAAGAACAGGAAGACAGAAGATTGAGACAGCAGCAGATGAGAGTGAAAGAGGAGGAGGAGGAGGAGGAGAAGAGACTAAGAGAACAAGAGAAGCGAAAACAGGAGCTGGAGTTAAGAAGAGCTCAGGCAGCTGTTACTGTGACGACACAAGTTCAGCCTCTGATTGAAAAAGATGACGACTGGTTTATTCTTTTTGATGTTTCACAAAAAGAAGCAGGTACATACACACTTTATGTATTTTTAGATTTTGCTGTTCGAATGTTTAAAGTCAGTAAGATTTTTTTTTAATGCTCACTATGGAGTTAAAATAGTATTTTTGTGGAATACTACAATACTTTTTTTCTTTTTACTATTTTAAGATCATTTTAAATCCTTCAGAAATCATTCTAATATACTAATTTGACGCTCAGGTTAAAAATAGTTTGCTTAATATGTTTGTGAAAAAAGATTATACAATTGTAACAATTAAAAGTCTTGCCACTTTTGATCAATTTAATGTGTCCTTGTTAAATTATATTCATATTATTTTCTTTAAAAAAAAAAAAATCTTACTTAGCCCCTAATATTTAGTGATTTTTAGTGGAAATTTTAGTCTGGTAGGTTTTTATTAATATATGTACAAAGTAAAAGTCTAAATCAACAAATTCTCTACTCTCTTAAAAGTTGCTGCAGATGTTCTTAAAGTGGACAAGAGGGTTGAGGAAGAGAAGAGAAGAAGGGTAGAAGAGACGAGGAAGCAGATAAAAATAGTGGAAAAAACTAAAAGACCACCTGTACCAGAGAAAAAAACAGTACGACTGCAGACAGAAGTGGAGGATGATTGGTTCACACTTATGGGCGTCTCCCATAAAGATTACAGTATGAATCACAAAAGATATCAGAAAATTATTATTATGTAATGTCATGCAATGTAATGTTTTGCTGAACATTTCTTCCTCTCTTTAGTTCCCACTCCTCGACCCACACCTGTTATTTCCCCAGTGGCCACACCCAAACCCCGCCCACAGTTCCCAGCTGACCAACCACTCACTTCCACTCCAACCGCCCAACCTGTGTCCATTACAAAAACTCTGGAGAGGACCAAAGACATGTGGAGCGTCACACTGGAGTCTGAGGTTACAAACACACACATACTCCACTGCAAACTGCACGCACACACAAAAACAATATGTCAAAGTTCCATAAGTTTCAAGTCTCTAAAATCATCTTTCTCTATATTAGCAATCTGCAACTGAGTCGGTGCTCATGAGGAAGGTAAGATACTCACCGTTTCTATCATTTCTGTCATGTTCCTTCTGATCCAGAACATATTAATCACAGTCTTGTGTTTTTGTAGTCAAGGAGAAGTGAAGGAGACAGCATCTATATTCGTCACAGCATTCTGATGCTGGAGGTATGTGAAATCTAGATTGGTTCTTGCGCAGAGGATTTAAGAAGGCTTGTCTGTTTTAATCAGTCCTATCTAAAATATGCTCTTTTAAGGATATTGATATGTCCTATGAGATGGTTTTGAAGCACTATGCCAGCATTTCTGAACTTAAGCGTGACTTCATGGAGGTCAAGCAAGAATTTGGACCCACTGAATGGGACAGACGTCTCTCATCATACTCCCCTGCTGCCATAGCTCACCTCCCGCATGCCAACGAAGAGATACTCGTGAGAATGGGCTTAGTAAGTTACACACATTTTAACCAAAGATCAACATCAGTGGTCAACATAAAGTGTTTAAAACACTAGAAGTAGAGGTTTACCACATGAAACTGATATTATATTTTGAGTTCATTTTAGACATAATAGAAGTACAAATAAGCTTACTGTACTTTAGAGGGCTTTTGAATATTGTTGGAAAGGTTGAGGATCTGTGGACTCTTGTTAACTGTAAAATCTTCTTTTGCAGATTGAAGAAGATGGAAAAACAGTCTCATTTCGCTCTCAAGAGATAATATATGTGTGACGTCCAGCAGCTTAAACGTATTATTTCTATGCACTTGCATTTAATCACTGCTGAAACATTCAAGGATGTGTATATCTTGGAAAAAAATTTTGTCTTGCATTTTTCTTATATTCCATCAATCTAATTTAATATAGTTGATAGTAGATGTTTCCTTTTACACAAGTAGTCATGTCCATAAGAGTATATCAAAAGCATCACCTAATTTGTGTAGAACTTCAGACAAAAAAAAGCTCATCCTCAGTCTTACATCTGGTTTAATTTTACTGCTTACACTTATTCAGTTATATTCAAAAGGAATAAAAGCACTGCCAATTTTGAGGTTTATTTTCAGAATGAACTTGATTTCAGAATCTTTGGAAATAATTCTTATTTGAAGTTAAGTTTATATATATAATTTGTGTGCACAATTAAAAAACATGATATTTGATTTTTTTTTCTGTTTTTACAGAACTCTTCATACATACATACACAAATATATATACACACAGTATATATACAGCTAAGGAAAAAAATAAGCAATACAATTATTATTTAATTCAATTATTATTTAATATAAAATAATGCACGTTTGTTTCATTTTTTGTAAACTGCCGTCTTTGAAATATGAAGGATAGAAGCAACTTGATGCTCACTGATTCCGTGTGCCAATAAAACTAGGATTTAGGCCTTTCTTGATTTAAAACCTTTCTTTTCACTGTTTTTGGCTTGTTTAGTGTTTATTTTTACATTTCTAATTACTTTAGACTTCTAGCATTTTTTACCATCCAGCTGGTCACACTGCAAGAGGAGTGCTTTTTATACATTTCCCGTTAAATACATTTGGATTCAGGTGTTCACCAAATAAGCACCTCAATAAACAGAATGAAGTATGTTTGTGTAGAAACTAAAAAAAAAACTGGCATGAAATGCTTAGAGAGCTTAGAATACTCAAATAGATACTGATTTAGGAGTAAATTGCAGTGGTCTCTCATTTTTTTCCAGAGCTGTATTTGATGATATTTTCGAGCTAAAATTCTTGCTCCGTTTACCTGTGGTATCTTACATCGCGGTTGGGGTGATGTAAATGCAGTTCCATGCATGCATTCATTTTGACAAATAACCAAGTAGTTTTCTCTCTACATCAATATAAACTTAATGTTTAATAATGTCACATTGCATTCTGTTGTATAATAGCATTACATTATTATTATTATTATTTTTTACCATTGTGGCCCCATATTTACTGATGTTTTATGAAACAATCATGACAATAAAGTGTCTTGAAATTGCCTCAAAATATAAAAGAGAGCGAACAATGTTGTTTCACTAGGCCAGAATAAACTAGGTTAATCCAGAATGTGAACTAATGTTACCTCACCTGTTAAATGGCACTTTCATCATTATAGTAAACTGTCCACGGAAGTGTAAGATAATATTGACATTTTAGTTTGTTTACTTGGTGTGCTCACACATAAACGTTATTCAGCGCACTATATTAAAATCTTTGTTAGCCTCTATGTATGACTGATAGGAAACGGACCGAAAGAGATAGAGAGAGGAAGGCTAAATACGGCTGTCCTCCAACTGGCAAGTAGCTGAGTATTTCTGAAATAGTGCACTCTGTGTGTTTGGTGGTCTTATCTGATTCTACCGGGAGACTTTAATATTTACTGGAAAAACAAAACACAACGTGACACTGGATATGAAATTAATCTCCCTGGAGGAGATGAGAGGAACAGAGCTCCTACTTCAGTAAATTACATGGTAAGATTTGCCAAAACCTCTAGTAAATTCAGTGAATTTCTCTGACAGGCGCTCTGTGATGAAATCTGTTATTGAAGCATGTTGAATCCCTCAACCACACTCACTCTCTCCAGAAAAAAACAGCATGGCTAAATATTTAAATATGGGGACCAGTAATTGATGGTTGAGGTGTGATTTTTAGAAGCAAATGAGACAGACTGCAACATTTCATTGTCTGTTTAGTTGGTTTATCTATCTATGATTTTTTTCATTTGTTTTAAGTATTTAGCTACGCTCTTACACTCTTACTGACCCTCATGGGTTCCTTTTTGAACCTTTTTCTAGATGCTTCTAACCACAGTTCCATAGCTGTAGTTCTAACCACGTTAATTGCGAACATTCGTTTGAACTATGCTTTCGGGAAACACAGGATCTTTGAACTATGTTAGATAGCAATAACTTTGCCATTATTATTTATGTTATTGTTTTTATTATTATTATTATTATTATTATTTAACTTAATCCTTCATTTTTTTGGAAATTATTTAAGATTTCATAGTCTCAGTTAGGTTCATTAAAATGTCTCCATCACGTTCAGTCTTTGTTAAAACACAACCAAGTCATAAAATAAAAAATATAGTTACAGAGTTATAAAGGCAGTTGTAAAGTACATACAAACAGTATTATTTTTATTCAACATACTACCTTCATAAAGACAACCATGTCTCATAGTGTTCTGTTGTCCAGGGGTGCGTTTTCCAAAAGCATGGTTAGCCTACTGTTATCGATTATTTAGCCGTAATAAAGTGATAACACATCATCTTTATCTTTCATCTGTCCAGACAGTATACAGTATATTGACAGGAGATAATGGCAACAGCGTTTACAGTGTAAAGTAAACTCACATAGAAGAAAAAAATGACTGAACTTTGGCAAGAGCATGAATGTCTTTATAACATAACATCAAAGACATACCACAGTCCAAGTGACAAAAAAAGCCGGACTTCAATTGCTGAACTATCTTCACTGAGACACTTTCAGTTATGATAAAAATAATCTCTATGAATTTAGAATGTTGGCTTTTAAATCTTTTTTTTTTCATTTTGCTTCCTTAAAGGAGCCTTATGTAAGAAATGGCCAAAACTGGTACTGCAATCACTTTCAAAATACTGCTGAGCGGTGTCTCCC
>JAUCNO010000236.1:19591730-19605787 GCA_032353835.1 Enteromius viviparus | reverse complement strand
TCCCAACAGTGAAGCATGGTGGTGGCAGCATCATACTGTGGGGGTGTTTTTCAGCTGCAGGGACAGGACGACTGGTTCAATCGAGGTAAAGATGAATGTGGAAAAGTACAGGGATATCCTGGACCAAAACCTTCTCCATAGTGCTCAGGACCTCAGACTGGGCCGACAGTTTATCTTCCAACAAGACAATGACCCTAAGCACACAGCTAAAATAACAAAGGAGTGAATTCACAAAAACGCTGTGACTGTTCTTGAATGGCCCAGACAGAGCCCTGACTGAAACCCAATTGGGCATCTCTGGAGAGACCTAAAAATGGCTGTCCACCAACGTTTGAGAGGATCTGCAAGGAGGAATGGCAGAGGATCACCAAATCCAGGTGTGAAAAACTTGTAGCATCTTTCCCAAAAAGATTCATGGCTGTATTCGATCAAAAAGGTACTTCTACTAAATACTGAGCATGAATAGTCTGAATACTTAGGACCATGTGATGTTTCAGTTTTTAATAAATCTGCAAAAATGTCAACAATTCTGTCTGTTTTTCTGTTGATATGGGGTGCTGTGTTTACATTAATGAGGTAAAAAAAAGAACTTAAATGATTTTAACAAACGGCTGCAATATAACAGAGTGAAAAATGTAAGGGAGTCGGGATACCTTCTGTACCCACTGTGTGTGTATATATTTATATATTAAAAATATGCATAACATTTTTGTGTGGGTAAGGGTTGAGTTATAGTAATTATAATAGCAATATACAAAAATAATACAATTCCATGGAATGTCCCTATTTAGATAGATATAAGTAAACATACCTCTCCTCCACATGCATAGTCCAGCACCAGATAGAGTCTCTCCTTAGTCTGAAAACTGAAGTGGAGCTTTACAAGGAATGGATGATTAAGAGTCTTTAACAACACTCTGTGCTCACACATGACATTTCTTTCCTGTACAAAAAAATAATGAACACGAGACACACTATGAATCAAATAATTATGCTCATGTATTCATACTCATACAAAGTCATACTCACCTCCTTCCTTGTTAAGATGATGTGTTTCTGTAGAACTTTGACTGCGTAATATCTGCCATTTTCCCTGTGTGTGGCCAAGAAAACCTGAGTGCAGACAATCAAAGGTTCAAACAATATTCATGCACTAAAGAAACACAAAGTGAATGCTAAAGACACAAACAATACCTTGCCAAAGCTGCCCGTCCCAATCACCTTCAAGTAGTCAAAATCAGCTGCAGATACCCTAAAATCATATTGAAATAAATATTTATGTGTAATTGTATATGATTATGTCCATTTAGCTTGATATCTGAGCACCCAGCTTACCAAGACTGTCTCTCTGATTGGGGATTACTATAACAAACCTGGGAGAAAGATCAGAGAGAGAGCGAGTCAGTAGCTTACTCCAGTGACATATGAAACCACAGCGCAGTTCACTCCACTTCCTGTTACATCTATAGACTACTGTAGGTCAACCAGTACAGCAACTCAAATCAGTGCAGCTGACTTGACCTGATGTCTCTGAAAGAACTGGCGACCTTGATTGTATTTATTGCATGTAGGCCATGAACACACATGTGGACATGAACTTGTGAAGTTTACGTACAGCTGCTGCTCCATCATCTTCAGAGAGACTACCCTCAGGTCGCAAGAAATCCATCCTGGATTGAAAGAAATCATATCAGAAAAGCTTTAGATAAATGTTAAGTGTTAGTTCTATGTCTACGCATTCTCCTAAAACTGCCCCAAAGTCATTCAGCACTTAAATGGAACAGCACTTGGCTACTGGTTTCACTCTGGCATGTTACTATAAGTAGGTCATGATCTTAAAAGCACATTGGTGGTCAGTCTGTAAAGGCATCATAGGAGTTTTTTCAGCTGAACTTTGCAGAAATAGTGAAATAATGAGTAAATCTTCTGAACTCTGTACTGGAACACATGCAGAGCCACGCACTGCTTCACTTTTAGCTTAAGCAATGGAAAATGATGACTAGGACATAACTCACTGTCGATAGATAGGGTGACTGGATCGGAGCTTCTTGTCCTTAATTAAAGCTGAGAAAATAAAAGGCAAAACAATTTTTACTCAGTAAAATATCTGCATATAGTGATCATAGAACAACACTTATAGTGTGTTCAAATATGTATAGATATTATATAGCCTACTTTTTTATCTTTACAAATGTAAAATAATCTAATTTCCACATATATAGGATAGAGTACATTTGGATAACGTTGTTAAAGTATACATTAAAATATTGAATTTATTGTGGCAAATTTTCTGTGGTATGTCTGACCCAAAATGTCAAGATGTCTCGTTTTATTAAGGTTTGAGGAATAACCAAGTACTTGCGCTTAACTTACCTGTAAAATATGAAACTATTCCCTTCATTTTTGCGTAAGTCACGGGACTTTTAGCCTTTTTCACCATGTTTTCGACGATAAGGACCGCTCCGGCTGACAGCTGTGACTTGTGAGTCTGTCGGTGGTCTGCTATCTTACCGGTCAGGTCTGGTTGAGCGCTGCCTCATGAGGGGAACCGTGACCGGCTATTTTTTGCAGGACACGTGGTGAAGCTGTGACGCCACTACGCCCGTTATTCGACGCATAAGACTTGCTTGATTGGACAGCGCCTCTCTCTCTTTGACATACTAGGTCCGACTCCGATTCCATAAATTCCATTAAGGTTAAACCTAAATGAAATATAAAACGTTGTAAACAACAATTCAGTAGCCACAAAAGTTAAAAGCTTGTTAGAGCGCGCTACAAACAGTAAACGCCGAAGAAGTAGCGTTCGTCAGAAGATAACTATAGCAACCTCGAACGACAAAGTATTGAGCACAGATTCACTTATAAGTTACAGACAGGTCATTTTTCGCGTTAATGTGGTTGGCCTGTGGTAGGAGGGTTTCATAACTGTTCTTGGATAGCTAACTACTTTTTGATACCCAAGGGGGACCCCTCATCAACCTGTCTAGGCTTATAATAAATAAAAAGTTCTCTTAGCCTTGTTGGCATGTTAACCCTCTCAATTAGCCAACTTTACAGGTTATGTAACTGACATGCCTGCTTGTCACTACAGCCAAATGCACTCCTGCAAAAACACACAGAAACATTAATGCTCGTGTGTTTGACATTAATGATGAAAATGTAGATCAAAAAGTATCCTGATGCAATGACAGCAACAGTTGAAGATATACAAGCACAGGTTGTTACACATAGAGAGGTATAATAACACTAAAGACTGTAATACTGTAATATAAGCATGATACCTAGATGAATTAATAGATTATATCGGATTAATGCTAGATGAAAGATAAAAGGGTGAGGGAAGTGAATCAGAAAATATATGTGTGAATACTGTTGTGTCATACTGTTTATAATTTAGGGGTAAGGCCAAGTCAGTGCCAGTTTAAAATAGGGTTACCTATGCTATGCTACCTATACCTAATACCTATGCTGTCTCCCATTTTTAACAGGAAGTTCAGATTCATCAGTTGCTGCATTCAGCAGTCAAATTTATTTTGCAATGCTGTATGACTACCAATATCTCCAGTGAAAGCAGCAAGAGAAATTAAGAGTACCCTTAAATAAGAGAACATGCTGACTAAAATGGCCTTAATTCTGTATTCTATATTTATTGTTTAACCTGTTTAAACACTCAATAATTAAATGTGTGTGTACTGAATCACCATATTTCTGCAGCCATAAAAATTGTTATATATAATTGTGTATATATAGCTATTTTAAACACACACTGATCACATTATAGGGTTACTATTATGCATTAAAACGCAACAAGATAGAAGACAAAAAAATTAAACCATGAGTGCATTTCAAAATTTTAACTTTTTTGTAAAATATAACTTAACAATTGTGTACCAGTATTATAACATAAATTTTGTAACTTTTTTGTAACATTACAATTTTAGTGCAATTTTTGTCATTGCAACATTTATTGTGATTTTCATTGGATTATATAAAGTTCACTGTTATCCCACCGGTCAATATTGTGACCATCCACATTTTTACTCATTCTATGACCACACTCAACAAAACTGAGTATGTGAAGTCATACATAAATACAAGACACCTTAAAGATAATGTGTACCAAAAATATTCGTCATATATCTTTATGTTAACATACATTATTATTTGGAGCTTTATGCAGTTATCTTCTTAAGGTTCAAACAGGAAATAAACTGCTCTGATAATGTGACAATTTGCACTTATGATGTGAAAATGCACATGTTTAACTGAGACCCTTTCTTTGTTCCATATTTGCAGGAAGTGCAACTATTGTACTATTGCACTATTGTGACTGGTGGAATTAAGTTATATAAAATAAATAGATATAATTTTTTTTATTATTTGATTATATATATATATTTATATATATATATATATTTGATTATGTTTTATATATATTGATTATATTTAGATTTTGTGTGTACCTTGCTTGTCTAAAAAGGTAAAAAGCTTTAGACCAGCATTACTGTCTGTGTGTGAGCCTTCCTAAACCTAGTTCCTAAAGCTAAATGATAAATTATAATACAAATTAAAAAGAAATGTAAGTAGATCTGAATCTCCAAAATGGAACTAAATGTTTTTTTTAATAATCCACAGTGATTTTTTAATTTGTTTCACACGCTTTCCTTTTAAATAGGTGGGCAATATCCAATGATTTATTAAGGCTCTACCTTCCAAGAAATCTACTGATAACTCTCTGACATCACAGAGGGGTGGGCACATAGAGAAATCTATATTTGGCAATAAGGTTAAGGGACAGTCAGCCCTGATTAGTTTCCGAATCGGAAAGATGACACTAGGACACACAAATACACATTCACAGATCCATGTATCTTTGTCAAATTACCTAAAGGTTTCTCATTGGGAGGCACAGTTAACAATCTAAAAAACAAACTGTGAGTGATCTGGTGGCCACCCACACACATTTGTCAGAACTAATAAGATATCACACTGTGGCACATCCCTAATCAACTCAATGCCTGATCACAGCCACATGAGGTGCCTCGTTTAAGTGGTCATATTGAGCTATGCTACAGAGTTTAGCTCCAACCCTGAAAAAAAACTCACCTGCCTATTGCCTTGAAGACCTTGATTAGCTTGTTCAGGTGTGTTTGATTAGGGTTGGAGTGAAACTGCAGGTGCAGGACATTGGCACTCCAGGACCGACGTTGCCTACCCCTGCTCTAGACCAATATGGCTTGGAACTATACTCTGGTTCCAGTGTAATAATCAAGTAACTTTACAATCTGCATCTCCATAAAGTTGGTCAGCAGCAGGAAGTATGAACTGCTTTAAAAGGTCCTGGTATACAGCTGCGTTGACCTTGTAGATCAGAAAACACAGTGGACCAACTCCAGCTGATGACACGGCTCCCAAAACCATCACTGACTTTGAAAACTTTACACTGGACCTCAAGCAACATGGATTCTGTGCCTCTCCTCTTCCTCCAGGCTCTGGGACCCTGATTTCCAAAGGAAATGCAAAATGTATTTTTCATCCGAGAACATAACTTTAGACCACTCAGCAGCAGTCCAGTCCTTTTTGTCTTTAGCCCAGGCGAGACGCTTCTGATGCTTTCTGTTGTTCAAGAGTGGCAATTCTCGCCAGGGTGGGGTTATCGCTTGTACACTTTTTCTACCACATCTTTTCCTTCCCTTCACCTTTCTATTACAGTTTTTCCCTATTGCTTACACACATTTTCTGAAAGCATGCCTCATATTGTCAGAACTCTACACACAAATCAAAAAACACTCACACAATGGGCAAAACACTTCAATTCTCCTGCAAAATGAAACTTTACATTCAAAACAATGTAATTTCTTCTCAAAATCGTATTTTGTTTTCAGAATATTGTTTTAATACAAAACACAAATACATGTTACCAAATATATTTTACATGTACTATATTTTTTCCCACAAAAACAATGTATACAGTGTTCATCCCAACCAAATTTGCACACAATGTGGTCTACATATACCATCAACAGAAGTATTTACTGAAAAGAGTTACAGGAAAAACAAAAAAACAACAGCTATGTGCATCGTCTCTTCGGTCTGGCCATAGCACCTCATTCATATCATGCCCAGCATGTTGAATCCAGCCGTGAAAAGCTGATTTTCTTTATAAAAATTGTCTCAAATGCAGAGAATTGTGTGTAGTATTTTGAAAAAAAAAGTGTGTTTTAAACCTGCAATTTGAGTGTAAAGCAGGAATAGTGCTTGTAGTTTAGCAGAATTGGTTCAGGGGGTGGGTGCATCAGTTACATGTTGTAGTCATTGTGTCTCAAGTACATGTAATTGTGTGGAAACAACTAAGAAAAACTGTTTGGAGAGCTCTGTGAACAGCCAGTCTCTTTTGCATCTTGCCCTCCTTATGCAAGGTGTCAATGGTCTTCTTTTGGACAACTGTCAAATCAGCAGTCTTTGGGTAGCCTTCAAGACTAAAGACCATTTGAAGGCCTTTGCAGGTGATCTGAGTTAATTAGCTGATTAGAGTGTGGCACCAGGTGTCTTCAATACTGAACCGTTTCACAATATTCAAATTTTTCTGATATTGATTTCATTAGTTGTCAGTTAGAATCAACAAAATTAAAATAAATAAACACTTGAAATATATCAGTCTGTGTGGAATGAAAGTATACATTATACTGTTTGAATGGATTTAGTAAAATAAATCAACTTTTTGAAAATATCTTAATTATATGACCAGCACCTGTAGCGCCTGCTGCAGCCTTGGTACGAATATGCATGTGATACTTCTGGTTTTGTGGTTCAGCGACATTTGGTTATACACCACCATGACAACAGTGAGGGTCTGCTGCCTTTTGTTTTTTGAACATATTATGCTCCAGCAGGTCGCACCCTGAATAGCTGAAGAGTGTCTAAAAACCATGTCCTACCAGCCTACCTAGGCTGAGAGACCAGTATACATACTGTTTTCCTGGACTCACGTGTGCTATATTGACTCGGGGAAGACAGCGCCCTAAACCGGCGGGCACACGCACCTGAGACAGCGCGCACCAGTCGAAATTCCTGAGAGTTCACGCGCAGCACGAATCACGCCTAGAAATCAAGGCTTGTGTCTACTCGGAAGTGTCCATATGCGGGTTTACAAACACATGCAAATCGTGAAATTTGTGAAACGTGTTGTAAGCACACTATTAGTAAGAAATGTAGCAAATGTATTGTTATTATGTTTCATGTTCAGTTCACGTCCGCGATAATCTTGAACTCGTGTTAAGCGCAGTGACGCCGTGGTCGCCCTCCCGAAGGAAACTGGAGAGAGAAAAAAATAACATAATCCGGAAGTTTACCGACACCTGCAACCATGATCGCCTTAACATGGAAAGTTTTCTCTCATTACGGGAACTATAAACACCTCTAGCATCGCAACGATATTGACAGCACCTCATGCAGGTAACTTTCTGACGCTTTTCTATGCTGTGGAAATGTCCCGTTTGGACTCCAGATTTGTGGGCTGGAGAAGGAAAATGCCAAATGACGTATATTTGGCTTTAAAAAGAACAAATCTGTTCACTCTGTATGGTTGCTCTTCTGAGATATCGCGATAAGCTCCGAATCTGCTGGTTCCGTTTATTCGAGCCCAAGCGTTGGCTCTTTGGCTCGCTCGGTTTCGTGACAGTTCGGTTCTGAGAGCTGACAGAACCGGAGACCCAGCAGATCAGCGTGGAGTGGACTTGAGTCAGAAACGTAAGACGTCACACCCAGAAAAACCCTTGTTTCATACAGAAACTTTGAGCTGCTTGTTTCTCGTGTTGAAAAGTCCAGTCTTGCTATTGTGTTTTCAAATACTTTACATTGCCGTACTTAGAGTCGGAAAGTCCTTTGTTTTCAAGTATGGTCCGAAGTAATTACACTTCCTACCTCGTAAATATCGCGTCTCTGAAAAGTGAGCTCGAGCGTGTAGCGCTTTCCAACTGAGTTACTGGTAAACATGAACTTTTAATGCTCGTCAAGCCGTTTCCCAGCGGGTGAGTAAAAGTAAAGATACATACTTTATACTTTAAGTGTTTTATTTAGTCAGAAAGTGAGACAAAACCTGCCAAATGTCTGTGTTAGGTAGGTCACTATAATTTCCCCATTCTCAGAGTCACAGAGAGCGTCCAGGATCAGGATCTGTGAGGTAAGGTCTGAAAATAAGAGGCTTTTTATATTGCTTCAGTTGAAGTAACTGCAAGCTCTTAATATGTTATAATTCTAGTACCAAATAACATGGTATTTCCCTAGGACAGGAGATTTATGTCTGTGTCAAATTCACTGCCTCTCTCTCAAATTTCAAAGTATTTTATTGGCATGAATGTTTTGCATACAATACTGCCAGAGCATCAACATACTGTATATACATTATCTACACGTTTAATTCTCTAATGCCAAATGTACACTTTGACTGTGGCACAGAAGTGCTTCTGAAGTGTTTTTACACAAACTGTTTACAACTGTATACTTTGATATTAGGGTTGGTTAGCACAGGTATAATTTTGCCTGTCTTTTGTGCAGCATTCTGTCTTTATCCTGAGTTTTGAAGTGTCTTTACACAGACTGTTTAATACTGATTAGAGGTGCATTTACATGGCAATTACAACTGTATAATGTGATCCCGGGGGTAAAGATGGGTCAGAGCAGGCACCATTTAGACTTTTATCCTGCATTATAATCTTTACACTCAATACTAAGCAGGCACAGATCAGCCTTAACTTGTCCATGTAAAAAAAAAAAACTTGTGTATTGTTTTTAGAAATAAAAACAGATATGTCTATGAAGTATATCAAGTATGTAGGCCTTGTAGAACACAGTGACTAGACAGAATAACATGAAATACACTTCCCACAAAACATAAATGAACATTAAGTCACTGTTGTACCGAGTGTGTTTAAAGATCAAAGCTGCTTCCTGCTTAAAATATAAATTTGTCTGTGACAGATTCATGAATGTCCTCCCCCGAAACATCTGCATTTCTGCATTTGATCATTCTTTGACAGTGTAGGACAACAAGGGATTTAGATTTTTCAGTATATTTCTCACTTTTACAGTAGAAAGTAGGAGAAGGTGTTTCTCTGACTCAGCCTCAACAGTGAAACTTTTTCTCGCCCTTTCGTGTCTCTTTGGGTAGTAAAATAGTCTGCATTCCTGGACTGTGCTGGGAGGAGAAAAGAAGAGTGTGAAAAACAATGAGAGAACATGTTTAGACCTAGAGAGTGTGACTGAGTGTCTATGAAGTAGAGAAATGGATGAGTAAGAGAGAGTTAATGATACCAAATGCTTAGAAACTGACGGATGTTGATGACATCATAGTAATGCGTCACCATTTTGATGTTATGAAAAGTTAAAGTGCTCTCCATAATCAGCGTGATCTTAAAAACAGGCTGTTTCTAAAATCACTCAAGATGTGTGTTGTTGTTTTTTTTACGTTGTCATTAATTTCGGTGAGCTTGTCATAGGCACAGTATCTGTGCTGGCCTGTCCATCCATCATTTGGGGTGGAACGTTCTCTTCACAGGATGTATAATTACGGTTACAAGGGATTTGCTAAGGTCTCGTCATCGGATGCAATTCACAACGTGTTTTTTAAATGTCTGTTGCACAAAACAAGGGAATGTAATGCATACATTCGTTTCATAACATTGGAACGGCACGTACAGAAGTTCTGCACATGCGTCACATTGTTTTATTACAGGGAGTCATAATCTTCGTCATCGTCACCTTCACGTTTGCAACAAATGCTTGCGTTTAACCTCTCTGACTTTTTGTTTTGGTAGCTGTGACAGAGTACGGAGATGACATCCCCATGGTGCATGCTTGGAAACAAGATAACTGCTCTTGGACGTGCTGATCTGTCCAAACATACACTCATGCCACGCTCCGGCCTACTCTGTGTAGTGCTCTTCCCCGATGGCACAACCCAAAATTTTACTGTCAGTGTGAGTATAAGAGTGTATGCAGATGTCTTTGGATCGTAGGATGAGCGAATATGACCGGTAACGCCCTAGAGAGAGAGAGAAGTAATGTGCATGTGTTCATGAGCTTGCCTTTATTGGCAGTCTGAGGGTGGAGATTGATATTGCACTGGTGCTTCTCTTCTCATGTTCCATATTGCACTGCTGCAACCTTGGCTTCATATTCTGAAGGACAGCCACCCACCCTCACACACATGCACAGACACACACAGGCACATTTGTCAGGCAGAAACAGTCATGGAGTCAATAGGAAATATGGTCTTATGCTAGATGATAGAAATGAGGGCAGTGGGTCTGAGGGCTCTGCTTGACAGTGAGTTATAGGAAACATAATGAATAGGAAATATAACAAATTAATTAGAAACATAGTAAATAGGTAATAAAATGTTGATTCATGTTGATTGACTCGTGATTATTGAGTAGTGACTGGATAATAAAGTTTATCTCTCTGCAAATTAAGTTCCATAAATTAAATTAAGTTTTTAAAATTTTTATTTCATTATTTAAACTTAATTATGAATAAAGTTAAATAAATGTTATCCTAATTTCAGCATGTTTGAGTACATCTCATTTGCTATCATTTAATTATATTTAGAAAGAAATTAATTATTCAGCCAAGAAAGCATTTAATTGACCAGAAGTGACCATGAAGGAACAAATAATTCTATTTCAAATATGGATTTCAAATAACTTCTTTTCTTTTTAATCCTGAATACTATAAATCACAGTTTTCAAAAAAATATTAGGCGGCATAATCATTTTCAACATGGATTACAAGTTTCTTGATCATCAAATCCTAATATAAGAATGATTTGTGAAGAGTCATGTGACACTGAAGGGTCGATTAATGACTGCTGAAAATTTAGCTTTGACATCACAGGAATAAACTACATTTTAAAATAGTACACCGTTTACAGTTGATATGTTCTTTTGTTATGTTAGTGTATGTTAACCCCTATAGAAGATGGTCACTTTATAAATATAGGTTTGGTAAATATTTTGGTATAATTCCTAATGGGACAGCATATGTTTTGCTTTGCAGAAACATGATGCTGGTCATCTGCTGTTCGACTTGGCTTCTGAACACCTCAACATAGTGGAAAAACAGTACTTCAGCCTTCAGATCAGTGAGGACACATCCAGCTCTCCGGTAAATGAATGTGTGGGAAAAGAGCAAGTGTTTATTGCTGTTTCAGTAGTTGAACTGGTTAAATCTGTCATTTCAGAGGTGGCTGGACCCAAACAAGCCTTTTAAGAAACAGCTGAAGGGTGAGAGAAACTACACACAAACACAGGCTCACCTGGATCATATATTTGCTTTACAATTGTGGTTTAATTTTGCATTTACTTTTTAAATTTTTTGCTGTCATTTATTGTTTACTTAAGGTGACAATTAAGATGATTATTTTTTTAAATATATTATTTTTATTTATTTATTTTGACATAATATTATAGCATTTTAATATTTTTCAACTATGACACTTTTTTTTTTTTTAAAGCAAATGCAGTTATGATAAACACAAAAATGTATATATAGAATGCTGTTTGAATTCAGTGGAAATCAGCTGGGCTTCTTGCAGAAGTTCTGTGGAATCAGATTTCATGCGGGGCACAGAGTGCGCATGTTTGATGAGTGTGTAATATGAGTTATGTCATAGGAGCACAAAGAATTTTGTTTCCTTTAAAAGCGCATCAGGAGACACATGTTTGCTTTCTTACGAGAACTGGAGGTGGCTGATTTAATTAATCAACTATCTTGAGTCATCAGACATGATGTGCATGCAATAGGGCAAAGACGGTGATTGCAGCTCACGCTTCAGTGCCCACCTGCTTTTTTGACTTTTTAAATTATGGTTTAATAAATTGCTTTAGATTTCTGGGGAATTGCCAAAACCACAATGTCTTTTTTTTTTCTAAAAAAACTGATACTGAGCTTCTATCAATCAATGAATATCTGTTGCTTGCATTATTTTTCCTCTGACTGTGTCCTGTGTCTCTCTTTCTCTCTCACACACACTGTTATTCCCTCAGGTTCTGCTCCGTTCTTTTTAATATTTAGAGTGCGATTCTTCATCTCTGACCCAAACTCCCTCCAGCATGAGCAGACCAGGTCCGTCTCCCTGCTTATGTGCAAATAAGAGAGAAATATAGATATATATTATTTATATGAAATGATTGAGAGATTTCTGACCCTCATTTTGTTTTGCAGGCATTTTTATTTCTTGCAAATCAAAAAGGACATTTGTGAGGGGAGGTAAATATTTGTTGTTTTGCACCCACATTACCATTCAAAAGTTTGGGGTTGGCAAGATTTTTCTTTTTTTTGAAAGATGTATCTTATGCTCACCAAGGCTGCAATTATTAGAGAGCATTATTATTATCTTTATATTAGAGAGTATTATTTTTCCTGTGAATTTTAGCAGTAATTACTGAGAGAGTTCTAACTGATGCAGATGACACAGTAAATGTGTTATTGGCTAATAACCAATAAATACAAGATATTAAAAATGTATACCTTTATGTACATCCAATATTTTTCGTACTGAATTATAACCAAATTTATGTATCATAACATTATAATTTACAATATGAAAGAAGGATAACTATTAACTTATTTTGGAAAAAGATAAATTGTTGTTTTAAATGATAAAATATAATAATGCATATTTTATATATGATAAAATATTGATGTTTTATCATATGTAAAATATATGTACATTAGAGACATTGTGTATAGTATTTTTTTAATTGTTGAATTAATGAATTTAATTATCAAAAATACAGGATGCTGATTATGCTTATGATTCTGGTTAGAGATTAGATTAAAGGGAGGTATAAATCTTGAGGTTGTGTGTGGTCTGATAAATGACTATTGTGTATGCAAATTATAATACACTGTGAACATTTGCACTCTGACAATACCAAATATTTGTATCCCAAAATATCATGGTGTGTTTTTAATTACAGATTAAAGTGTCCTTTAAGCTCAGCGGTGGTACTTGCTTCTTACTCTGTTCAGTGTAAGTTGTGGAAATTACACCTTCTTGCATTGTGATTGGCAGCCCTGCCATAGAAACATTATTGATATTGCAGAGGATGTGTCTGTGTGCTTGTAGGAGGCATTAGTCTTCTCCAGGAAATTTCTAAGAATAATGGCACTGTCAAAATTGGAGACAATTGAACGAAGTACACACAATCACTGTTTCTCAGATGTAGTGCTCTAATACTCCTGTTTGATTGACAGCTGAGCTAGGAGACTATGTCCCTGAAACTCCTGCTGGATACCTCTGTCAGACCCATTTTCTTCCCGACCAAGATCAAGAGTTCCTTCTGAAAGTAGAGTCGCTGCATCCACAGCACAAGTATGTCAGCATATGCGTTCTCACACACGTTTGTTTCTGTGAATTGTGGGGACTACTATTACTTTTATACTGACCAATATTTTAATGTGTTTCAGAGGTTTGTCTCAGAGTGAAGCTGAGCTGTGCTATTTGAATACAGCGAGAACATTAGACCTGTATGGAGTGGAGCTACATCATGCTCAGGTACATTAATTTAAGTTGAATATCCTCTGTTTTTCCAAATAATTGCAGAATGTTAAGGAATAACTGGTAATATTATTTTAAAGTGGATTGTTAATAATTTATTTTGTTACATTTTTTTTAAATCCCTATCTATAGGATGTTAACAACCCTGCCCTCTGGGTGGGCATTACATCAGGGGGCGTGGCTTTGTTTTGCCATTTAATTTGCTCCAGTTTTTTCCCCTGGTAGGTTTTGGCCAATCGGATTCTTTCTTGAATGTTTTTGCTCACTTTATTAGTAATCGCGCACATGCTTAATGTATGTTTGAGGTTCACAGCTGTTGGCTCTGTCAGGGCTGTGATTATCATTACAATAGATAAGATACAAACTAGGGATGCTCATTTTAACCGTTTAACCGTTAACTGACCGATTTGAAGTTTAAGCGATTAACACAATCAGTTAAACGGTTTAAAAGGTCATTTTATTTATTTATTTATTTCAGTATTTTACCTACTCATAG
>JAUCNO010000236.1:19573641-19589678 GCA_032353835.1 Enteromius viviparus | reverse complement strand
TAAAACCCAGGATTGGTGCAAACTAATCCTAAACTTACCTGGCTAGCCAGCTAATCCAGCTTCATGGTACAGGCCCCTGGTGTCTCTTAGTTTGATTCCGGTGTACTTTATTTTTGACAAATGGCTGCTTTTTCCAGGATTAACATCATCAAAATTTCATTCAAAAGAAAACGGTTCTTTGTCCACCTACGCCGGAAACATGTAAGATATGCTTTATAAATCATGCTCATCCTTCAAAACAAAAACAAAAATAATTGCCATATTAAAACCAGACACTTAATACCTCAAAGATGTTGAGTACTGAAAAATCAACATCTTTTTTTGAGACTTGTGCTGTTTTTCTCTCTCATTTATATGTGTGATACAGGGTGAGCTGGGTCACCATGTGGTTTCTCTATCCATGCCAAGTTCACGTGCCTGTAAAAATCTATGGAAATCTTGTGTGGACCACCATACATTCTACAACAGGAAACCCTCTCACTCGGCTTCAAAACTTAGGTACACAGTCAGAGTCACAGCGGAGTCATTCTAAGAAAAGAAAAAAGTCATTCTCTGTTCTTTATTACTGGAGTTAATTAGAGTTCATTGCTGCCTCCACCAAATGAGTATGTGAGTTTAATTGCATATATTTTTGTTAAAGCTCCATCCCACTGTACCGAAAGCTGATTGGTGAGAAAATGTTGAACCCTGCGGTGAGGTCCAGCTCAATGGAACAACTAGAGACGAAGAGTCTACCCTCACGATCACCACCCAACACACCCAACTGGTAACAGTGCTCAAATACATTTAACCTCACAGTAATGGATTAGAGCTAGTTAGTGTATTTTAACAAATGATGAAATACTTAAAACATTTATCTGAAACCATTTTCTTATTGTTCTATTTTGTACTTTTCAAAGAATCATAGAAAATAACATTATATTGAAATTATAATATAATAACATTTTATTGAAATTATAATTAGCTATTATTTATATGAAATATTATTTGATATTACCACGGTTACATTAACATTAAAAATCTTTTCATTGGTAGTGTATATGAATTTTTTTTTTTTTTTTTTTCAAAATAGTTATTATTATTATTATTATTATTATTATGTTATTGTTTTATTGTGTTTTATGGTGTTAGTTAGCTTTTTTTTTTTTTTTTTATCAAAATACCGCAACTGTGATTTTGATTGAGATTAACTGGATTGCACAATAAAAAAAAAGTTCTGAAAATATCAGATCATATGAAATGATTTGTTGAGGTTAGAAACCTGAAAAACACTGTGTGTGTGTGTGTGTGTGTGTGTGTGTATATGTATATGTATATGTGTGTGTGTATATATATATATGTATATATATATCTTACATCTTTAGTCTTATAAGGTTAATAAAAGGAAAACGATTTTGTAACAGTGTGTATATATCTTTAGGCGGAGTCCTCGTTTGCGTCATGACTTCCGTAAGCCACGCCCATCATCTGTGGACAACCTGACCAATGAAATGAGCTATGTGACCGAGAGTGAAGATGTCTTCTATACTTACAGGCAAATTTACTCTACAAATGCAAATACACGCAGCCTTACAACCATACATATGTATTCACAGTACACTCAAAGTAACTTAACAAAACTGATTACACTGAAGGAAACCGCAGGAGGAGGGGCGGACAAGTGGTAGTTGGTCTCATAATGATGATATCACCATCGAAGAGGATGATTTGCACATCTGGGATAAGGTGAGTGTTATTGTACATGATAGCTTATGATGCAAGATCAAGGGAAATGTGGTTCGAAACGGTTTAAAAAATGAGTGGTTGGAATGAAGTTCCCAGTGGCTCATTTCAGTGCAGAGTGTGGATGGTTGTGATTGATGGATGGGGCAGTTAAACACTATATTAGATTATGTGGAAATGCAGCAAAGTTCTGTTATTATTGCCAGAAGCTTTAGGGAAGGTCATTGGGGAAGTAAAAAATGCCATAAATTAATTATGGTGCAAAAAATAAATATACAAATGGGCTTTATTTTTGAATGCAAACTAAATGCCCTAGACATGTTCTTGACATGGGCCGGGAGATTAATTCTGGAACAAATTTTAAATTTATTAGCAATTTTGATGTGGTCAGAAAAAGTGCTGGATTAGGTTTTAGAAAAAGCAATCAAAACATTGCTAAACAGTGAAAGGCACAGGACCTAAACCAAAGGTCTGAGTCTAGCATCAGAGCTGTCAGAAATAATATCCAGTGTTTGCCATTCTGACAAACCCAAGCAGTACACTGATACTACAGTCATGCTGATGAATCATTGAAAATCTATCTCCCAGCTCACAAGACCAGGGCATGAAAACACTACAGTGGGGTCCAAAATCTGAAATGTTTTTTTTTTGGGGACTTTGTAAAAATGTGACCTAGAATTAATTTTACAATGGAAGCACAGGTTGCTCTTTAGACCATTCTCAAATTATGCTGGAAAACACAAACTTGTGGAGTTCATCAACGAACCAATGAAGAAACAATGACATTTTATTAAATGGAGGCTATTGCTATCAGTGAGCAAAACAGCTGAAAATGAAGCAGTCTACTGACAAAAGAGCAATAATATTCTGAAGTCACGTTTGAAGCACCCAGTTGTGTTTTTATTTGTTGTAAGAAATCCCTACATATATGCTAATGTTACATTTTTAACATTTTTCCGATCCTCTTCCTGTCCTACCTGCTTCAAACTGTATATTTTGGGTTTATGTACACAGAATGTGACAGCTGATGGAGATCTGCTACTTGTGAGGATCAGCCCAGACCAAGATGGGAAGTTTGGCTTCAATGTTAAAGTGAGTCGTCGGTTCACGATATGTATTTATCATCATTGTTTAAATTGCATTCAGGTAGAGTATTTTGTGGGAGACCATGTGTGAGAATATTGTTGGCTTGTATTCAGGGAGGCGTGGATCAGAAGATGCCCCTGGCCATCTCTCATGTTAACCCTGCATCTCCGGTAAGCCATAACATTATTTTGGAATATGAATGGGTTCTTTGTTTTTGCATTTGTACAAATATTGACTGTGTTGCAGGCCAGTCGTTGTGTGCCTCCGCTGATGGAGGGTGATCAGGTGCTCCTGATAAATGGGCGGGACATTTCAGAACACACACATCAGCAGGTAGTCATGTTCATCAAAGCAAGCCGAGAGTCACACAGCAAGGAACTTGCATTGCTTGTGCGCCACAAAGGTACGATTTATGTTGACGTGCATGTGTGCGAATGTGATTTGATGGGAATGAATTGATGTGTCTTTTGCATTTAGCTTTTATATCCAGAAAACACAAACAGCGTTTGTTTACAGGTGTCTCTTTGCGAGTCGAACCCACACTACAGCTAGGTGAGGGTCTCACCCTTCCAGGTGAAATATCCCCACTGTCCGCTAAGCCATCTGGAGAGACACTAGAGGAGTCCATGAGCCGTCTGGAGAGGGGATTGGTCACCGGCACTTTGCTTCTGCACTTTGAGGTTGGGGGCCGGGATGTGAATATTTTACAGCATGGCATGTGTGTGCACTTCTGATAATTGTAATCCGTGCATGTGTGTGTGTGTGTGTGTGTGTGTGTTTGTTTTGATACTCACAGAAGTTATACAGGAAGAAAGAAGGCATGTCAATGTGTTGCGCAAAACAGTCCGAGCATATGGACAAGAATCGGTACAAAGATGTATTACCATGTAAGTTTTCCTGATTAAAATCAAATAAATTGTAGCCTGTAATGCCTATATTCATAATTTAGCACACTTATGGTGGAATTGCTTATAAATGGTTACTATAAGGGTTGGGATAATTATTATGATCATGTTATTTTTTTATTTTGACAGTTTTTTCATGACATGCAAGCAATAAATGTTCTGATGTTCTTAAATGTGTGTTGACAGCTTGCTGTAGTACTTAAAAAAAAAAAAAAAAATCACAGTCACATTTAAATGTTTATATATATATGTAGGGTTAAGCTAGGTAAATATATATGCTTTGTCATTGCTGTGATGATTTTGAGTGTATTGCTGTTACGCTATTGGGTATTGACCAATCAGCATCCAGAGCTGTTTTCTTGGGTTAAGAGCTCAAAGAACAATTAAAACTTCAAACAGCTCATTAGAAAGTTCAATAGAACATAAAAAAAATGTAAATAATGTAAATACATTTTTCTCTTACAAGAAGAGAATGGTTGCTGAATGACTTTGATGAGATTGAACTAAGCTACCATACTGGAGTAGATTACAGGATAAGGTCAAACATATCATTTTATTCAGTTGTGTATAAGCTTTCGATCGCAAAATGAGGCGTAATGCTCTTTAAAACTAGTCGTCAGAGGTGTTTTCACATAATCTGTAAATCCCTCTTCCTCATTCTCTGCTTGTTCGTACTTCCCTTTCAGATGACATCACCAGAGTGGTGCTGCTTGAAGAGGGGGATGATTACATCAACGCCAGTCACGTCAAGGTATGTATCACTGCCTCGTTTCCATTCAGCGTTTGATTTTTCTACTTGTGAATGGTTTTAATTTATGGCTCTAGATGACACTGATGACTCCTCTATGTGTGTGTGTGTCTGTCAGACTGAGCCAGCAGGTTGTGTTTTACGGTACATAGCAGCTCAAGGCCCACTGCCGCACACCTGTACACACTTCTGGAGGAGCGTGTGGGAGCAGAACGCCAGTGTCATCGTCATGCTCACCACTCTGACCGAGAGAGGACGGGTACTTCAACACACACACACACACACACGTGAAAACAGTTAGAACTTGCACAAGGAGTTACACAGTGTGCTGCAATGAACACTATACATACTCAAGACAGGAACCTACTTTCACACCAGAAAAAAACTCTTATTAACAAGCACACACACAGAACACCTAATCAGACGATACCCATCAAACACCCATCACACACCTCCAGTCCCCCAAGGACAGCTTATTGTGAGTACCGTATTCTTCGGCTCGGCTTGACTGTTGCTTGGTAACCAAGCGCTCTGCATTCTTTTCCGAAGGGATGATTTAATAAACTCGGTGGGTGAGGGAGGGAGAGAGGAAGCACAATTGTGTGTGTGTTTTTCTATGCTCAGTAATCTCTTTTAAATTTCCACAGACCAAGTGCCACCAGTACTGGCCACATCCCCCTGAAGTGAGGGATTATGGGTATCTTCAGGTGTGCTGTCACTCAGAGGAGTGTAACCTGGCATACGTTACTCGAGAACTAACACTCACAAATACCCAGGTAACACTTTTACTTTTAAACAGACAACACCTGAGGTGCAGTGAAAACAAGCTGGACTTCTGTAATCGCTTATATAAAGTAGCATGTAACACTCATATAATATACACAGTTATAGCAATTAAATATAAGTTTGTGGCTTAGTGCACTCAAGGGTTGACTAAATGCACTTTCAGTCTTTTAGTCTTTATTCTCTGGGAAAGGGAGTACACATTTTTATGACTCATCCCGCCCTAGACAGAATTTGTCT
This sequence comes from Enteromius viviparus, assembly GCA_032353835.1. NCBI lineage: Eukaryota > Metazoa > Chordata > Actinopteri > Cypriniformes > Cyprinidae > Enteromius > Enteromius viviparus. The sequence goes on along the minus strand of JAUCNO010000236.1, from coordinate 19,584,194 downwards.
AAACAAATGCTTTGTATCACTGAATTCGCCTCAACTACCCCTACTTCTACACTAGCAGCATACTGTTAGTCTAATAATTTGTAGTCTAAGTCCTGGTAGTGTTTTGGGACCAGTGGCCTCCTGGACAGTGTTCAGTGTTCAAGTCCCAGCCCACAGACTTTTCCTGAAACCCCCATCTTTCTCACACACTTCTCTTCCTGTTGACATAAAAAGTCCAAAAATGGCAAAAAAATAAATCTTTAAAAAAAATAACTTGCTATTTTATAATCCTCAGTTGTTAAGTGTATGATGGCCAGTTTTTCCTCTGTGACTATTACAAAATCTGTAGGTTTATGATGCCCAGTATTTTTAAATCTGTTTGAACATTTGTGTAGTTCATTCCAGCCTTTAGACTATATATTGCAGAACTACGAAGAAATCGAGTAAATATAGTATATACTAATGTACTGTATAGGTATATGTAGCTATAGAAGGAATAGTAAGAGTATACACTAACTTTGCTTCTCTATACATGCCAGAAATAGTAGGAAGCATACATGTAGAAGTAAATACGAAATGGTATATACTATAAATAAGAATATCTATATGAGTAAATGGTAAGAACATTTGAATTTGCAATAATAATATGCAATATTATATCACCTATTTTATTTTTTTTGCCATTTCTTTTTATATAGAAAGTAATAGTAAAACTAGTAAAATATTTAACTTCAGCCATAGTGGTAAAAGCCCTTCCCAAACTCATAAGAGAGAAAACTCTGATTACATGGGGGCTTTCATAATCTCCAAAAAAAAGGTTTTATATACACAGCTGTATGCGTGGTCAATTTTTTTCCCCTTACGTTCCTACCATTTTTTACGTTTTTGATTCTAGTCTTATTTCTTATGTAAATCTAAGTAATTACTCATTCTCTGTCAGTCCCATTATGCTGGAGTTTAATGTTTCATTTAAAACAGAATTTGGGCTTTAGGCATGTTAATGTGAGAGTTTCTTGTGTGTGAGAGAGCATCAACGTGTGAGATCAGTTGTGTGTGACGTACCGCTGTGGTCTAGAGCACAGGACCATGCGTATACATGTACATCCACATACAGTACATGTGCACACACTCACAAACAATCTATCATTGCTGGAGAAAGGAGACCCATCTGCTGTCTCTGTTGGTGGGAGTTAATCTCAGCACGGACAGCAGACGGAGGTTACATCACACGTTCGTCGTCTATATAGGGTGTGTGTGTGTCTCGGATGAAAGAAAAAATAAAGAAAAGGAGAGAGGAAAAGGATGATTGGGGGTACAGGAAAAATGCCAGTGTGTGAGTGTTCGTACCACACAGCTTGCGAACCAATTATTCTTTTCTGCCCGATTTGTCACAATAAATGAATTATTTTTTCCACTTTGGCCTTCAGACTGACTCACCTAAAGATCACTTCTTCGGCTTGCACCCACTTATAAGATCATGATAGAACTGAGAGCTAATTTGAAATGTCATTGTATTTAGGTAATATGGAGTTGAAAATCTTTTAAAGAATGATAGAAACCTGGGGCCTCGTTTATAAAACCCAAGTACCAACTCACTTGATCCTAAATTCCATGAATTTCATGTTACATTGAAAGTGAGGAACATTCTGGATTTATAAAAGCAGGAACATACAAACTTTTATTATTATTTTTTTTTCATATGCTAATAACTTAAGTTATAAACACTTCATGTTTTTGTATAATCAGTCTAATAATATTTCATATAAATATTCTTCTCAATAAGGAAAAACACATGCATGCTTAGACTTGTCTGTTTTTTTACGTACTCATTCAAGCATTCTCTTGCACTCAGCCTCACCCTTTTTTTTTTTTTTTTTGCAGTCAGGACAACAGCGCTCGATCACTCATTTGCAGTATGTTGCCTGGCCAGATCATGGGGTACCAGAAGATTCCTCAGACTTCCTGGATTTTGTCCAGTCAATGAGAAGTATGAGAGAGGAGTCTGTGCCTCTTATGGTCCACTGCAGGTGAGGGAGCCTTCTGCACACAGACACATAGATGTTATCAGGTGCTCATTTTACACAGAGAATGTTTTTCTGCAGTGCTGGCATCGGGCGGACAGGTGTGTTGATCACCATGGAGACAGCCATGACACTGATGGAGAAGGAAAAGCCAGTGTATCCCCTAGAGATCATTTCCTTGATGAGAGAACAGAGGGCCATGCTGGTTCAGACATCGGTACTAACACAAACACACACGCACAGACAAAAGTTAAAGATGTGTCATTTGGCACTATGTTTCAGAGTTTGCTTCAGACTCATACAGTTTGGTTGAGCCAATGCTATTCAGTTTAGCCCAGCTGTAAGTCTAAAATGGCTTTTAAAGATTCTTTAATTTTTATTGGATATGCTGACATTACTTGTGCTCTCTGCATGTTTGTTTTTCAGTGCCAGTTCACCTTTGTGTGTGAGGCCATTCTGAGGGTGTACAGGGAGAGAATGAAAAAGAGCTCAACACCTAACAGTTGATAAGAGAAGAGGGACAGGAGGGGAATGTTTGAAACACACATGTGAAGGAAGAAGCTGTGATCCGACTGTCAATAAAGACGGATGAAAAAGGGGCAGGGAGTAGAGGGTGTGTCTGGATAAGGATGGAGGGACAATCTCTTCTCTTGCTGTGGCTTTCCTGACAGCTGTGCAGATCAAGGAAGAACATAAAGCACTTTGACACATAAGCTTATAGGGCCCTAAAGCACACATACACTCTCTTTCTCTGTCCCATACACACACCACAAGTGCTATATTCAGGTGAATTTCACAAAATCCGTCAAGAAATTTTCAGGCCACATTTCACCCTAAAATTAAGAGCGAAAACTATATAACTCATACAATAAAAATGTAAAGTAGATCTAAAAATCTATGTTTAGAATATTTCAAAGGTTTTCTATTTTTTTAAATTAATACATTACAAACCACATACATTTTCAGAGAAGTTGAACACATTTTACTCTACTATATTAATCCCTTTGGTATTGTCTTTTTTTATTGCAGTATGAATGACAGTATTATTTACTTGGAATAGATCCCTTTTTGATTAAAGGCTTTTAAAAATGATGTCATGATGAATAAAAAGCCTACTTGTGTTATATATTGACACAAAATGTCACATATTTTTTGTTTTTCATCATACAGTAATAAAAACTAGACTTTGTTGCGTGCTATGAGAAATGAAAGGTGGGGGTGGACAAGAAATAATAATGGTAAACTTATTTGAAAAACCAAACAAACTATAAATTACATATAAATATATTGTATTCCCTTTTGATTTTGAGGATAAAGTGTGACCTTTACGCTTCTTTGTGAGACTGGCCAACCAAACCACTACTTAGAATAATTAAATTCACCACTGTTAATAAATAAATAAATAAAAGGTGTAATTAAAATCACGTTGTGCCTCTTCTCTTATTCATGGTGGGGGGTTGAATAAGCGTGCGTGAAATGCTGACGATTGGCCGCATTGTTTCCTAATGGCTGGATTGACGCAATTGCACTGCACAGTATGAAGGCTGCTAGTTTTGTAGTCGTTGCTGGGAAATTCAGTGATGGTGGCTCTCGTGAAGGTAACCTCAGACTGACCACTGTTTGTCTTACCAGCAGGTAGCGCTGCCTCGCGCACACTGACCCGAAGAGGGGGAAAAAAGTTTGAGTGTTGCTCTGAGATTTAACGCTTGCGCAGAACAGGTTGCCTGGCCAGTTCCGCTGGTTGACTTACCTGAGAGGTACATCAGTTTCGTTCAAGAACAGAAAGGAACTAACGCGCCGTCATTCAGCCGAGCCTGGACTCCGACGAACGCGAGGAGAAGTTCAATTAAAGCGCAATTCCTTTTTATTCAACCGAGCGAAAGGAGCGGAGTGTCCTCTCTTGTTTTTGGCAGGTGCGCTCGTGTTTTCTAGCCCGTACGCCACGAGGAAAAGGAGCTCGTGACAGGTCGCCGTATCCCGACTTGTCCCGCTGCATTGAACGGCTCAGTCCGGTAGACGCCGCCTTTCTTCGTCGCGGAAAGCCTGGGAAACAGCTGGATGCCTTCCTCTTGAGAGGTTCGTTATCGGTGCCGTTTTCCCTGGTTGATTAAAGCGCTTGCTAGCGGGGGAAAGATGATGGGCTTTCTGCGAAGGACGTTTAGTCGTCGGTCAAAACGACGCTTTCGGACGTCAGACGAGCTGGACGGGACCGGCAGAGGTGGAAACACGGTGCTGCAGGCGCACCAGCAGCAGGTGATTCACGCGCCGATCGTAGTGACCGGGGGAGCCGTAGTCCACATCCCCGCGGCGGGCAACAGCAAAGACGCCATCACATGCAGAGTCCTGTTGCTGGACGGATCGGATGTCAGTGTGGAGTTACCGGTGAGTGGAGCGTTTCGTCACAGAAAAGTCACCTTGGTGGTTTTGAATGTAGTGCTTAACGGCAAAGTTCGGTTTTAACAGCCTGTCACTGTGTGGCCGGCCGGATTTCCCTGTTGTTGGGTCCTGTCCCGGTAAACAGATGGTGCTCGTGCTCCCGTGCTCCTGTTTACTTCCCACCTATAGCGACCGCTCAACCTGTCACACAAAAACCTGCAGATTCCCTCGAGCTCTGGGAGCTTTCGCTAAAAACAAAACAACAAAAAAACACACGAGGAGTTCCCCCAGCTCACTTTCTTTCTCTCCTTCTCCCTGTTCAAGGGTTTTCCAGAAATTATTTCCCATTTGAGGTCGACGAACCAGTCAGGCGCTTAACCTTTGGTCCCTCTTTGGCGAGTCGCGCCATGTAACAACGATCACTTTCTGACTTACAGTTCGTCTGCTTGTAACTCAGTCTCTTGTCAGTTAACTACAATTTGTGTTATATCCAAGTAATATCCATTAACTTTTGGACAGATTGTACGTTTTATCTCAACCAATGAAATCATTTCTAAAGGACCCAAAACAATAAGCTCTACCTGTCACCAAGCAACAGACAGAAAGCCTGTGTCTTCAGAATTCAAATCTTCCTCGAATTTGTATCCAAGTGCAAAGAAACAAAATAAAAATATATATTAAGTTGTTTAAAATTTAATGATTAATAAAATAACTGGACAATGGAATTTCCTTGACTTGATAAAAATACTGAACATTATCTGTTTAAGAACTGAATTATCTAGTTATTCAAGTGCGTTTATGTAAATGCATGTAGAATAAGCACAAATGGAATTTGTATGGTAAGCTATTAATTTACGTATAACCAGCATCAGTGCTCCGCATAATTGTAATCGAATGCTTAAGGGACTACCAGGTAAAATTTAGTGTAGGACTGCATGATCAAACAGTGTATGGCAGAGTTTTAAACCAAAAATAATGGCTACGTTTTATATAGTATGAGTGTAATACAAACAACACCACCAGTTTAACGCAAAGTCCTTGCTACTGTGTAAAATAAATTTCCCAATCATAGTGTTCTATAATCGCTCAGATTTAGCTCACTTTACGTTTGTTATTTCCTTGTTAGGGAGAGAAACCCGCTTCGAGTGATCACGAAGTGAAAGAAAACACAGACGCTCCTACTGTCAAAAACCTGTTCTTCAGGCAAAATCTGCTTTCGCACCACTCTGCTCTAGAATGCCTGAACATAGACAAATGAAAATGATACAAAAATGTGTCAAAGAATATCAGCACTCTTGAAACACCCCTGGGCCAATCAAATTAGAGGACGATTACACAGTTATAATTAATGGTGAATATTTTCTTCTTTTTATATAAGCCCCGTAAACATCTGAAGATTGAGAGGCACGTCACAATATTGTTGTTTTGTATTTCAGTGACACAGTTTTGCTGATCGTTGGTTTATAAACATAGCTGTAATAGTCAATGTTACGTCATACAAGCCTGAACATGTCAAAGAATTTATAAAAAGCCTTTTCGTGTGTCAGTGCTTCAGCGCAACAAATCATACATTCAGTTCAGTTTTATTTATAAAGCAGGACTATTTTGTGTTTGATTGAAGATATTGGCAGAGAATGGCTCTGCAATATGTGTGGATTTATGTATGTTAAGGGTTGTAGGTCAACCTTAACAGCAGCAAGTATCAAAGAGAATAATAGCCACCACCACCCCTCAGGGTGTGTCCCAAATCCAGCCGCTCTCCTCTGACACTTCAAGCTATTTTTGCTTCGGCCTTGGTTTGTGCGTAGCTTATACAGTATGACTGTGTGTTTTAGATTAAGTCTGTGTGCCTACTCATAAATGTCAAAATGTGAAGTCTTGATCCTAACTAAATGTTAGCACTAAAGACTAGTACTTTCAATTGAAAGACAATAAGTGCATTGTCTATAAATCCTCCAGGTTATTTTATCATTGTATTGTAGTGTTCAGGAGAGGCAGCTGGACTTGGTTTTACATTTTTACACATTTTACAGCATGCAGTATCAAACTCGTACCAGAAGTATTTGGACACTTATGCCCAATCCCAATTCTACCCCTTACCCCTACACTTTCCCCTACCCCTCCGTTTGGTGCGTTCACGTGTAGGGGTAGGGGTGTCTCAATTTTCTTTTGGTTGGAGGGGTAGGGGGAAGGGGAAGGGCTAGATAGCCCTCAAAACGAAGATTTTTCTGGACCTCACTTCAAACGGAGGGCCAAGAGAAATTTCCAACATGGCTGCACACTCGAGGAAGTAATTTTTGCCATTAATAAGGATTTTTATTATTTTATTAATACATTTTTCATTATATGCATATTACCATCGGTCTTGTGTTTGTGTTTAAGGTAATGTTCTGTAAAGAAACGATTGCAAAAAAATCACTAAAGTTTGCTAGCAGATTGCACAATATTAGGAAATATATTTTTATGTCATGTGGTTTTGTTTCGTTTCGCTTATGGCCATGTGTGTATATGAACGATGCTTACATCGGCGCACATCCTCTGACGTAACGTTAGGAGCTAGTGGCAATGGATGATGATGTATAACAGTGTAGTAGTGGTGTCCCATTTATTTTTATTTTTATTTTTAACCCCTAGGCAAAGGTATAAAATAGAATTGAGATTGGGCCCTAAAGTGCCCCTATTATGCCATTTTAAAGGTTGCTAATATTATTTTCTAATATATAATAATATTTAGTCTCTTAAAACAGGTTTACATGTATGCAAGGTCAAAAAAAACTTTAGTTTTCTCCAGAAATAGATTTAATTTTCCCCCATTTCTAAATGATTCGTAAACGACTCGTTTGAAGAATCTGTCTGTCTGCTGTGATTGGTCAGATGGCACAGTCCTTTATGATTGGTTTACCACTACAGCATGTGTTCGAAAACCAAACGCCCATTGCCATAACTGAATGACAACGCAGGATACAGCGTTTCCTTTATTTATCATGCACTGTCGGCATCACAACTTTGCACATAGTTTATGTTCACATACAGCTATATGACACACTGCCTGAAAGAGCGTATTCGAAAAGGCATAATAGGGGCACTTTAAGCCACACTTCATACATGACAAAATCAACTCAGACCAAGCAAATTTAAGCACACTTCTTTGGCAAATCATGTCTCAAAAAAGTAATTAAAGCTAATATAGGTAAAATGTACACTACTGTTCAAATGTTTAAAAGTCAGTAAGATTAAATGTTTTGAAATAAAGTCTCTTATGCAGTACACAGTAGAAACTGTGATATTGTGGTATTGTTTTTTATGTAATGTTTTTGTTTTTCCATTGCTGTTAAAGAAAAAGCTGCAATTTCAGCAGCTGTTACTCCAGCCTTCAGTGTCACATGATCCTTTTAGAAACAATGCTGAGTTAGTGCTGAGAAACAAACCTTGAGGTATAGAAAGTTCAAAAGAACTAGTTTTTTTTTTAAATAGATTTTGTAACAATAGAAATGTCTTTACTCTCACTTCTGATCAATAAGAGTAACTTTGAATCACTTTGGGAAAATATATATATATTTTTTAATTGGAGGCCCCTTTATATTAGCCGCTTATTATATGACATTGTCTTTGGGGAACTCCAAAATAATGTTGTATTTAATTGACTAATTTCTTTCAGTCTGTAGAGATGCTGATTCAGGATAGCGAGCACTGTGATTGGCTGAGTTCCACTCAGGGAATACTTCTCCGCATGCTTATCTTAACAAGGAGCTCCTGCCATTTCCATAGTCCATTCTGATCATGTGCTCAGTCCTTTGCCTCACAACATCATTCAACCAACAAAAGAAATCAATCAAGCTTCGTAAAAAGGAACAAATCAATAGCTAAATTCTGAATTCACTGATCTCGATGGAATGTTGGCCTTGAACATAAACTGATCATTACAAAGCAGAGATGATCTCCAGAATGGTTTCTAGAGTTTTCTCTTCATTGTGTTCTTTTGTTGTCCTCCTAGACCCTATCTAGACCTAGCATGATAGAGAAAATACAGTCTTTTGATCTCTCTTTGGCCTTTGAAGGTGCTCCAGGATTGTTATTCGTAGACAAGGTTTTAGACAAAATATGGAATTAACCATGAATATTACATAATTTCTGATCCAGTTTTATTCAGCTAAATAAAGTACAGTACAGTATAAATAGTAAAACTGTCAAAAATAACTGATATGGTTATCAGTGTAGAAAACACTGCTTAATATTTCACATTTTTATTTCATGATGATTCAAACAGAAAGTTATATAGCATTTACTTGAAACAAAACTCTCATTTTGCATAAATTTAATGCATTCTTGCTATATATGAATATTAATTTATTTTCGAAATCTTACTGACTTATTGATATTATGGTAATAATTATAAATTTTAAAAACTATATATATATATATATATATATATATAATATGAGCATATGTACACGCACACTTCTTCTCATTGAAAGAAAAACAGAACGCTAAAATGAATTTGAATGAATTTGGAGATATTTTAAGCTGCGTTACTCAGCCGTAGTAAGTGCATATGAAAATCAATGTAGCATGTACATCGCTGTGCCTAATCAAGGCCATCAAGCCCTGCAGGCTCACTGGAGTAACTTCCTGCCGATGACGTGCTCCGCAGGTGTCCCCTTAAACTGTCACTAGATCAGTGTGAAGCCCAAAGCTTTGCACACGTAGTGATTTATCTGTGCTTTAAATGTGTGCGTTTCAGAAACACTCCAAGGGACAGGATCTGTTTGATCAGATTATGTATCATTTGGATCTGGTGGAGGCTGATTACTTCGGTCTGCAGTTCATGGACCCAGAGCAGGTTGCGGTGAGTGGCACTTAATGAGCGTTCGTTTGCGTGTGTGTGGCAGTGACCTGTTTTTCTAAGCTGCAGCTCTTAGACCAGAAATGAGAAATGAAGAGTGTCAGTGTGAAACAGCCACTCAACATCAATCAGAACAACAGGATTTTCTTTTTCTCAGCACTCAGACTAATAACAAACTCTTTGTCTTTTTCCCTCTCACTGCCCCCCTCCCCAATCCTCCTATGCTGTTTTTTGCTCTCTTGTTCTTCACACTTTATGTTTTCAGCAATGGTTGGATGCAGCCAAGCCCATAAAAAAGCAGATTAGACGTGAGTAGTCTCACACACACACACACACACACACACACACACTCTTGCACAAGTAGTTATTGTGGAGTTGTTTAGTCGGCTGGTCATAGATGGTTGATGACCTTGGGCTCATAATCTAGTGTTGCCTTAGTGACTAGTGGCAAGCGTCTATAAGTGTATACTATGGGTGTGACTAGAGCCAATCCCAATGTATGCTGTGCAAGACATACCCCACGCAGTTAGATGGAGAAAGTGGGAGATGAAAATAGCATCAATATAATTGGATTTCTGCACTGATTTAAAATATTTCAGACTATGCAACTTGTGTGCAATTCTGAAAGGAGTGAAATAAGACCATTGATTCAGTCTCTCTGGTGTGTTTTCTACATTATAGCGTATCTGCAGTGCTACCCTTCAGAATGCTTTACAACACTTTTAAAAGCAGTTGAGTCACACTGAATCAACATTAGCTGACTTATGCCTGTCTCTATGACAACAATCTTTCATAACCTTCAAGGAGAGCTTTTTGTCCTTTTTCCTTTAAAGTTTATGTACAGATTTCATAGTCATTGACATTGAGTGTCTTGTTTCATTCTGGTGTGCACATAGCCTTACTCGTACAATCTCTTTGTTGTAGATGGACTTCCATACAGATTGTTTTTCAGGGTTAAATTCTATTCTTCAGAGCCCAATAACCTCCACGAAGAGTTCACCAGGTAAACAACAGTAGTCATATACCTAACTGTCTTTTAATGTTCTTAAATTAATCAAACTATTTAATTTTTAAAGGAATAATTTATGTCTCCACAATGTCCTTTCATCTCCACACAATGAAGTGAATGAAAATTGCAGCTATAAAGCCCTAAAATGACCAAAATGTTGCTATACAAATATAGTAAATGTTGTCTATATGGTTCACGCACTATACCATCTTCTGAAGTAACGTAAAGTTAAAATATCATAAAGCTTCAGAAGACTTCAGATATACTTAGTAGAATTTTTTTTTTTTTGGGGGGGGGGGGGGGGGCAGTTGTTTTTAAATTTTAT
>JAUCNO010000236.1:19555888-19573631 GCA_032353835.1 Enteromius viviparus | reverse complement strand
ATACTTAGTAGAATTTTTTTTTTGGGGGGGGGGATTCTTTTTTAAATGTATTAGATGTGCACTCAGAGTTAATCTTAAACACTTTAATTTTTAACAATATTATAAACTTCTTTTTCCCGACATAAGGCTACACTTCACACATAATAATGGCAAAGCTGGATGATATGCAATGATTTCATTGCATAAGTATTCATCTGGGACAGTTGAAATTTAGCACAGGAGCTTTCATATTGCTTGTAGATGTTACTATACTTTGTGGGAAGTTAACCTGTGGCAAATTTAATTGAATGGGTATGATTTGGAAAGGCACATACAGTATGTGGAACGGCTGAAAATACATATCAGAGCAAAAACCAAGCCCTGAGGTATTAAAAAAAAAAACTATAGAGCTCAGAAACAGGATTTCATTGAGCCACATCTGAGGAAGAGTTCAGAAAAATCTTGCTGCATTGAAAATTCACAGTCTCTGCTACTCTTATAGAGGAAGAAGTGTGAAACAACCAGGACTCTTCCTAGAGCTGGCCTCCTGGCCAAACTGACCAATTAATGGAAAACTGCTTTGGTTAGAGTGTTGACCTAGAACTTGATGGTTGCTTTAGTTGAGCTCCATGACCAGATGTGTAAAAAAAAAAACTACAAAAGAAACCTCCACTGATCTGAGCTTTATGGAGCTCAATCTTCTCACATGAAAATGCAAAAAAGCACATACAGAACTATCAGGCCCCATTTAAACTAGTGCATTTTTGTTTTAAAAAAGCATTTTAGAATGAAAACGATCCATGTTTGCACTGGCATTTACACTTCCATTTCAGAAACGATCTTTGTTTACACTACACAACTTAAAATGCATGTCTCATTACCATTCATGCAGGTACAACCATAGATATAGAAGGTAGATACCCTGTTATTTAGATGTTGGGATTTGTCTGTGTGCTTGGAGTAATCAAATGGGGAATCTACCAACACACATCTATGGGTACATCAATGAGTGTGAAGTTATTGTTTACACGGTCATTAAGGATATGTAGAATGAAATGTGAAAAGCGACGCCATCGTTTTCAAAAGTCTACATTTTGCTCCATTTACAATGAAACACAACCCCAGAGTTTTCAACCTAAAACATGGTCTGCAGCATTTTCAAAAATAGTATAAACCATAGGCATAACCATAGACAAAGTTATGTGTTTTAAAACTAAAATGCAATACTGTAAACATGGCCTCGGACTGTGAGAAACAAGATTCTCTGGTCTGAACCTTAATTCCAAGCATCTTGTTTGAAGGAAACCAGGCACTGCTCATCTCCTGCAGAGTACCTTCTTAAAGGGAAAGTGTGCTGGTAGCAGTCTCATGCTGCGGGGCTGTTTTTCAGCAGCAGGGACTGAGGAGCTCAACAGAGTAGAAGAAAAGCTTAATGAAAACCCAGTCCAGAGCATTCAGAACCTCAGATTGGGCGGAAGGTTCACCTTCCAACAGGACAATAACCCTAAGCACAGCAATAGTGGCTTTTATACAACTCTGTGAATGTCCTTGAATGGCCTAGCCAGACATTGGGCTTGAACTCAATCAAATATTTCTGGAGAAACCTGAAATTTCGCATCTGCCCCATCCAACCTTACAGTGCTTCAGAGGTGAGGAGGTGAGCAGAGAATTGTCGATTGCTGATGAGCAATACTTGTCGCAGCATACCCAAAAAGACTTTAGGCTATAAAGGTGCTGTAACTAAGAACTGAGTTAAGGGTATGATTACTTATGCAATGTACTTATTTAATTTTTGTGCCTTATTTGAAGTTGTGACAGTTTTTGCTTTGTCATTATGGTGTATGAAGTGTAGATTGATGTGAAATACAGTAATTTAAAGGAGTTTAACATAAGGCAGCAAAATAACAAAAAAGGGGCCCTATATGTACAATGAAAAATTTGCACTATGATATGACATATGTTTATGTAACCTTTTTTTTTTATATTATTTTTTTTTTTGCAGGTATCTCTTCGTACTGCAACTTAGACAAGATATACTGTCCGGCAAGTAAGAAAATGCGCTTACCTCACAGCTAGACACACACAAACATGCACACACAGTGGAAAAATAGAGAGCCTTTCATATCCTCCTTTTTGCCCTGTGTCACACCTCTGACCCTCCCTCTGTTACGTGCAGACACTGCGAGGCAGGGTTTTCTACCAGGGTCCAATAAAAGCTCTGTTTCAGTGTGTATAATCTGGGTCTGGTCTCCTGGGTGCTGCTCTGCTCCTTTTTAATAAAAGAAACTCCAATGAGAACCAACACACAGCTTCTAATTTAAGAGCACAGATACGCTCCGACACACTTTCCCACACAGGGGGCACACACTTTCTTACATAAACATGGGGTCTCATCATCTCACATTTTACAAAAGGATTTTGACCATTGTTTGATAACTATGCAGTTGACTGCTTTGAAAGTTGCCTTTTGTATGCCACAAACACATTTACTGGCTGTTTTTTTTTAAGGTTCATTAAGTCTCTTTTCTTCCCTGAGCAGGTTAAAATGTCCATATGATGTGGCTGTTGAGCTTGGAGCTTATTGCTTACAAAGTGAGTTCTGTGTGTTTTATGGGCACTTTGCGCTTCTTTTTTTTCCATGTATTTGCATATTTACAGTGGATTTTTGCCTTTTCATTTCCATTTCCTTCTATTTCACGTGTTAATAGGTGAGCTTGGGGACTGTGATCCATTAGAACACTCAATAGCGTTGGTATCAGAGTTTCGCTTTTCACCCAAACAGTCAGAGATAATGGAGGCAGACATCTACCGCAAATGGGCTGAGTGCAGGTAATTCTTATTCTCAATTTTAAAAGAGGGCTTTTGTAGCAATGCAGTTTTGGGTTCCGTAAAGTACCATGAAGAATTTTTGTTCTTACAACTTATAATATTTGAAAATGGAAAACCGTTTGTTTAATGGAAAGTTTTCACATGTTAAAGGCACTGATGCCAATAAAGAACCTGCATTCTTTAGAGTGTACTTTACACTGTAAAAAAATATGTAAAATTTACGGTAAAAAAATGGCAGCTGTGGTTGCCGGAATAAAACTGTAAAAAATAAGGTAAAAATATTTTTTGTTTTATGGTTTTAAGTTAAACTTACAGTTAAATACCATATTTTCTGATAACAAACCATAATAACTGATATGTTAATATACCAACCTATTAAAGTAGTGAAATCTATTTTGTTCGTTTGAAATACACTGATAATTCATTCATTCATTCAAAGGCCATCTCAAGCAGCTTTTAAATTGTAACATATATAGAAGGTGCTCAGAGTCATTCACACAAGCACTAAACCCCATCTTGGTAAGAATTATTAAACTGAAATATGCAATAAACATTACATTATTATGTAACATTACATCTAACATGCAACCCAAATAAACATAACTGATAAGAAAAAAACATCAAATTCAAACAAAATTTAAAATGCAATGCAGAGAATTCTGGGAATGTCAGTTTACAGTGTTTCTGTGTAAATTTTACAGGAATTTACTATTAACCATTTAACAGGTTTTTACTGTAGCGTCATAGTTTTTTACAGTTATTTTTTACAGTGTGGCAGCTAAGAGTACTGTATGTCTTGACATACAAGTTGGCATACTATGCAACTTGACAGAACACACTTGGGACCAGATTTACTAAACCAAATTGAAATAACTGTGTCCATGCCTTATCAGTGGTCATTTAAGTAAATCCTGACAGTATTTTTTATTGCCTAATTTTTAGATTAGATTTATTTCTTGATGCTTTGTCACATTGCACCTGATTACCACATGGTGAAAATGTGTGCTTGTGTGTGTTTTCAATGAAGTCCTTAGAATGAATGAAGCGTCAGATTTGGTCTCACTTAATTAGATTTGGACACTTTCATTTGCTAGTGATAATCACACTTGAACTGTTTACATGCATTTAACATGAACTGAAATCTCGGTCTCCCTGTGGTTTTAATTAAATCCTCAGCTCTGCATTTGACCCTGTTTTAAGAGCAAACATCAAAGTCAGTGTGCTTCTGTACAAGTACGTGCTTAGCTGCAGATCATTCCCTACAGATGAGCTGTTGCATTTGTTTAAATGGGTCTGGACTGTTTGTTGATCTTGGAAATTAAATGAAACTTTATAGACCTGGGGGTTGAAAATATTCAGTGCAAGACAAAAATAATGGCTTGACTAGAATTCTTGCAGATTCTGTCAACCAATGTAGTGATTTGAGCACAGAGCAGAGATATAATGTGCAGCAAGACTTTGGATGCACTTGATGGGACATATGGGAAATGCTGTCAGGCTGAACATGAGGGAGTTGCTGTAGTCTGGCCATAAAATGACAGGCCACTGGTTGAACTATGAGTTATGGTGTTCATTGCTGCTCATGAGTTTGAGTGTTCACCAGTATGTCTCTCTACAGGGGAATGAGTCCTTCTCAAGCTGAGCTGAATTTCCTGAATAAGTGCAAGTGGCTGGAGATGTATGGAGTAGACATGCACTTTGTGAAGGTGAGACTACTCCCTTTAGTTAATTTACATCCTTCCAGTACTTGAACTTTAAGGATTGTAGTTCAAAGAGTGTCTTTAAATTCTTGGTTTCAATTAATTTTTTACCCTGTTCCTTCACAACAGGAGGATTAAGGGCTCCATAATAATACTGTACTTTAAAAAGACAATATTAGACCATATAATACCTCTATTACATAAAGTATTATCCTTCTTAAAAGCTGATCTTTATCTTTCTTTGCTTTCGTGGGTTTACGTTCATTTATATGGAATAGGAAGAAGCCAGGACTAAACTTTTCTCGTATCTTTCTCGTTCTTTGGGGGGGCTAAGACCTGCAATATGTCAGAAATTGGCTCAGATTCATAACCAAAGGGCTCAAACAGGTCCCTAAATCTATTTGGCTTGATTTAGAGGCCAGTTCCCCAGAACATTCAGAGTTATTTGGGTGAACTAACCCTTTAAGGCATTATTTGACAACAAAATTATATGTAATACATTAAATGTAAGAGAAATAGCAGGACTGGCTTGTCTTCTTCACTTACCCCCATTTACAAAAACCTAGTTACCCAGTCTTTTCAATTGTGGTTTTAAAAATTGTATCATTTATGGGATATGCAGACTTGGTGATTTGTTTAATGAAGGTTCCTTAATGTTTTTTGAAGATGTGGTTACAAAATATAAGCTCAGATGTAAAAATTTAAGGATTTCTTCAAATTAGGTATTTTAAAAACCAATAACTCCATTGTGTAAGCAGATCACATACTTTCATAATGCCTGTTGCTCATAAAAAGTGAGCAATATACAATATTATATTGTAAAATATATGAATATCAAAATGTTGTAAAATTTGTAATGTTATTTAGTTTAAATATTATGAAGTTTAATTATAATTAATTGTAATGTTATTTAGTTTAAATATTATGACGTTTAATTATAATTATAATTAATTATAATATTATTTCACAATAATGTTTTTGTTCAAATAAATTATTATTTCTAACATAAATGAGCATAAAACATTGTCAAAAACAAAGGTTAAAACTACCCCAAACCTTTGAACGGTAGTATATGTATTGTACCTGTTCAGTAAAACCGGTGTATACTTGTGTGATAGTGTGAGACTGCTGTGTGAAAATGCTCTAAACTGATGTGCAGGGGCGAGATGGAGGAGAATATGCTCTGGGACTCACACCAACTGGAATCCTTGTTTTTGAGGGATCCATCAAAATTGGTCTCTTCTTTTGGTGAGATTCACAGATACACTCTAGTTTTTGGACCAGCAGCTGACCTTTAACTCTTCAGTCATGGCTGATATTTTCCATTTTAACATACTTTATGTAATTATTATTTCCATTCAGGCCTAAAATAACCCGTCTTGACTTCAGGAAGAACCGACTGACATTAGAGGTTGTGGAGGATGATGAGAAGGTAAGTGTTACAGTACATACACAAAATTGCACTCCCTTATCTGCGCCCCTACTAGAGATGTTCCTTTATACCAGGGGCCTTCAGGCTTGGTTGATAAGCTGTTAAAATAATCACCACTGCTGTGATGTCATACTTGTGCCACAAATTTTAATTGTGCATTTTTATTTAGCTGGACTATCGTGCTGACTTCATATTTTACTTTTTCTTATTTTATTTTTTTTTGCAAATTTATGAAGGGTTAGTTCACATAAACATTAGCCCATGATTTACACACCATCAAGGCATCCTTTTTTTCAGAAGAATCCAATTGAAGTTATATTAAATATTGTCCTGGCTTTTCCAAGCTTCATAATTTGCAGTAGGTGGGTGTTTTTGTTTAACAGTCGAAAAGAAGTCCAAAAAAGCACATCAGTCCATTGTAAAAAGTGCATATATGGCTCTAGGGGGGAATAAAGGCCTCTTATAGCATTAAAAAACATTAAGGACAGCTTGTGTGTAGCACATGCGCTGGTAAGAAGCAGAAGTGCAGAGAAGAGAGCAAAACAAGACACCAATCATGAATTAGAAGTACAAAACAAGGATTTGTAAATTATGAAGGATTTGAGTATAGTCCAAACCAAAACCATTCATAATGTTTTAAATATGGATATTACTTATTTCAAATGCATCAATTTGCTACAGAAGACAAACCAGTCAGAACATAATTGTAATATTAAAATGCAACTTTAAAAAAATAATTAATAATTTGGAAAACCCTGTGCTCGCTCTGTATTGTGAAGGGCTCTAAAACTTAAAACACCTGTATATTTGTGGGTGCAGGGCCGAGAGCAGGAGCACACGTTTGTGTTTCAGCTTTCAAGTTCTCAGGAGTGTAAGCACTTATGGAAGTGTGCAGTTGAGAGCCACTCCTTCTTCCGACTCAGACAGCCAACCCACAACTACAGAAACCGCAGTGACTTCACACGCCTCGGCTCACGGTTCAGATTCAGGTACATACACACGTACACCTAATCTGCCAACATAATTATACTGTCACCTTTGTTAAGTGTCAAGCTGTTTGTGTTTACAGTGGAAGGACTGAATATCAGGCTACACATAGCGGTAAAGTCAGGAGAGCAAGCGCTTTTGAGAGAAGACCAAGTAAAAGATATCCATCACGAGCCCAGTCTATGGTCAAGGGTAGGTCTGTGTGCCATATGCCATCTCTTCTTTCAATAATCAACCTAATGCATTTCTGACATGCTTAATCTCTGTGTATGCCCTACATCTGACCCTAAAACCTTTAAATGCTGCTTTAATACAAGGGCCACATCATTCACATACGTCATGTTTTTATGATTGCTTTTGTCTTCCGCAGCCATTACTCCAGCAAAACATCCACATCTAAGGTAAAACCACACAAAAACAATTATGAGCACTCCGATATAAAAACATACTTATTGAATTATTTTTGTTGTGCTTGTGTAATACATTTTTTTTCTCTTTTTGTACTGGTTGTGATTGAGTAATGAAAGATTTTCTGTCCTTTCTGTAGTGCACAGACCAGCCCTGAGCCAAGCTTAACACCGGTACTCTTTTATATATATAAAAAAAATTTTTTTTTTGTAAGTTTTTAAAAACTGTAGTAAGTGTTGATTGTAAGTCTAAATTCTCTGTATTATTTTCTGTCTTCTGTAAACTCTATTTTCACATTTTAGTCATTTAGCAGACGTTTTTATCCCAAAATTAATTTAGAAATGAAGACAATCGAAGCAATCTAAATTAAAGAAACAAGTATTAGTTAAAAAAAACTAGTATTAGTTTTTAAAGAAAAACTAGCAGTTTAAGGATAAATATGCACTTAATAGAGGGCCAAGGGGTTTGTTTTTTAATAAAAAAGTAGAGTTAGAATAGATAGTAATAGAGTTGGAGTTATTAATATATTTTTTTGTGAAATGTGCTGGAATATTATATTTTAGGGAGATTGTTGGCTCCTTCACAAGGTGAACATATTTGGGGGCCCTTTGCAAAAACTAACAAGAGATTCTATTCTATTGCAGTACGTTTAAAATCGACTTTAAAACTGTATAGTGGTTGTTGTTTTTTATAATAACCATACAAATTTGCATGCAAATGCAAAATTTCTCAGGGCAACAATAAGGTTTCTACTAAGAGAAAGCAAAAGATTTTGTTCACATAACATTTTACCTCCCATCAGATTTTTTTCCCCATCATCATGTCCCTTCAGTGGTTCTGTAAAAAAACCTGAGCCTTCTGACTCATTTTAATCTCCAAATAACATTCTGAAAAAACAAAACCTTATGAGCAAATCATGATGAGATTAAGCTGACTAAGTTCTTAATGCTTAAGTTACTTGCAAGAGACTCATATGAATCATATTTGTTCTGCTTCCCTCCAGTATAAGCATAACATTCCAATTGCACAGGAACCCTGGCAAAGATCACATCCGTCCAGTCTAACCACTCCCCTATACGTCCAGCCTATGGAACTGGGACATGTTCCACCACCACACAGGTACACATTTTTATCCACCGAAACTGAAAGATAAACCCTCTGCCAACCAGTTTCTGTTACAAAAAAAATGTAGGCTGATCTCATCTGTGTTTCACCCGCATGTGCATATGTGTCTGATTTAGACCTTCCAATCTGGAAAGACCCCCTGCGAGCAGTGGTGGGTTTGGTGAGAGCAGTTTGGTTGAGCGCAGTGGCAGGAGTGTTTCAATCGTGCACAGAGACAAAGTTATGACTGAGCTGTGAGCATGTGAAAGGGTGTTTGGATGAGCCACTCACCTTAGAAAAAGAGACCGCTGAATGCTTGCATCCAGTCACCGTGTGTCATCCATCTGCATCTTCACACCTGCAGGAGTCTCATCCGTTGCTTGTGATCATCCATCGCGTGACATGTCTCAACAGACCGTATGCATCCTGAAATGACAAAAACCTATTCAGCATATGCACACCTGAATGTCTGACTCTGACAATCTGCATGTTTATAGCTTTTAGAGTTTTATGTGATTTATGATCAAATTTAGAACTAGCAAATTACCTGATAGACAATATCAGGATATGTAACTGCTGCTGTTGTGGTTTTGTGTTCTATAGCAAGGTTGCTCAGTTTAGTTCTAACGCTACTCTTGGCAAATCTGATTCATCTCACCAAGTTGTTAAAAATAATGGACAAGTGTGCAAGCACACCCAAAAGTAAGACTGAGCACTGTTCCAGAATATAGCCTATTTTATCATTTTAGTTCAAAGATTTGCATATTATGTCTGAAAGTTTACTTTTAAGTGCACATCACTTATATAACATCATGCCAAGCACCTCACTGTTTACAAACCCTGCTTTACTTAATTTAATTTCACCTTGAAAGTACATGTGACAGCTAGATTTCTATAGGACATATGTGCTAATGATCATTACGTATTTGCTGAAGTGTTAAGTAAAAAAACTTCGCGTTTGGGCATTTAAATCTGTTCAATCAGCAAGGGACCGGGGCTTTAAATGATTACGGACTGCTGCAATGAGACCTGCCTTAATAAATGTGTTGTTTACACTAATCGACTCGGTTTTATTGATTATGTAAACCCTTGACATTTGCTTCTCATTTTTGTATTAACATTTGCCCTGTTCCATTTTCTGTTTAATAACACCATTTGCATAAACAGTTGTTGTTGTTTTTGGTCCATCCACTGAAATGACTTTCATAAGCACTCAGTTATTACATTAGAAAGCTGTGTGTGCATGTTTCTGCATGTCATTTTGCTGTGGTTATTCATAACGTACTACTTGAAAATAAATCGATATACAAGTACCAGTTCGGGTTTGCATTGGTCTAATGCTGGTGCTCATTGTGTTCTGAATGTATAGAATCAATAAAGATGACGTATGCCATTCTGGTGCATGTGTGGGTGGGTGTGTCGACATATATGAATGAACTTGAGAGCCTCTTTTGAGTCTTTACGTCACGCAGACCAAAAATAATGTGGAGCTGTCATATGTACCATTGTACACTGTGTCATTGTTGTGCATTGTTTTATAGTTTTCCTTTGAGCACTGCAGACACCCGGAGGTTTAGTGTGGAAGAGAACGAAGCTCCTCTTTCTGGAAAGATCCATCACTGCTACCATCACCATGGATACGAAAAACAGGAAGCATTGTGCCTCACAACAGCTAAACCTAGTGAGTCCCGAGTCCGACTATAGATGCTTGACATGGGTGAAGTTATTTTCAAAATGTTAAATTAATATTGATTTTCTTACATTTTAAAGATGTAAGAAAAGATATATTTTTTCTCTGTTTTTGCCATGCCAATAAAGAAGTGACTCGCTCCTGTAGTCATATCAGTTTAACCAGTAGTCTATATATGTCTTTATAGACATATAAGTGTGCTACGGGTGTCCCGAGTTCAAATCCTAGCTTTCCTGATTCTGCCCTCCTCTCCCTCACACCAAGAATGAAATCTACTGGATAATGATATATTGTAATTCTAGGATAATAGGAAAGTCTACAGCACTGTAACTATAAAGATAACAAATCCTTAGAGTATGCTGATGTGTTTGTTTACATCAGAAGCTTGGGTCGTGTCTCCTGGGCTCCCGGATGAGTTGGATCGAGCTCTACAGAACCAGCTAGAAGCAGAACCTGCAGCCTGGCCGGCCCTCCACATCAACATAGACATGGTCAGTTATGGAGATCGCAGCCACCTGGAACAAACCGAAATGATTTTTATGGCTGTTTTTTGCAATATGAATGAGAATTCACTTTCCTTTCTAACTACAGGCAGAGGAAAAACCACTTTCCGAGAAAAGTCTTCCTTCCTCCCCTGCGGTTTTACAGGAACAGCTGAAGAGCAACATCTCTAAAGTAACTGCTCACACTGACAGACTGCATGAACATGACACTCCGTTCTTTAAAGCTGATGCAAAGTTAATTTATCTTTTTAAATATCTGCGCCTAATGGGGCTGAAAAAACAGGTCATTCCAGAGTTTAAAGTTGCAATGAAATGGAAGTAGCAACACCTTTTCTAACAAATAACATGCATCTGACTGTAATAGTTAAAAGGGGCTTCATTCTATTAACTGGATGGTGGTGGATCTGAATGCAAGCTTTGTCAGTTGTAAGAAAGTGGTAGCATGTAAGAAGACTAAATGACTGGAGAAGTTCAGTTTTTCACTGCACGCTCAAATTATGACATTTTGATTACATTGAGTTATTTTAAATATACATGTATAATTCATAATTATGTATAATAATGCTGACTTTAATGCTTTCAACCAGCTTGTTTAGATCTCCCTTACCAAATCTAACGTGGGATACCAAACCTGAGGGATGTTTTTACAGTAATGCCTTTAAGTGAACAGCTCACAAAAGAACCATTTTTTAAAAATCATTCTAAAGGACCTTCTGTGCAATCGAGAGATTCCATAGGCGTTAAAAGTTCTTCTTGGTACCATTGATGCCATTAGAGAATCTTTATCTTTAAGGGTGTATAACTTAAAGACCAGGAGCAAGAGACATAAAGCCACATACCTTTTTACCTGAATTTTGGGAATAAATGTCAAATACTGTACAACTATACACAGGATAATTATAACAGTTTATAAAGCGCAAATATTGAGGTTACAGAATGAGGGCATGTGACAGTAGAAGTGAGATGATGCATAGCTTGTGCTCTGCTCTCTCTTACTGTAGGGCGCCACACAAAGTGATAGTGGAACCTCAAAGGGGAACTCTTCAAGTGGAGATCAAACTGACAGGTGAGAACAGCATGAACCAACTCTGGAAGTTGTTACATGTCTCAAATGGCTTTCAAGCATTTATGTCTCTGTGTGTTATATTCACTGACTTCAAACTCCTATCTCAGGTATCCCAGCTCCTCTCAGGATTCAGGCTCAAGCAGTCTGAACATAGAGAAGCCCAGAGTGGATCGGCGCAAACGCCTCGTCAGACAGTTTAGCTTGTGAGTCAGTAGGCAGACGACAGTGTTTATCTTCAGGGCCTTTTAGATTTAACAATATGACCTCTCTTGACATTTTTTATTTGCTCTGTAGTAACCATAGTGATGAAGATGACCTCCCTGAGGCACTTGCAGCCATCTCCTCCCAGTGCAGTATGGGAAAATCGTCCTCAAACAGCTCCTTGGACAAACAGGTCCAACCACCCATATACCCACCGGTAAGGTTTACTATGCCTTTGGGATGCAATCAAATTGCATCAAAAGTTTTCAGTTTCTGAAGCCATTGTTAAAAGGCTATGTTCACAGTCTTTCTTGATTAATTTTTTCCATAACAGAAAATAACCAATGTATGAAATATCTAACTGAGACAGGGAAATTATAATTAAGAAAAAAAAAATTACGAGCGCAAAAGGGATAGTATACTTAAAATGAATTTTCTTTCATTTACTCTCATGTTGTTGCAAATATGGTTGACTTCCCTTCTTGTACTGAACTCGCACACAGACACACACACACACACACACACACACACAGAAGATGTTTATAAATAACCAATATAGGAAATGCAGTAAGTACATTTTTGGTGAACTGTACCTAGAAAGTGAAACTCGGTCAAAAAACGCTTTACGTTGGTTACCTTTAGCATTTGCATCCCTCTTTAGCCAGTTGTAGCCTGGTAGCGATGACCAGTGTTGCGGTTAACGCATTACAAGTAACGCGAGTTACGTAATAATATTACTTTTTCCAAGTAACTAGTAAAGTAACACATTACTTTTTAATTTTAGAGTAATATAATTGAGTTACTTTTTCCAAAAAGTAACGCCAGTTACTTTGTTTTGGTATTTATTGAGTGACAAGTCTCCTGATCCCATGTTGGGAGAAATCAAAAAAAGAAAACCGAGAAATTGTGTGAATACAGTGTAGTTCTAGACTAAATGTGAATGTGCGTTAATTTATCTCACTCTAAAAAACAGATTCAGTATTCATCAAAATTAATTACAATAAACTGATGCAAATATGATATGAATATGATGCAAAACTTAAATTATAAAAATGTATCTAATCCTATTTTATTAACCAATGTCTTTCCTGCTGTCCTTTAATGATCCAGTTCAACCACACTTACAAGTAAAAAAAATGACTTCAAAAACTCTCTATTGTGCTTAATTTCTTTTTTTGTGCTGAAGAGTATTGAACTTTCTTCTGTATTCTACTTTACAGATGTGAATTTACTTTTTCTTCAGCCTGATGTTTATTCACTACACTTGTGGCAAAGGGCTTTTAGGTTGCTATAAATAGAACTTCTTATATTAAAAACAAACACTCAAGCTCTGCCCATATTTAAAAAGTAATGCGAAAGTAAGGCAAAAGTAACTTATTATGCATTACTTTCCATAAAAAGTACCCAAGTAACGTAATTAGTTACTTGGTTGCTAATACTGGAGTAACGCAGTATTGTAATGCATTACTTTTATAAGTAACTTTCCCGAACACTGGCGATGACACACACAATTCCCACCATGCACCTTATTTTAACATAAGAGCAATTTTTGCCTAAATTGCTTTTAGTTTTTTCTTCTCTATTAGCAGAAGGATACGTCTCGTTTAGAGCGTGACAACTCTCCACTGTTCTTGCCAAGTCCTGTACCTCACCTGCTGCCATATGCTACACATACAGAAAGGTAAGGTACAATCACAAAGACACTGTGTTATGGAGATTTTTATACTGATTTTTATATTTTTATACTGATTTTCCATCCCCTAACCTCACAGAAAGCATCCTGCATTTTTAGATTTTCAAATAACTTATTTCTGTATTTATAACCTGTTTTCTTCATGGGGACTAAAAATAATCCTACAGATTTAAAATTATTGGTAGAGGATATATATATATATATACATATAATATCTGCCTCTCTGTAAAATCTTTCATATCTTTCTTTTGTTATGCGTGTCTGTTCATTTTTCCTTCCATCTGTTGAAATGGTTCTTAATGTTTTTTCTCTGATTGTTCCCATCCTTCTTTCTGTTCATCCGTCTGTCTTCTTATGTGTGAAGCTCTGAAGACCTGCGGATGGAGAGAGAGAAACTGCTGAGGGCTTTGTTAATGACAGAACTCTGAGACGACACGCAGCTGACGGACCATAAAACTTACACAGACAAAACAGCCTTTAACTCAATGCACTACTGTCACTGTTAAACAGTATATGAACCTAAACAAACCTCTAAGCTATAAGAGCTGTTTTAGCATTATGCTAATACCACACAGCAGCGTTTAAAGCAGTAACAGCAACATTTCTATGTTTGTTTGCTTGCTCTGTTCATAGCATGGCACTGGCGCTGTATAAACCGACTGGTTAACTTTTAATAATTCTTTCTACATATTTTTCTCAGTGTTGGATAATCTGCCTATCATTTCCTCAAGTTTAGGGGGCAGAGTTTATTTAAACGAGTCAGACTTTTACTGTATTTATGTTCTAAATAGAATACTACAACGCTACTCATACTATTTCTTGTAGTATGCAGTATGAATACTGGGCACAGTATGCAAAATATCAGTTTGACCTTTCACATTTGCCAAAATGTATAGCACACAGCAAAACACACTGTCTGGGAGACTATATCCCATAATGCAGTGTGTGCAAACTCATGCCAAGCAGCCAACATGTCGACTCATTGTGAAATTTTTTGAAAACATCTTTCAAATTGGATAAAAATCTATTTATATTTCTGAAGATATTAGTACCACTTGACCTAAAAGCAAAATGGAGTCACGTATATTTTTAGCGTACTACTGTTTAAAACGTGTATATTGTACTGCATCATACTATTTTTAAACGGCCTGTATATATAGTGTGTATTGCGCAGTATATGCTATTCTGGACATGTGCATAAATGTCTTGCAAAGTTAAAGGTTTCTAATATATATTTTGTGAAAGATTTTACTGCTATCCCTATATAAATTTTCATATGAAACCGCAGTTTTATACATCAACCTCCTTTATCTCTCTTGTAATATAAAAACGAAGAAATTACCGGAAGTGCGTTGAAAAGAATGATGTTTTGATGCTTTCATTGCCCACTAGAGGGCATTAAATATGCATTTCAGGATTTCTTTTCAGAAGTAGATCAGGATTCAGCAGCAGAATGAAATGTAAAATTTTCATTTTCTTGTTTACAACTTGATTATCGTAAGGGAGAGCAACTACAGTGTTAATATTTTGATATGACCACACTTACTGAAATAAAACCTATTTAATGTAGCTCCATCACTTCTCACTTTTTAGGTGTGGACATGTAAATAAGTTCATAGTGAGTCAGTCACTCAATCCCTCAGAAAAGTTGTATAATTTCCTTTATTTTAAGTTATTATAAAATATCAAAATAAAATAATACTTTCTCCAAACAGCCAAATTCTTGATTTCTCTTTTCTACATGTTTTTTCGAATTACAAATATGATGGTAACAGATCGGTAACGTGAAAGACTAGTGCTTTTGCTTAGCTACTGCCCGTTGGCATGTGTGGGTACTAGTACAAATAAATCACACTGACTATTTGACTGTCATACACTTTACTCCTACTGCTCATAAATGTCTAAACATGCAAATTACTCCTAGTATTTAAAAAAAGCACAGAGTATAATAAACGAGGCACATTGGCATAAACAAACAGGAGGGTACAGATGGGATACAGCTGCAGGTAACAAATTAACCTGTTCACATTCCAGCAGATGCACACAAACACTCTCCTTAATACACAGACAATGGGTGAAAATACACCTGTGTGCATTACAGCAGGCCCGAAACACTCTCTGAGTGCAGTAAATAAACACACACGCATTGACTTTTTTGGCTAAACACACACACACTCTCACACACATTCATTAGCTGGTTACATCTACTACACATGCACACGTTAACAAGCACATTAAGCTTTAGAAATTTGTACATTGATTGGTATGGACAATACATATTTTTCTTATGCATGACACAGACACAGATATAAAGCACAAAAGTTGTTCCTGATTCTGGTTCTGAGCTATTTTTGGCGAAATGACTTGAAGAACTACATGTTGCATACATCCACGAACTACCCTGTGCATGGTGTAAGAGTTTGGCGAATCTTGTAAACATGTTAGAACAGCTAGCTCTATGAACTTCATGCAAATTAAAACCTTCAAAGAAAAAAAAAAAGAGGCTTGAGAATGTCTCTACGTATTTACACATACTCACGGTAGAGTCACATCAACAGGGAGGCACTGACACACACACACACACACACACTCACAAACATACTTTTTTTTCTGGTCCTTTGGCTTAAATTTTACGGAATCTGCGAAAGTCTGCCTCTGATTCGGCAGGTTTAATGTTTAGACCCTGGTTCGAGAAGCTATTTCCTGAGTGAACATCACTGCACGTGCATGGACACAAACATACAAACCCACGCAACAAACCGTATGAGTAGAATAGCTCTAATGCATAAAAAAAACAATGTGCAATATACATTAAATGTCAAAATACATAATTCTTTTAAAATTCTTATATAAATAGCATAAATGGCATAAACTGCTTTGTATTGAGGGGTTTGTTGAATCCACCAAAGGGTGCGGTCTCGTCAATAGATTGGCTTAAAGCAACTGCAAGTCAAGATAGGCTCCGCCTCCTACAGTCTGGTCTCCAATAGGCTGCTTGGCTGACAGCATAGAAGGGAGAGTTATCAAAGCGTCGCTGTTGCCGGGCTAAAGGAGACAGAAAGAAATTACATTTACTCAAGGAACACTTGCTTGTGCCTCATTATTTGTAATAAGTCCCACCTCAAATGAGTGACAGCCCTCCTACTGACTAACTAGCAAACCGCCTGAGGCGAATGTACAGGCTGCATGGGAAAGACGCACACTGTGGGTGTGCATGGCAGGAGTCACAGCTGTTTTTAGAATGGGTTTGTTAGCCCATTAGGCAGCCTAATAGAACGTTGCACTCCTGTGGTGTCGAATATTTAGTGAAAGATTCTATATAATGTGTAGTACTATCAAGTACATACTATAGCAATAATTAGTGCAGTTTAAATATAGTAATATTTTGAATACACTTAGATACTTTGGGTAAAACTTTTCATGCCGTTAACTCAAAGCAAAACTGACACACCCTAGTTTATTCTGATTTCCTTATTAAAAATAGATATGAAATTCATTAGAGGTTTCTTGTATTGATTTACAAAAGACACAATAAAATGTTGTTCAGTGTAACAAAAATTTATATACCAAAAAATCTTATCCAGCACGCTATTTCATTTTTACATAAATATATGTTGAATGACAATAAAACAAACATTACACCACATCTTATATTGTTATTTATTTCATAAAACAGTTTTTTCAAACATTAAAGTAGACACTTTAACTTGATGCAGACTGCAAAATTGAACGTCTTATCTTTTACCATATATATATATATATATATACACACATACATACATGCATATACATATGTTTATATGTCTAATTCTAATATTATTTATATAATTTAATTTCTAATATTTAGCATAAAAAATTAAATGTATGATTTAATACATTTAAATAATGACATTTATTTTAATATAGTTAATATAATAATTTATAATATATAGTTAATATAGGTGTGCATGTGAATATACACACTACCGTTCAAAAAATTTGCGGTCAGTTATATATTTAATGGTTTTTAAATATGTTTCTTCTGCTAAAAATCCAGCAAAAACTATAATATTGTGAAATATTATTTTAATTTACAATAACTGTTTTCTGTGTGAATATATTTTAAAATGTAATTTATTCCTGTGATACAAAGCATCATTACTCCAGTCTTC
>JAUCNO010000236.1:19519535-19555788 GCA_032353835.1 Enteromius viviparus | reverse complement strand
TCTGGAATGAATTTTAGATCTTTAAGTTCATCTCATGAAAAATCGGAGCAGAAACAAAGGTGTTGCGTTTATATTTTAGTTGAGTGTAGGAACAAAAATAGTGAAATCAAGTTTTTTTTAGGTGTTAGTATCAACATGTTAGATTATCATAACAAGTGTACACTTTCCTCTAGGCATAAGCAACCGCACAATATGTACATGTGTGTTCTTTTTCCCTGGATGTAAATCGCTGCTTTTATCAAAAAGGCTGCTTTCATCAAATATGTTAAAGTTTGCATATTTTGTTTTCTTTGCACAAAAATAAAGTATTCTCCTAGGCCCGGTTTCACAAATAGGACTTATCTTAAGCCAGGATTAGACATTCATTAAATTAAGATGTTTAAGCAACTTTTACAAAAATGCCTTATAAGAAGATATTACAGGTGAGCATCTTAACACAGAACAATGACACTGTCATGTTGTAAGATATCTCAGAGCAAGAAATTTTTATCTGAGGCAGCTCAAACATGCAGTTTAGTCTGGGACTAGCTTAAGCCTTGTCCGTGAAACTGGGGGCTAGTGTCGCAAAACTAAAGTTGAGCCACTGATGTCACATGGACTATTTTACTACTTTCCTGGATCTGGGGTCATTTCAGTTATATTGCTGTATTCGAAGGGACGGATAACTCTGAAATAAACTCTAAACTCAAAAATATCTTAATTTGTGTTCCAAAGATTAATGAAGCTCTTATGGGCTTGGCACGATGCGAGGGTACGTAATTAATGACAGAATTAAACCCTTATCTAGAAGGGACTTTGTAAAGTTAAACATTTAGGGTAAGTGTTGGGGTTAATGTTAAAACTTTGCTTATTTTGATATGTTGCTTATACAAATTGTTCCTTTTGAGGGAATCATATTTTAATAATGTGGAACATTATTTTTCCCTGTGTGTCTTCATTTTGCTCTTTTCTTGTCTTGAACAGAACATACAAAAAAGTAAGGTCAAGTGTAAAGGCCAACAGACATAAGGTGAGTAAAAATTGAACATATCTTTATCGAGAGCACATGAAGTGTTCAGATTTACAGTGTAATTCGTGTGTCACATCGATTGTACATACTAAACCTGCTAACCCTAGTGACCCTTGTCAATTGAATTGTTCTCTATAAAAGCGGAACTCCGTCATTTTGAGATAAAGGAGGCCATGCAGGGACGTCTTGCACAACATATACCAAGGCATGTTAAAGAATATTTGGAAGTTGGGGGTTCACACTTCTGTGAAACATTGTTTTAGGCATTACAGTTTTAGGGTTTTAGCAAATGCATTTTTTAAGAAATATATTCATCAAATAATATTATTAGTTTGTTTACACGATAAAAGAATAAACCTGTTACTAAATAGATATTTAATTAGGTTGTAATTGTGACGTGAATAAAAAGATTTTTTCACACTCAGCACAAACAAAAACCTCTTACTGAGTGCAATGGGTTATCATAAAACCAAGAATAGTCGAATTTTGTTATGGTAAATTCATATACAAACAATTCTTATTCAGTGATAAACATTTACATTCAGTTTAAAATGGAACGTGAAAATGAAAAAAAAAATCTCACGGCAATTCGTACATAAATATATACATATATGTAAATGACAACTTGATGGTGTGTAAAGGATAACGGAATAAAAAATTTTAAGAGGACTATTCCGATTTACAAATGAAGTTAAGAATATGGTGTGTTCCATATTCTAAAAAGAATTAAAATTAGATAAGTGGCTGAAATTATGGCATTGTAATCCAAAAACATCCCATAGTCATTGTACAAAACTTTAAAATGATTTGTGTCATTCTTGTAGGTGATGATTCTACATCCAGCTTTCATTAAGTATGTTCATGAGATTTGGTTGCTGAAACATGGTAAATATCCATCCACTGGCTTCCTTGCTATTATATTCGCCCTGCACGTCTGCGATCAGGTAAATCCTGTTCCTCTCCATTCTCGCTTTTGTTTGCATATTATTGTGTAGACATTTTTGCCTTCTCTTCTGTCCAGGTTTCCACATTTGGGTTTGGTGCAGACCAATATGGAAACTGGTACCACTACTTCGAAAAAACCTCACAAAAGGTTCGTACCGGCGCTCATAGTGGCAGCTTTGAATTCGACACTATGATGCAGCTGTACTTGGAAAACAAAGTTCATGTGTTCAGAGGTAGATGACGAGGTATTAATATTTGACGTGCAAGGCTTTTGGAATTTCATGAGATCTGTGTCATTATGGTATCACTTACCTCGCTTTTATACCTACTACAAGTGCTGCTAGAATACTACTGAATGTATGTCATAAATACTGTCCTTTTGAGCACTTGCTTTGTATTTGTATTAAAACTGTGTTTGTTAGTTTCATGACATTTTATCATCTTACTTGAAAATGCATTTGCTTGCTTCTTTAAACTGTATGCTTATGAGTACTTTTGAAGAGACAGTCCTTAAAAAATTCAAATTTGTCATTTACTCAAGTCAAAAGAAGACATTTTGAAGAGTTTTGGTAAGAAAATACTTTCTGGTCCATATTTATTTGAGTAACCATGTGTTAAAGGGGACAAAATACAATGTTCTATGTTCAACAGAAGAAAAAAATATTACTGGTTTGAAACAACTTAACGGAAAATTGTTGTTAAATTATAATTCAAATTATAGTTATTGGGTTAAATATCTCTTTTATTGTATCTTGCTGCCTTTTGAGCAAACCTCCTGATCAATATGTTGTACATAGATATGAATTTAAAGTGCAGACCATTAATAAATGTGGAAAAAATAAATATGAGGCAAACTAACATTTAAATAACTGACTAAATAAAATACTTGTCAAAGGAAATAAAATCATGTTGGATGCAGGCTCAAAGCTATTTGAAGAAAACAACCTAAAGCTGTTTTTCAGTTACCACAAACAGATATGCTCCATGTGCAAGAATGATAGTTGTGTAGGTCTTAATAAACAGGTTTTGGGGGGGTGTGGAAGTCTCTGTGTGTCATAACTGACATCATAAGACTAAAGGTTAGGAGAGTTTGTGTGAAAATCTTTAACATTAATGGTTAACTGATTGTTTATTCAAAGACCAACTTCTGTTTTATAACTCTTGAAGTTCACCCCAACACAGAGCAAATTTAGTGTATAATAAAGTTGTGACAGTACTGTCATCTGTCCCTTTAAATGTTTGAGCGAATTTTCTCATTGGCTGTCAACAGATTGTTCTGAAAGCATATTTGCACTATTCAAATAGGCAGCATTGTTCCGCAGCAGTGTTAAACAAAGGTGTCAAATCACTGAAAAATCACTGGTCCGGCAGAGCACGTTTTAGCCGTGAGAATATATTCTTACTAAAAATGGTTGAATTTTGTCATTTTAAAATTATATATATTTTTTTTAAATTATATTCAAAAGTTTTAGAACAGTAAGATATTTAATGGTTTTTAAAAATGTTTTATTTTTAGGGGCTGCATGTATTAGATTAAAAATCCAGAAAAAAAAATTATATTGTGAAATTTTTTCAATTTAAATAAACTGTTTTCTGTGTGAATATATTTTAAAATGTAATTTATTCCTGTGATAAAAAGCATCATTACTCCAGTCTTCAGTGTCACTTTCAGACCTTTCAAAAATCATTCTAATATGCTGATTTATTACTAGAATTGTCAATGTTGGAAACAGTTGTGCAGCCAAATGTATTTTTTGGAACCTGTGATTATTTTTCCTTTTTTTCTCCTCAGGATTCTTTGATGAAAGTAAAAGTAAAAAACAACATCATTTTTTACCAAATATAAAATTTCTAAAATGTAAATCTATGCTGTGACTTTTGTTCATTTAATAGATCCTTTGTTAATAAAAGTATTCATTTCATTCAAAGAAGAAAGAATAAAAATGTACTGATCCCAAACTTTTGAACAGTAGTGTAACAGTAACAGTAGTTTTGAACATTATTATCTATTTTAAATAAATGCTTCTCTTATTAATATTTTAATGATCAAAGAATTATAAAAAAAACTATTAAGCAGCTCAACTGTTTCCAACACTGATAATAAAACATCAGCATATTAGAATGATTTCTTAAAGGATCACGTGACACTAAAGACTGGAGTAATGATGCTTTGTATCACAGGAATAAATGACATTTTAAAATATATTCACACAGAAAACAGTTATTTTAAAATGAAATAATATTTCACAATATTACAGTTTTTTTCTGGATTTTTTTAATCTAATAAATGCAGCCTTGATGAGCAGAAGAAACACCTTTAAAAACCATTAAATATCTAACTGAGCCCAACATTTTGAACGGTAGAGTATATATATATATATATATATATACGTACATTATATAAAATATAAGGAAGATTGCAGCATGAAAGAGAGTGTATTATTATTTATTTATGGATATTTCTTTGGCCTGATCTAGAATACTAACACCAGGCTCCTACTGCATTGGAACAGAAAACCAGGAGTCAAGTTAGAGCAGGCCAGTGCACCGCACCTTAGCTCGGTGTGTGTGTGTGTGTATCTGTGAGGGAATTTAGACCAGAGGAACCTGTTTAGCTCATCGAGGGGGTGTGACAATGCAACTATGTGGTCCTGTTACTCAAACTCACTAAAGCATCTAAATCTTCAATGCTGAGTACTGCAGGGCAAAAGACACACCTTAATGTTCCCTACAAGCCAGCCCTGCCCTGCCTATAAACACACACACACACACACACCGTTCCTGATGTGGAACAAACAAGGATTTGTATTTGGAACCAATGGCGCTTAATAACATTGTGCAGCTGCTTACTAATACGTTTAAATTCTGCAGAGGCCAGCAGTGAACTGTAAATAATTTTGTTTCTTACTTTTGGGTAGAAAGTCAACTAAAACATAGCATGAAAGAAATCCCTGTGCCTTTCTGAACTCACATTGATATTATAATGCAGTCGTGGGTGTGTTTTAAACTCACCTGATATCCATGTACCATGCTGAGGATTTCTTTTACCCCGCTATTATAACCGTGGGAAGGGGCGTGGCCTTGCATTCGTATCAGTGCTGTGGGTGGGGCTGAGAGGACTGAGCCAGCTGAAGGAGTGTGGCCAGTAGGGAAGTAGCTGATGTTAGGGGGGGAGCCAGGTGGGCTGTGTGAGAACAGATATGGATCAAATTTATGAAAAACTAAAACAAAAAAAGTAAATAAGTCAAAATATTCTCATTTATATGTATTTCATCTAGTTTTTATATTACATATATATATATATATATATATATATATATATATAAAGCTGAACAATAGTCCCACCCCAATTAAATGTCATTGCATCAAATATGTATTTCATCCAGTTTTTATATTAAATATTTTATTTAAAAAAAACTCGCTCACTTGGTCTCGCCCCAATTTAACGGCACTTTGCTGGAGTAATACACAGTCAGATACACAATCAGTACTTGAACCAGTTCTTCCACTATGAAGTGAGCTAAAATGCACATTAATGCTGTGTTAAACGACCTGGGTGTGACGCACTCACTGTGCAGTGCGTTACCCTTGTAAACACACCCAGTCCTGCTTGTGCAAGTCCTTCTTAGAGACAAAGTCATTATTTTCAGCTTTTAGAACTTGTTTTGAGAAGCTTTTCAAAAAAAGACTACGTAAATATGAACCATCTCCCTGAACACAAGAGTATTATTCTGACATCATGCAAGAGTGACATATTGAATGTGTCCAAAACATAAAGGTTTCTCTTAAAGAAATTGGTTTAGACAGGTTTCCAAGGCATTCCAACTAATGATCTAGAAAAAAATTCTAGTGAATTTTAGATATAACTAATTAATTAACAAAAACATATTTAAAGACTACAGTGCTTTTTTTTTTTTGTTAGAACTGCAATTAAACATTCCAATGGACATTTATTAATTCACCTTTTTCCCCTTTAACCAGATGCTATTTGTATCATTTTACAAACAAACACACAGCATTACAGCATATTAAAGAAGGTGCTTGGACCCATGAAGCCTTCAGTCCTCAGTAATCTCCCTTTATTTTGGATACAGATGCGGACTTATTAGACACAGCGTTAACTCCAGGATGAATGTTGTTCAATTATCTATTTATCATCTTCTGTAAATGAAACTGTAGCTAACTACTGATCTTGCACTGAGTATGTGTCTGTACATGGCATATCTGAAAAACAGCATTACCAGATATAACTCTTACCTGGGATAATAAGTGGTGTAGTTCATGTACAGTGGGTTGCTAGCAGGGTAGAAGGCTGTCGTTGGTGGCAGGGGTCGAGGACTCAACAGGAACTGGGAGGGGTAGATAGCTGCTGGATCCACAGGTAGCACTGCTCCTGCAGGAAGGACTGCTCCAGCAGGAAGAACAGCTGTCCCGTGAGGGAATGCATATGATGGAGGGGACAAACCTGAAATGGGGGAGGTGGGATATTGGGGAATTATTGAGTGAAAAAACAACCTTGAAGCTTCCAGTTATGGCAACTAGATGTGATTGTAGTGTTAATCCTGTCAATGACAAATTAAATGCATAATTTTTATATATTTGTTTACATTATTTGGATCCATTTTATTCTTACTAACATATTGGCAAAAATTTGTGTATGCCATTTCAGTGAGACAAAAATGAATGAATGTGATGTGACAAAATATTGAATTTACATAATTCTTTTTTTTTTTTTTACTAACGATTAGTCAAGGTACTTTTGCCAAATAATTAAAGGGTGTGGTCCGGACTGAACCTAATCCAGTTACAATGAGGGCTTTACACTTTTAAAACCCTTTCAAGTCCTGTTCATTGTTTGTCATCAGAGTCACATGAAGTCATTTCATCAAACAAACAATGAACAATATATAATGAGTATCCATCGCGAAAGCCCACCCTAGACTAACCGGTCACATTGTGAACCTGCCTATAAATGAGTCGTCTTGCGTCTTTGAGAAGGTCTCATAGTTAACTCTGCAGTTTCTCTCATTTGAATGTTATGTGTCTTATTTATTTTAAATGTGTCCAAATATTTTGCGCAGTGTATTGAAAAAATATTGGTTTAGAAGAATAAATGTATTTCTATTAAAATATCTATCCCAAACTTCATCTCACGCTCAAAGCATGCAGACCATAACCCAAAACTGTCAATAACTGACATTTTAATTCAGCAACAAGTAAAGTATGTTCCTCCACCCTTCAACACATATAAGTACACAGCCACAGGCATTCAGATGCCTTAAACCGGACTAAACCTGTGGCGTGTGAGGCTTTTACGTGTGCCGCTATTGGTTATTAGGACTATCTTCAACCAAAGAAAGAAAGAAATCTAAACTAAATCAAACAGAAAGTGCATTTCCATGAGACCCCGAAGTACATATGATGACATTTATGATGTGGATTCAAATTTTGTGCATATTTAGATTTAAAAAAAGATTGCACTAAATCACCTCAAATGAAAGCCCTCCATTCCCGTGCTGTGGTAAAGCATCTGACAAACTCAGATCTGATTTGAATAAATAAATAAATAAAAAAAACATTCACCCACCCAGATTCCTATTGCTCCTGATGCCCATTCCTGCCTGGGCAGGAAATTGACAGGACACCCACCATGAATGAATAAGTGAATGAATGAGAGAAAGGGGAAAAAACAGGAAGGCGTGAAGCGCCACCTACCCGCACACACAGCTGAGAGAAGCAGACCCAGAGCCCAGCGGCACTTACGTCGTAACTTACATGGCGGCGGCGAGAGGCCGCTCCTGTTGAGCGTGCCCCCCATCAGCACGATGTTCATCTCCTGAGCGGAGCACGCAAACACCTCCACGTAACGCTCCTTCATGCTGCGCTTGTGGCAGTGCTGGGCCGCCAGGAACGCCCGGTCAGCTGAACGCATCTGGATAAAAGCATCACCCGACGGACGACCCTTAATCAAAAAAAAACAAAAACAAATGCTGAACTCACTTTAAAGAAAAAAGACAAACAAACAAACAAGTATATTTAACAAGAGAGCAAGACGTGTTTCCACTTCACAAACAACGTGTTTTAGCATCTTTCGCTGGGAGCATCTAGTTTTGAAGATGTCAAGTTAACAGTTGGGTTGGGAACAGTAAACTGATTCTTATCTATAATGAGGATCTTTTCATTATTCTTCATTAATTCATTTTCAAAAAATACTGGAACCCTGTACTAAAATACTTTGTTTTCTGCACTACTTAATCAATGGAGCTGCATTACTGCATTATACACAGCAGCAAAAAGGCACTTATGATCCAGTTTAAAAACAGTGCAGCCACTACAGTTTAACTCCCAAAAACAAATGAGTCTTATGGGTTTTTTTAAATCAAAAGCATACAGTACAAAACAGTCCAATTGTTCTACAGTCCAATACCCGAATAAACAATGTTTAGAACAAAGGAAATACATACAGTAATGTTTTATTAAAGAAATAATTGAATTAAATGCTGTTACTGTTTTCAAATGAATTTTCCTCCTAAAAATATTAACAAATATTATTAATTCAAATTTTTGGGGTTAGTAAGGTAGGATTGTTTAATAAATTAACACTTTATTCAATGAGGATGCTTCAAGACTTTTACATTGTTAAATATGCTAGATTCAATAAATGCTGTTCCTTTGAACTTACTAATCATCAGAAAAATTTATTAGTTTCCACAATAATAAAATATTAAGCAGCACATCTGTTTTACAAAATTGATAATCATAATTAATGTTTCTTGAACACCAAATCAGCATGTTAGAATCATCACTTTGCACTCACAGAAATATACAATTTCAAAATATTAAAATAGAAAAGTTTTTTTCAAACTTTTTCAACAGTAAAAAAGCGGTCTGTGTGGAAACATTTGTTTAGTCTATCCTGTTCTCAAATACAGTTCTCCTCAGCATGCTTTGAGATATTGTAAGGACCGATGCATGACAGAAACACATCATAAAGGAATGAAGAAACACAAGTCCTGACAGAAGCTGTGATTAATCACGCTTTGTTTTTATGGAGCAGTTGAGCCAAGAGGGAAAACTCCCTGACAGAACAGATTCTGAACTGCATAGGTGTGTTTATTTTGATACTGGATGAACTTCGTATGAATACTGTAGTTTATATGTATATAAGTGGTATCGTTACCTGCTGATTAAGCACCATATGCACTCCATGTGGCTTGATGTCACCGGTGTATTCCCCCAAGAAAACCAATATGTCCTGGATGGTGGCATCGTATGGCAGACCCCTCAGTCTCACGCAGTCCCGCACACCTGTCACCGCCGCCGTTTGGGGCACGAATGTGGGGGGTGGCACAACAGACAGAATGGGGGATGGGGCCACGGGAATCAATGGGGCCGATGAGTATCTGTTCAGTACCTGACACACAAATGCTGGAGTTATACGACTGGCAATGCACATCATCAAAAAGACTTCTGCCTGTTTATAGCTCCAGGTGTGGAGATGACGGATAAACTGTTCTCTATCTGCAGCTACTGATACTGTTTTCCTCCATGCAAACACACCTTTAGTGTGTCTGTATCCTTAAATACCCTTATATATGGAGACAACTTGCCCACTTTGTGTTGGTTTTATATTTGTTAGAACTTTACCAGATCAGGTCTATGAATCCATGAACTTCCTGTTTGAGCAAGTCAAACCATCACTTTCAGGTTAGCATTGAAAACCCATAGCAGATTTTTTTTTTTCAGATTTATTTCTTTGAATTTGATTTTTTACTACAATTATTTTTCTACTTAGAATTAACTCTTCTCATTGACTGGTCCAATAAATCTGTGTTTTGGTTTTGACAAAAAACAAGTTGTAAAAACAAGCCGTTTAATTCCAATTTGGTACATGAGCACAACAGGTCGGTGTTGGCTGTGTGAGAGATTCAACATGCTTGGTTTCTTTTTATGTCAGACAAAAGTTCAGTCTTTTGGCATTATTGATGTGGTTATTCAGTCATAAGCATTCTGTTTATTAAAGAACCTAAAAACCAGTCAATTAATAATACAAGGCATGATGGTATTGCCTAAATGACACACTCATATAAAACCAAAACCCGCTGTTGGTGAACAACACAGCTGAGCTAGTCAAACAAACATGACGTCTGCTCAAAAACAGGTTAAAGTGAGTTCAACCGCTTGCTATGATTGAGTAGTTTTGGTCTGTGACGACAGCTAAATATTAACACATAGGACTTCCTAGTAATTCTACAAAATTAGTAACAATGAAATTTTAAAGGTTTTGCATTGCAGAACAAGAGGACTAGAAGAGAGATTTTATGACAGCTTTGAAAAGCTAATCTTTTACCAGTTGCCGAGCTGAGTGTTTGTTCAGCGAGCCGGGTCGGTCTGATAGATTACATGCTTGTACACACACTCACACACCCAAACATCTCACATTTTACTTGCCCTGCTGAGTCTGCATAAACCAATATAAACACAATCCACCCAAATGATGTTTAAATCAAATAGGAAGTGCTGCTCTCACCTGTTGCACCTCAGCCGCCGTGCTCTTGAACAGCTCTATGTACCTCTTGCCCAAGATATCCTTGTGTTTTTTCAGTGCGTTATGAGCATGCTCCTCGCAGGAGAACAGGACAAACGCATCCCCAGTGGGCCTGCCATCGGGAAAACGCACAAACAGAATGCCTTCGCCGCCGTCTGTCACAGGACACGCCGGGGAGAAGAACTGCAGCACCTGCTCTGCGGTGGCGGTGAACGGAAGCCCACGCATGCGTACGATAACCTGATTCTCCCTTGACAGAAATTTGGCCACTTCATTAGAGGTACCTGCCAGTCAAACATCGACATATGAGCCACTCAACGTGAAGCTAAAATACCCAAAACATACTCAAACCAATGCAAATAACCCTGACGGAACACAAACTCAGGAAACGGTTCTCGGTTCCCAACCCTGTTCACACACATGTAAACTCGAGCTTAAAAAAAGTATTTTTACCTCCTGCGATCTTTAGGAAGTCTTCACCTGTAGCCTTGTAAACCTGCAACGCAAAATTAATGCATAATTTTTAATTTCCACGCAATTCCACTGCAATCAAAAAAGTGGAACTTTTCATTCATCAGGGCACTAAACCAAAACAGATTGAAACTGTATTCATATGATGCATTTATATATCACTATACTTAGTATTACACTATACTTAATATTTTAGCTTGTGTGTGTACCTCAATGTATCTGGTGCCCATGTGATGCTTGTGTCTCTGCAGGGCCAAATCCCTGTGCTCTTCACTCTCAAACCTCACTAGTGCCTCTCCGTTCCTCCTGCCCTGAGCATTCAGACACAACGCAGCACCTCCTCTACACACACAAACACACAGTCATTCATTAGAAACACCGGCATTGTGCACAGGCGGAATGATAATCATTTATTAATAAGTTCTGGCTGTGGGTGGTTTGCAGTTTATGTGTGCATACTTAGCGATGTTGAGACCCCTGAAGAATCGGGCGATGTCCTGGTCTGAGGACTGCCACGGAAGACCCCGAGCTCTGATCACCGTGTTATCATCCACCCTCTCCATCTTACTGCTATACACATAAATGCATGCAATTTAAACAATGTGTCACACATGCTTACTGTATACTAGCCCCAAGGCAAAAGTTAATAGCAAATAACTTTTTGGTTCCAACAAGAGATTTAGGTGACCTAAATGATTTCTAGATTTCTAGTGTGTGACACAATATATCACTAGATTAACATTAGTTTACCAGTTATAGTTATTACATGTTTATTAGTGAATAATACATTAATTTCACAGCATTAACTGAAAATATATATAATAATAATTATAAAATATATAATCATTATAGAAAATCCCATAATTTGGGAATCATTTTGTTTGAGTGGAGCTTGGCAAAAAATAATAATAGTCAGAAGACAACTGCAGACATTTGTTTGTTAGTTTAGTTGGAATAAGAAACAGCTCTTACCAAGTGCCCGTCTCAAACTTGTCGTTCACTTTTTCTGGGAAGGAGAACTGGTGGCCTATGAAGACAAATACAGCAGGTTCATATCAAAAACACTTCTGAACATTACATTAATGTGTTCAGAGAATAATATGTGAGTTATAATGACTTACAGGCAGGCTCCGAGATAAGTGCTAAAACGATTTCTGACATCTGCAGAACCTTGTGAGCAGCGAAAGCGTGAAGAGAAGAATCTACATCCACATTTAGGTCTGATCGCAGCCACAGTCAAGGAACACAGCGTCTGTGTTTAGTGTTACTGGTGATAATTACCATTTAATGACACAGTAACGATGCAAAGAACAACTAGCACAGGGTTTATAAATGCATAACCGTTGAAACACAGCAGTCCTCCATAAAGGCACAATAGCAACATGGAGGGAGAGAATGACTTTCAATTAACCTTTCTTACTGCGTAGAGGGCTGTGCTATTGCATTGTGTGTGTTTGACTGTGTGTGTGTGTATTAAGACGTTACAGTGTAGGTGTGGCAGGTTAAGCTTGTTGGCTAAACACTCTTGGCTTTCTCTTGCTGGCTCAATTGAGCCCACACTATTGTGAGTCTATTTGCATTTCAAAACCTTGGGATCCTGCAGCCAACACCCTGTTACCTATCTTTCCCTCTCGTACACACTACAAATACAACTTCCTCACACTGCTTGTCAAGAATTATCAACTAATGCGTAATAATCTACTCTCATCCATTTAAGTCTTACAAAAAACACACAAAAACATGTTGTGTTTTTTAAGGATACAGTCAGCCATGACCTGAAGATTCAAGTCTTTTAACTCCCCTTCTGATGAAAATTTGTTCTTGAACTCTTTCCGCAGGTCAAAGAATGAGTAGAAACACTCAGGCAACAAAATATTCTAAAAAGCACAAAAGCAAGCGGTCAAGAAAACACATTTGCACTTACAAATTATTAGCTTATAAATAAATAATCCCCCGGTCAGTTGCAGTATTTAGAGTTTAATACCTTGCTGGAAGCCTCAGGATGGAGGACTTGACGAATATGCAGCTGTCCATCCGTGCAGACGTAGAAGGTGTTTCCTGCACCTGCGTCCACTTCTGCACATAACCTCTGATTCAACTGCACACACACGGACACTCTGAGTAAACGCCACTATTATTTGCTATTTAATACATACCCACAAGGCTGCTTGTGCAAATATCAATCCACAAGCTGTTAAATAATGCGTTTAATAGTGTGCAGAGATATGCCACTTAATGGTGAACAGACAGACCCTCCCTCAAAGAAAATAAAAACATTAAGTTTAACTTACTTTGAAAGGATGCACTCTCAAATGAAAACACCCTTATGTTTTTTTTTTTAAATATAAGTTCTAAATAAGATGAATGCCAGCCTGGCAGAACAGATGATATGAGGATGATCACCTGTTCGATGGCCTCTTCAAGCGGTTCAGCTTCTGTCAAGGTCTCCTCGGAGAGTCCACTCAGCTCCTGACACTCCTCAGAGAGCTCAATGTGATCCGGTTTGACTAGCAATTCATTTACCTCACCGGCCTAAATGTGGAAAGCAGATGAAAGCTCACTGCCAATATATAGATTTACATAGGCAAATCAATAAATGGATGTATGAATTGATAAATAGCAGGGGTATATATTTGTATTTATATTGACACAGCCTTACATTTGACATTTTAAATATCTGCCATATATAAATAATGAAAATTATTTCTCTTACTTCTTCAACCGAATTACTTACAAACGCACATAGATGAACGTAAATAAATGAATACATAAATACATTTTGTTCCTGTCATATTTGTCCTTTTACTTGTAAATTTATATATATATATATATATATATATAGATAAATATTTACGAAAATGCACTCTCTCTCTCTCTCTAACCTCTACCAGAATTATTACACACACAGCAACGCACGCACGCACACACACTAACGCATAACGCATACACACCATCATGGGGAGATATGAAATTACCTTTTTAGTCGCTAAATCCACAACCTGCCAAACCAACTGTACAATTTCCTTCTCATCTGATCCCAATTGGTCCCCACTTGCGCCAGATGTGGTGGTGAATAAAAGCACCAAATAATCTGGATTAACCGTCATTTTTAAGAAGGAAAAAAAAAACTATTGTCACACCACCCCGATAGCAAAAGCAAAACCCTAGAGATCAACTCCAGGTGACAGAGAAGCGAAGAGCCCTGTGACCCCACACCTACGGACAGATCAGTGCCGGGTTCGGACTCGCCTCGATGTGTCCCTTGGCCTTTCAATTGCGTGAGAATCGATGCAAACAAGTCCGAAACCCTTGGCTCTGCTCCGCAATGGCTGCTTGGATCGCGCTGGTTTTGTGTGCGCCCTACCTGGCCACCGCCCACGTGACACAGGTAATAGATACCTGCCCAAGAGAAAGCCCTCCTACCGCTGCTGAGAAACAAGGACGTGGCATGGCACGCCAAAAACGCGCTCGTGCTACATGATGTGAGGGAATTCAGGATCTGTTTTTTTTTTACACGTTTACACAGTCTACTAATAAAATAACCCAGCGTTAACACCTGCTCACCTGCCTTCAAACGCGAACAGGACGTAGGCTAATGTGTAAAAAAAATAAATGACTCAATGTCTTTCACCTGTAGTCTAGTATTGTAGCGTACTAACTTAACTAAATTACCCTGACCAAACAAATCCCTAGACTTAAAATGTATCTGAACCATAATATAACCATGTTATACGTCAATGTTTCGACAATTAGAATACACAAGTACAACATAAGTATAGGCCTATACTGTAAGGATGACAATCACAGGAACTGAAAAAAGAGAAAGATGTCAAATAACTGGCCAGTCAGTCCTTCAGATACAGTGAAGGCCAGTTTATACGGTAGTAAATGCAACAAAATAAAATTGCGTTGTTTAAATGGAATAATGACATATTTGTTCACTTAAGGTAAAAAAAAATCAACAAAACCTCTGTTCTTTATGTCATAAACAAAAAGTATTTGTGTAAACAACTCTTGCGCAACCACCTGTTGCACCTCCAGCAGTACTGTGACCTGAGTCTGTTAGATGTCACAACACGCAAATAACCAAAGGCATTATTTATTTACATTTAGTTTTTTCTGACATTCTTAGCACCTATTGTTGGATTCTTTTAGATCCTTAGTAGAACGAAGCTGAATTAGCCTACTTTAACCTGTTAATTTCTTTTCTTCTGTAATTTTTATGCATTAATCATTCAGGGATTTCCAGTATCTAAATCCTTTATAATAATGTGCTGTGCAACTGAGGTTAATCCAGAAAAGGTGCATTTTGACCGGTTTCATAGACAGGTCTTAGAATTAGGTCATAGTTAGGACATTTAAGAAACTTTTATAAAA
Source organism: Enteromius viviparus (assembly GCA_032353835.1). NCBI lineage: Eukaryota > Metazoa > Chordata > Actinopteri > Cypriniformes > Cyprinidae > Enteromius > Enteromius viviparus. The sequence goes on along the minus strand of JAUCNO010000236.1, from coordinate 19,540,438 downwards.
ATGCTTAGAAAAAAGCATTACTGGTGTGCATCTTAAGATAAAACAAAGGCACAGACATGTTTTTTAAGATCAGTCAGTGTATGTCTCTTTCAGTTAAAACAGCTTAGATTTACATTTAGTATAGGACTAGGCTTAAGCCTTGTCAGTGAGATCGGGGGTAAATGTGTAAAAGAAAAATAACCTATAAAAGAAATAATACCTATGAAACATAGGTGTTTATTATTTTTTGTGTAATCTATTTGTAATGCTTTTGGAATACATGTGCAAGATTGGACACAATGTGTACATTTGATATACAAAGCCATTATCCAAACTGTCCTGCTGAAGAAAACAATATATACTATTATAATGGGACTTGTACTGGTTTAATGGACCCTGTGGGTTTCTACAGGTAACTGGTCACTTTCTATTGGTGTCTTGTTACAACCAATAAATCCTAATGAAATATGTCTCACACTAAACACACTAAAGAAATGGTTTTAATAGTTAAAAGTTGATTGTTTGTATTTGTACTGGAAACCATGACAATTTTCTGTGATGGTTTCTTTTGGGGGGGGTTTCAGCAGAGCTAGTAGCTTAATTAATGATTACTAAACGATGTGTATATATACGGCTTTACTGAAATGTTTTAAAACATGTAATATGCCATTTCCAAAACCTTCTGGTCCTAAAACTACCAACGTTGTGACGTACGCCTTTAACTCCGGAAGTGTTTCCTTTGTCCTAATGTGACCAAGAAAGATGGCGGGGGATTCTGCAATGGAGCTGCTCTTTTTAGATACGTTCAAACATCAAAGTGCAGAGGTAAACTTGTTTTTTCATCTTTGCTCGTGTCTTTTTAACCGCATGATACAGAGACTAAAGTCTAACAGACATTAAAATATCTTTTCCGCGTTCTTAAAGTGTTCATTGTAATAACGCGCTGAGCGCTGTTTGTTAGCTTGCTAATTAGCACAGTAATTCATACATATTCAATTCAAGATATAATTCACATTTTCATTTTCGTTATTTTTAATTTAAAACAATTACATTAAGCGACTATAGTCGATGTGTAGCAGAGGAAGCCTGATGATATTGTTTTACGTTTAAGTTGTTCACCAGAGCAAGCAAACTCGTGGCTATGTTGTTGTTGTTGAAGCGTATGTGTAGTTACTGTTAACAAGTAGAATGCACCGTAATAAACCATTTGTTTATTTATTCCTTAACAATAAGATGCTCATATATTGTTGTAAAGGTATCAGCCGGTGCCTGTTCAGTTACGCTCCAGTTCATGTTTATGTGACAGCATTTACATGTGCATGTAAACAAGGAGATCTGTCCTGTCTATAGACAGAAGTAGTAGGGGGTTAAAGTGTGTGGAGTTGGGGTGAACTGGAAAGTAGAAACCTCCTTTATTTACTGTATCATTTAGCTAGTGAATAATAGTTGAATTGTATCTATTTTAGCTCATTTAACCGCTGTGGTTGTGTGAAAGGTTGTTTTTTTGTGTCTTGTGATTCTGTAGAACTTCTCTATTGGGAAAGTAATAGTTCACATAAAAAAATTAAAAACACTTGCTGAAAATGTAAATGTTGTAAATGAGGTTTTTTCATTGGGTCAGATTTGAAGAAAGGTGCAATTGCATGACCTGCTCACCAGTGGATGCTCTGCAGTGAATGGGTGCCGTCAGAATGAGCACTCAAACAGAGGATAAAAGCATCACAGTTATCCACAAGTAATCCTCGCAACTCTAGTTAAGTGGAAAGCTGCATCTTAGTAATTAACAGATTCAGCATTAATGCGTTTTTTTTTTCTTCTTTTTTATTTCTTCAAATTGTTGCTTCTAGCTAAAATGTGATCCATCCATAATATTGCATTCTTCAGTATAAATGTTGTTTCTTCTGAAGTGGGAGAGAAATATGCAGTGATCAAGCACTGTTTATAAGTAAAAATAGTTCTTAACATATTGGTAGATTTTGACGTAAGGACAACGGGAGATTGACTGACTGATTTATTTTTTTTAACTGGAGGATTTATAGTTTATAATGGTTTATAGACATGGACCTGAAAAAATGGTCTCAGTAGATTTGTGTATTTCAAACATGCACAGACAAACATTAATTAAACTAAAGTAACGTGGATTACATGTGAATTGTTATGTTTTTATCAGCTGTTTGAACTTTCTTTCTGACGGCATCCATTGACTGCAGTGGATCCATTGGTGATCAAGTGATGTAATGCTAAATTAATTTTTTTCTTAGTCACCCCTTGTTTCTGCTATGGCTTTCATGACCAATCACTTCTGATTTATCAGGGTTTTTTTTTGTTGAGCATGTCTGATCTTCACATCATCCAGAAATTTACCCTGAGAGCAAGTGGAAAATTGTAATCATAAAGTTGACCTGTCTAAATGTGCTCAAATTATGAGAGATACAGCCTCATAAGCTTACAAAATTGCAAAGCAGAATTGAGTAATTGCATAAAGCTAGTTCTACCCATCTGCAAATAATTGCATTTTCACAGAAAGCATACATCGCAGCTGTTTTATCATAATACAGTATTTAGAAACAAAAGCAAATTCACATTTAAAAAATCAAATGCTCTTATCATAAACCAGAATGCGGTGTATTTTTATGCAACAGAGTCAGGTTGGTAACAAATCAATCACTCAATATTTTGAAATAAGTAGTACTATGAGACATAAGAATATTTGATTCAGAGCTGCTTTTACTTAGATCTTAGGTTGAGGGGAAGCTGTAATTGTGTTTTTTTTTTTTGTTTGTTTGTTTTAATATAAACCTTTATCTGATAATCTCTTTACATGCAATTTCTCCTCGTTCCAGTGTTTTACCTAGAATCCTGTTAGTAAAGCCTGGAAACAGATCTCTTGTGCTGGAATTTGTCTTCTTAGGGTGTGTGTGTATGTGTGTGTTTGATTGGTGCTTTTGTATTGTTGCAGTGATCTGCCACCCCACAGGTGTATTCCAACAGCTCTGTAAAAACAGGTTGGACAGGCCTGTTGCCCTATGACAGTTTGTTGAGAAAAGGACTATATACACCATTCAACCATTTTTAGATTCAATAAGAACTTCAGGGAATGCTATTGTGGTTTTAAATACCTTGAACCATAGGAATCCTAATTCCAAGACTTTAACAGATGAATAAGCCGGACTGTTTTTCTGGTTGGCTGCTCAGTCAGGGCGTGTCTCTGAGAAATCTGGCCTCTGTATCAGGCTTTATTTGTCTTAACAGTTTATCCCTGTCTTCATAAGTAAGATTCGTAACATTTTTCAATGTCTGTTTTCTTGCAAGTTGACCAATGTAGACGTTGTGCGGTTTCCTTATGGTGTCCTGATCACAGAAGTGCGAGTCATTCCCCCTGGCATCAAAGCACACAGCAACCTGCCTGACAGCAGAGCGTTTGGGTGAGAGAATGCATATACTGCATACATTCACACAGAAAGAAATGAAATGGTCTATAAAGAATCACACAACTACTACGGAATTCCTTTACACAGGTTCTTCTTATTTGTCTGTGCCATACACCTCACATGACCATTAGGATGGTCATCTAACAACCAGCTAGTCAATTAGAGAAGACTTTCTATTTCTAGTTTATATATATATATATATAATTTTTTAGAAAAGAAAGTTAATATAACACAATTTATTTAAACTAAAAAAACGTATCTTTACTGGCACTTTTGAGCAATTTAATGCATCCTTGCTGAGTAAAGGTAGTCATTTCGTAACAAAACAAAAATTAAACGGTAGTGAATATGTATCACATTCAGACTACCAAGTGAACAGTCTTGAAAGATGTCTTTTTGTACATCCGGAATTTTCACTCCACGTTTTGTGGCTGTTAACAGCATTTCTACCATGTTTATAGTGTGTACAAACTATCCCAGTGCTTCTGTAGTGCACAATAGGACATGAGTAATGCTGTGGTGTCCTCAGAAGTGAGATGGCTGGAGGACATTTGAGGAAATTGGAAAAGGTTTCTGTGGTCGCTATTGTTCCTTTTTTAAAAACAGAACCACCACACCCCCTATTCTCTGACCACTCTCAGCTTTTCCCATGATCTCATCCCTCATCCCACTTGTCTCCATACCTTTTAAGAGAACAATAAGAGAAAAGGGAAGTTTGTTTTTTTATGGGACGGACTGTAAAAAAAACTATTCTTTATTCTGTTATTATAAACTGAAATTAACAATACATCTGTATAGAATTTTTTTTAAAAAGATTTCTGTAGGCTAACTGATTTACAGGAAGTTTGATTAGACAGAAAATAGCTGCTTATGGCAAATAGGGGTTTCAGGTTTAAGTTTTGACGGTTACAATGCCCCTTCCTGTGTATCTTCAGGGAAACAGCCCCTCATGCATTCCAGTTGGACCTGTTCTTTAACAATGTGTCCAAACCCAACGCTCTGGTGTTTGACAGGCTGGGCAGGTACTAAATAAACTCTCTCACACACACACACACACCTGTGTTGGACAGGCTCAGCAAGAAATACAGTATGCTGTCTCACAAATCTGCAACTAAATAGATGCATGTACTCTTTTGATTGTTCTAATCACTGATGTTGGTGTTTGTTTTGCACTAGCCTCGAGTATGATGAGAACAAATCAATCATCTTCAGGCCTAATGGGAAGGTAAGAGACCCCACTCATTATAGCCCGGTATCAAATGTCTGCGTAAAACTCACACACATGCAGCAGTATGTTTGTGGTTTCTCCAAAACAGCCGACAGCAGTTTTTTCTCTGGATACTTCAAAAGCATTTTCTGAGATCCACAATGTATTTGCCTCTGTAATGACCTAAGCTGTCAACTCCTGCACTCACGTGGCTTGTAAACAAATGATCCTTCATTTGTGTTTTAGACTGAGCTAGTTTTTATGCTCCTCCCCTCTAAAATCTCAGACCGTGTGCTTATTTTCATTTTGTCTTTGTATTATTAAAGATAAACACAGATGGGTTAGTCCTGCGTGGATGGTACACATGCCTGACGTTGGCAGTGTATGGCACAGCTGAGCGCCCCCACAGCCATGAGCGGGACTCTCCCCCGCCTCCTCCACCCCCTCTGCCCCAACAGCAGCAGCTGGGATCCAAGCGGATCATTAAAACTGGTCAGCACACACATTTTCTACACAAATAATGCCATGTCATTATGTCAAGCTCTAAATGCGAGTGTGTTAATCTATTGTAGAGTGGGAGAATGAAGAACAGTTTAATGGCAGCCCACCAAGACCACAACCTAGAGGGCCACGGACCCCACCAGGACCACCACCTCCAGACGATGATGACGAGGAGGCACTACCTGCACCTGGTCAGTGTATGTCTGTGCGGAAAAGATAAATTATTACATGCAAGAGTAATCACATCTTTTTGAGTTTTCCTCATTTAAAAATAATTATATTAATCGCATCTAAAAAAAAAAAAAGTTTTTATTTACATTATATGTTTGTGTGTACTGTGTATGTTTATGTATGTAAAAAGTATACAAATGTATATTACATAAGCAAAAACCTTTATTAAAAAAAAAAGTATATATGTATAAAAAGTATATTGATATATATATATATATCAATTAAAATATTTTCAGCATAATAATTTGAGAGTATTTCTTTATTTAAAAGGATAATTTTCTGAGAATTTTATTATTGTTCTTATATCTTAATATTTCATTTTTCTCCACTGTATTTCCAGGATTAAATAGTCCTGGAAATTTTTTAACTCAACTCTTTATTTTTATATATTTATTATTTTTATATATTTACAAATATTTGTTAATGAATTTTCTTAAATTGAAAAGGTTTTGAGCACTGACCTTCACTGTGTTGTCTTTAGGCCCAGTAAAGGCAGAGAACACAGAACAAGGCGATGATTACCTTGAGCCTGTGTCACCTGAGCGAGGCTCTCTTCCTGCAGATGAGAATTACTCTGACGCAGAGCAGGAGGATGATGAGGGTCCGGCTGATGAGGAGGAGGATGAGCATTCTGAGGGAAGTGAGGGGGATGAAGATGATGAAGAAGATGAAGTGGGTGAGGAGGTCACAGATGAAGATGGAGAAGGTGAGGAGTTGCAGTATTGTGAGAGTAAATAAACCAAGCTCTGGGGAAAGAATGACCCAGATATGTGTGAGGGCAAAAAATTCTCCCTAAATCAAATTGAAAAATATGTTACACGCAGTATTTCATTTGTTTAATTTATTAAATTGCAATGTGTAATTTTTTGTTAATTATGTGTTTATCATTTACTTTATGTTGAGGATTTATTGCTGTTTATAGGAAAAGAATACATATATTCATACATATATACATAAACACATATAATAATCTTAGAGGGTAAACAATTAGTGCAAATATTGTCACCCTAATAAAAACTACTGATTCCTGAAACTGGTGTGGAGAACATCTGTTTAGTGACATTCAGAAGAACCAATGTAGTCTTGTTTACACTCTGATTTGCTGAGACACCCAACTTAATTAAACATTTCAACAGAGTTTGAGGTCAAGTCTGAACTTGCAAGGTTTGCTGAGCCAATACCAATGTAGCAGATGTTCTGTTTTCTGTGTGTGAAGTGTTTTGCTTTTGTTTGCAGGTGATGATGGATATGAGCAGATATCCAGCGATGAGGAGGATTTGGAGAGTGGGGCTTTCAAGCTGCCTGCCTTTGACCTGGACTATACACCTGAGGACCTTGCATCCCTACCGACCGTTCAGTATGATCCATACGAGCGTGAACTCCGACCCCTCCAGCACTTCACGCCACCACACGTTACACGCTATGAGGTGGAGCTAAAACGCCTCAAGACAGTGGACATCCAGGACTCAAGCTCCTTGTGGGCAGAGTCTGCAGCGAAACTCACAGAACTGTTGGAGGTCTGGGGGGAGGGGCAACGGGCAGAACGAGGGGCAGGCTGGGTAACTGCCTTAGAGGAGATCCCTGCCTTTCTACTAAAAGGGATGAGCTTCCTGTCTATTAAGGACCCTGATGGGCTAAGTAAGAAGTTGAAGCAGTTGGTCGGCTGGGGCTGTGAAGCTCTTAATTTGGACTTTGCCCTGGCACAGCCCATAGCGCTGAACTTACGCCAGCTCAAAGCAGGAACCAAACTGGCGTCTGCCTTGGCTGACTGTGGTGCACAGGCTGTGCAGAATCTGCTGGAGAAAGGGGTTGTTGGCAGTCTCCTAGGCTTGCTGTTTGCAGAACACGTTTCATCCTCACTGAAACTCAACGTGCTGCGCTCCCTCGACAGCATCATCAGTGAGCCGCAGGGTATTGAGGCCCTGCTCAGAGACCGTCACCATGACAATGATGGAACGAGTGGGTACCAGCGACTGCTGGATCTGTTTCTATTGGACCAGACTGTGCGTGTCGCAACAGCTGGTGCAGCCATTTTACAAAAGGGACATTTTTATGAGGTTTTGACTGACCTGCAGAGGACAGCCAGCATTTGGGCTGAACGCCATACTACTGTAGGGGAGGTGGGTGAGCGAGAGGGTAGCGAGAGTGAGAGAGAGCCCGGAGAGAGAGACAGAGAAAGCACTGAGAGGGAAGGAGATGAGAGGGAAACCCAGGAGGTAGAGCGGGAAAGCCCAATGGACATTGATACCTTGCTGGAATCTGCCTCTTTGTCAGAAGGTGACCTGGAAAGGCTGCAAGGTCTTCTGGAAGAACTGCTCCACCTGCTGGAGACAGCACCTCACTGTATGGTACAGCCTCCTGGGAAAGCTTTTCCCACCAGTGCCCGGATCACCGGGCCACCAGAGCGTGATGATCCCTATCCAACACTGTACAGGTCAGGACCATATGACAACAAAACAGTTGTCTTTTAAAATCGGTGGTTTCTATTATATATAGACAATATTAATTGTTGTTAAAGCAGTAGTTTATCCAAAATGCAAAATTGTATTGTTCACTCACCCTCATGTTGTTCCAAACATTCCATTTAAGACCATTATTAATCTTCGGAACACAAATTAAAATATTTCTTTAGCGCTTTCTGACCCTCCCAAAGACGGCAAGGTTCCTAGCAAAATCAAGGTCTATTAACGTAGAAAAGATTTCAGTAAAATAATCCATGTTACATTTGGAGTTCAACCGTAATTTTATAAAGCTATATGCGACTTTTTTTGTGCAAAGAAAACCAAAATAACAACTTTATTCCGTAATAAAGTCATCTACGAGTTATCAATGACAGAATCGTTTTTTGGTGAACTACCCTTTTAAAGGGGTCATATGATGTAGCTAAAAAGAACTTTATTTTGTGTATTTGGTGTAATGCATAGAGTTTAGAGCATAGGCTACTCTGCAGGTTTTAGGAGTCCGTCATCCACAAATGCGCTAAACACACTCTAATATTTGTGTTGAACTGTTCTGCAACAGTGTTGTTAATACAACTTGACCACTGATTTTTAGTTATGTCCTCTTTTGGAAGCACAAACAAAGTAGTTTCACTTTCACAATTAAGACACAGCGCGTCCAACAGCAACAGCGAGAATAGCTCTGCCTGCTTTCGTTATGTAAACATTTGAGCGATGTTATGAAAGCACTTGACAAAACACTTATGACCACTTTAAGTTAATATATAATTTTTTTTTTGTAACATTTTTTAATGTGCATTAAGCTATGTTATTTATTCCTTTTGTTTAAATATTTAGCATTGTCTTTTTTTTTTTTTTTTACAGGTACATGCATGCTTGTCACCTTCTGGAATCCCTGGCAGTTGTCCTGTCATATCCAGCTACATGTGCCCACATTGGAGTCCTGCAGGCGGTCAGAGAACTGATGCGTTTCCTATCACAGTCCCAGCAGGGCCTCCTCTTCCTTCTTAGCCAAAACAAAACCATCAATTTGCTTCTTCGTCTCCTCACACCCCTTACTCACCTGACCCCACCCTCTCATTTGGCTCCGCTGACACCCCTTTCAGAGGCTGAGGGTGAAGATGCTCCTGCAGGTGGAGAGGGTTCGATGGATGATGGTTTTTGGGTGTGGCTTATGCAGACTCTACATGCACTACAGGGTGTTGCTGAGCTAAACGGGGCAGAACTTGAGGATGGCGATAATCCAGGTGTTTTGGCAACACTTCACAGCCTGTATCTCATTAGCTTTAGCACCACAGGCCGAAATGCTGTTGCACATGCTTTTAGCTTGGATAACAACCTCAGCTGTCTGGTCAACCTGGTGGAGTTCCATGCCAAAGAGGGCCAAGGGTAAGAATATGCTAATAAACCTGTTGTATAAAACCAGCGTTTTAAAAATGTCAGTGTGTGTATTTTGGCTGTCAATATAATGATTGAATGTTCTTGAATGTTATTTCTTGATGCCGTGTAGTAGAGAGGTTGTAAGTAAACACAAATTGGCCAAATACAGAACCCTAAGGCACTCCATAGTCAATTTCACTTAAATGTACTCTATCTTATTAAATGACTTGTTCTCTTGCTGAATTTTTCACTTTCTCATACAGGGAAGGAAAAGCAAGAAAGTCTGTTACATATAACTATGCCTGTATGCTTGTACTGCTGGTGATTCAGACATCAGGGGATCTTCGGATGATGGAGCATTATGCCACTCAGCTGCTAAATGTTTCCAAATCTGATGAAAACAATGCAAAGCTTCAAGGTGAGCCTGCTTCTCTTTTGCAACCCATCAAACACTTCAATCTCAGGCAAACCAGCAGACATGTAAACTTTTAATAAGCTATGTTTTTTCCCAAGGCCTTAAAAGCCATTTAACATTCTTTGGTAAATGTAAGTGCCTCCACATCTGACCTCTATGATAAAACGTGTGTTTCAGAGCTGTCTAAGTGGTTGGAACCACTTGAAAAATTACACTTTGATATCAGTGGCATTCCTACGCTTATTGACTACATAAAGCAGGTGAGGTTTTCAACCACATAAACATATTTTATGGCATTTCAAGGGAGTTTAAGATTATGGGGGATGAGTTACAACATGTATGCTAATGTTTAGGCATTGATCAAGACATTAAAGTACTGAGGGTTCAAGTTTCAACAAGAAGCAATCAATAAGAACCTGCTTTGATCTCTTGTAGTTACAGTAGCCATAAAACAAAACAAATTTGTTCGTGTGCTGAAATGCCAATTTGTATAGGATTTGGTCACTACATGATAAAGACATCATATATCATTAAATATGGTGTAAAATTAAAATGTTGCTTTTTCTTTATCAGAACCTAGAGAACTTGATGACAGCTGATGGGGTGGGTCTGGTAACTGCTCTCAGAGTGTTGTGTCACATTGCCTGCCCTCCAACCACTGTGCCAGGTACATACAAACATACTATATGCTTTCATTTTAACTTCATAACTAGATACTAAACAAACGAAAAATGATCTGGTTTGGCTTTGCAGTGTAAATGCACCTTACATTACTCGTTGTCTATTATATTATGAAAATTACTTCAACATAATATTTACAAGAGAAGTATGTTCTTTCTTGCTTAACTTATTTCGTTGTTCTTTGGTATGCATTTAATGAATATAAATACACTTATTAAATATAAATCTCTTTGTTTAAATGTTGGGATATACTTATAAAATTACAAAATATTTATCTGAATAACAAAATCACATTTTGAAGTAATTATCATCAGCATATTAGCTTTGTTGTAAATGCTGGTATTTACTGCTCGAAACTATTAGTTTAATAAAAATACTAACTTATATGCTTCATTGTGTATCTGCAGGTCAGCAGAAAGACTTGAAGTGGAACCAGGCTATCATAGCTCTCTTCAGTGCAGAGGGCATGGACACTTTTATTAAAGTTCTCCAGAAGCTTACATCTCTGCTGCTGCTGCCATGGCGACTACATGGCCCAATGGGCCCCACGGCGCAGCGACTCATGATGCTGTCAGTGGCCTCCTGCTCGCTGAGACTCATCCGAGCCATGCTGACAGAGCTGCTGTGCGGGGGAACCTGTGAGTTCCGTGACGTGCGTGTGCCCTCCGTCTGTGTCGCCCTTCACAAGATACTCTGCTCAACCCCAACAACCGGTCGCCTGGATGCAGAGGAGCTGCGTATCCAGGGAGACGTGACCGAGATACTGTTAACGTTCACACATGCAGTTAGCCAACAGATGACGGGTTCAGAAGAGACCGTGGCCGGAAACAGCTGGTCTCTCATGCTAAAGGAAGTGCTGAACTCTATACTGGCTGCTCCAGAGAACATCTACAGCAGCCTTAGTCTGCTGTCAGAACTGCTTCCTCTTCCTCTGCCCATGCAGACCACTCAGGTAACTGAACACAAAAATGCGGCTGCAAGTACCCACATACAGGAGCTCTGATCCAAACCCTTGCGAGATGCCTGACTAAAGACTTTTTGTAGACAAATTTTGACAAAACTACTAACATGAGAATGGTTTCAAAACGTAGGTTTTGTTAATTATAAAGGATTATTTCTATGAATAAGTTTATTTAAATTACTCTTCCCATCTCCCTTTTAGGCACTCTCCGTGCAAGACATTGGGGTTGCGATGAACACACGAAAGCTGTGGAGTGTGCATTTACACGCTCAGGCTCGAGTATTACAAGAAGTGTTGAGATGCGTGTGTGTCAACAGCTGTCCACCGCTACTCTCTATTCTCCGGCGCGTGTGTGTACAGCTCTGTGATCTTGCTGCACCCACTGCGACTCTGGTGATGAGGACATTGCTGGAGCAGCTGCTGGAGGAAATGCAACAGTAAGACACAATCATCATGTTCAGGACAAATTGTTCATAGCTTGTAGATTTGTTTTAATAATTATACAATTATACATTTGTGTTTATACACATGAACATGTTTTTAAACATATAAATATAACATTTAACGTACCAAAAATAACACTTATAGCATTTTAGCTTTTTATAAATTAATTTATATGTATACAGTTTTTTTTTTTTTTTTTATACATGGGACAAAGACGTTAAGATGTCCGCATCAAAAGAGATATTATTATTTAAAGCACTTTAAATTTAAAAGTGTCTACTCGGGGAGATTACCATTTTAAAATTTGGTTGAAATAATTCTACATTGCCATTCAGTGTAACACAATATTTATTTATTAATAATTAGTATTTGGGGAGAAAGTAATTTTTCTTTAATGTGTCGTAAATAGATTTTTGTAAATATTCTTGACATGATTGTCACACTCAATTTAATTTTGGTGGGTAAATTTACTGGGAAAAAATTTAATTTTTGTCTCAAAAGCCAAAAAGAAAAAATCAAATGGTTTTAAACAAGAAAAAAACTTTACTTTTGTGGGGGGAAAAAACAATTTAAAATTGTATTATGTATTATTTTTTATGGTTAAACTTTTTTTTTTTTTTTTTTTTTTTTGGACCCACATGCACATATATATCTAATGTAATGTTATCAAAATTGTTTATAAAATAATTTATAGTCAATATTTTTTACAAAATTACTTAATATTGAATATTCTAAAAAACATTCCTAAAGGATTAAAATGATATTTATATTTTGTTAAAAATCACAGAAGTTCTGAGAAAAAATTAAATTAAAATTATATTATTAAAAATAATAATTTACAAACGTAGGATTTTAGAATTTATATGTAGTTGCAAACCAATTTCGGGAGAAACTCAAATCACCTGTTACCAATTCGCTTCCGCATCTCTTTTTTTGCATTTCCCTCTGCCTGCCCTTCTCTGCCGTTCGCTCCTTCCACGGGGGGCACGAAGGGTTCAAGCCAGACTCTGAGCCACGCCCTCGTTTAGGGCTCTCGTTACTAGGGCTCGGGGTAAGCTCCCGACTCGCCCCCGACACCTCGCCAAACGTGCTATTATTTATCAGCGCCAACTCATAAAATGTGCTAAACAACTGACAGAATTGCTGTAGTACAGCTGCGTACCTCTTGTTGGGGCATATTTTAGCTGTATGCAGTTAATTAAGATTAAATTAAATGAACATATACTAAAAAAATTAAGAATCAATTAATTAGGTCTAATGATAGCTCATTAAGGCTAGATCATTTTAAATGGGTTAGTTTGACTGGTGTGTATATTCCAGACAGCTGAAGTGGACTGTGTTGTGTGTTTAGGGAGGCGGCTGGCTCACGCTTGATGAGGATACTAGCTTTCCTTGACTCGCTGGCGTCTCAGCGGGCTTGCAAATCAGCCATGTTGGCTCTACTGGGTGGATCTGCACGCAATGAAGGCCGGAGTGATGGGAAAGTGGAGGAAAAACTGTCAGACCATCTTCCCTCCCTGGTTGCCATGCTTGTCCTACCTGCAGACGCCGCTCTGTCAGCACAGCAGAACGCTGAATTGATGGCTTCCATCCTTCAGTCACTGTGTGACCAGGATGTGTCACTGGTCGTGAGTGGCTCGGGTGAAGCCTCTTTGTCTGAAGCAGAGCAGCTGGCCAACGCACTGCCGACCAGAGACATGATGGCATGTATATGTGACGGGATGCTGGAAGTGTTAGGAAATACACACAGCAGCTACGCACTCCAGCTCACGTGTCTGCGAACAATGATGTTTCTCACTGAGCACGACTATGGTCTCTATCACCTGAAAAGGTATCACAATGCATTTGATATTATTTTGGCTAATTTATGGATGCATATAAATATAGTGTATATATATATATTAAATTGAATAATTAAAAGTATGTTTCACTTTGTTTGAGTTTCTTTTTTTTTAGCAATATAATTTTTTTGTGTGTGTTGTTTTTTAATTTCTTTAGAAAAAATGGGATTTTTATATTTATCATTCATTGGTGGTAGCATGAAAATAATTATCAAACATTCCTAGGCTTGTTAAAAGTATTATAAAAGATGTTTTTATGTGTGATATTTGTGGTTAATGTTCTTGTCTTTGTGTTGCAGCTCTCTGAAGAAACACAGCTTGGCCATTTCCTCTCTGATCCGCAAGGAAACCACATCCTTTAACAAAGAGTTAACAGAGCTCCTTTCAGCCCTGTTTGACTTTTTGAGACAGATTCTAAACAGTGAAGCCATGGTAAGCCCACAACAAAATCAGTACATTTGTACTTGTATGCACAAATGCATGAATCTATATTGTAATACATATTCTTTATGCTACATAGGATGAAGACATAGACAGTCGGTCTTTGGCTCTTAGTGTGAGCGACATGAAGCAGCTGCTGCAGTGGAAGGAGGACTCAGGGGAACATCCTTTATCAGAACTGGAAAAACACATCATGGTACATGTGGCAGCTTAGATTATATATCATAAGTAAGCTGTGCCCTTTAGCCGCAATGAAGGAAGATGCACATATTAATCTTGTCCTACTCTCTTGTTTTCCCCTGTGTGCAGAAACTCTGTAAGGAGGATGAGTCTTTGGAGACACTGCTGGAGAATGTGGCTGGACTGCGACAGATTATTGAAAGTTCTGGAGATGCCCCAACTAATGCAGAGCCTGAAACTGAGCCCACTTTGCCTGCACCAGAGCCCCTTCAGACACAGTTCAACCACAGGTAGTACAGACACAGAAAGTTATTGTGTATGTGACTGGGTTTTCATAATTAACCAAATCCATAAGCAACATTGAAATATTACTTGAAATAAAATGTATATTATAAAACATGAACCTTATTTCAGTTAGGTGCAAAGGCAGTGTTCTCATATTTATTTTGCTAAATTTTATGTATTAAAATCGAATATATAATAGGATCTCAGTGACACTAAAACCTAGAGTCATCTAGGTGATGCGATAAGAAGATTGCAGAGCAGAACTTCAACATGAGGCATGTTTACATATGGAGCAACACAAGTCTGAGCTAGTGATCCCTTTCTCGACCCTGTGCAGTTTTGCTTCCTGTCAATTCTCACTTCTGTCCTGTTCCAGTAAAGGCAAAAAAAGCCAAAATAAGTCAATAAAAAACTCATATTTTAAATGCAACTTCAGAAACCTGCTTTCTGTATTATTTTCTGATCTTGTGATTGAAGCGCAAACATTTGCACATCCTTAGTATTAAATGAAAATACTTGAAAGCCTCAATGTAAATTTTTTCCCCCTCATTGGTTATCTCCATTCAGGACGGTTTTTGTTCTCTCGGATGTCCTGGACGAGCAGTTGAAGGCCCTGTGGTTTTCTCCGTTCCAGTCAGATGAGATGGAAACAGAAGTTGACATGGTGAGACACGTGTTTGTGGGAACAATAAATATATTTGTCATTGAAATGTATAACTTAAGGTAAACTGATTATAGCAGGTTTTACGGTTACACATTTTTTTTTTCTTTGCTTTCACAAATATTAGATTGCAGATTTATTATGGAGAAAGTGAATTTAGTAGTCTGGATTGATGATAAATTCTAAAAGTATTAATTGCTCGTAATGTTATATGTATTGTTTCATATAATCATTGTTAATGTGTGTGTGTTGCAGGTAAAAGTAGACCTAGTGGCACTGGCCCAGCAGTGTTGTCCAGATTTGGACCTAAAGGCGGAGTTGGAACGTTCGTTCCTCAGTGAACCCACTTCCCCAGGACACAGCAAACCAACGAAAGGCTTCAGACTGGGCAAACACAAACACGAGACCTTCATCACATCAAGGTACACGATCTGTAGTAGTAGTAAGGTTACTACTTTACATTGAATGTACAAACTCTATATAGGTACAAATATTTTTTTCCTCGTTTGCAGTGGGAATGCAGATTATGTGGAGCCTGCGAAACGAGCTCACATCATGGCGGCCCCTCGGGGTAGGGGTCGTGGTGCATTTGGCCAGCTCTCTCGTCCACATGACATTTTCCGCCAGCGCAAGCAGAACACCAGTCGACCTCCTTCCATGCATGTAGATGATTTCCTTGCTGCAGAGTTTAAGGAGGTGGGCCAACCCACTGGCCTGGCCCTGCCCAAGCGCCCACCAAAAGGAGGAGGAGCCAAGCCACCAGCTAGAGGCTTGTTTACTGGAGGAACCAGAGGGAGGGGCTTCCAGAGTCATGCCCGCTTCTTCACTCCACCAGCCCCCAAGAGTGTTCTGCTTGCTGGTACACACGTTTGATTCAACATATATATATATATATACGCTGTACTCCTTTTTATATTTTAATGATAAAATCCATGACAAATTTAAAATTATTATATTTTAGGTAACTACCCTCGTCGTGAGGGTGGTCGTGGATCCAATTGGAGCACTCCGGTGACCGCTGATACTCACAGAGGGACTTACAGTGACCCTCGAGGAGGCCAAAGCAACTTTACCCGACCATTACCGTCCAGACAGCCACCTGCCGGTATGACATAACTTAACATCTGAATATATTTTGAAATGTTATTTCTGTTATTTAAAAGCTGAATTATTCTAGTCACGTGATGCTATAGGAATAATTCTGAGGAGGTGCACATGCAGCGCATTTTGCGAGCGCAAGCTTCAATAAAGTCAACAGCCCGATGTGTTCTCTGCCACAAATCAATTATACAAACAAAGGTGGAAAACACTTGTTAGGCAAGTTTTTTGGGTGGCAAAGAAATCAACCTATCAATCAGGATGGACGAATAAACAAGTTAAGTTACAACATATCCCCTAATGAGGCCTTAATATTTATTCATTGGGAGTCCCCCCACCTCCCGGCCCCATCAGAGGCCACATCACCCCTCGAGCACCCTTCTCACGTTTTTTACCCCTTGACCCATTTTCATGCCTAAATAATAAATGTTTCTGGAACAACAAATCAGCATATTAGAATGATTTCTAAAGGATCATGTGGCACTGAAGACTGGAGTAATGCAGAAAATTCAGGTATCACAGCAATACAATTTAAAATATAAAAACAGAAAGCAGTAATTTAAAATAGTACAAGTATTTTACAATAATAACTGCATTTGCTGTAAATAGTAAAAAAAAAAAAACTGCTGTATGTAATATTATAAAAATCTAAACAATAATACTAATAAATTAAATTTAGGCAATGGCAATTAAATAAAACGTATTGTTCAACCTGTATCTTAATCCTATATATTATTTATTTTTAAATTTAACAACACTTATAATAATTCCATTATACATTATTCAGAATTACCTGTTTTAAAAAAATCATATTTGGTAATCGCTACTTTAAACTCTTATTATATTATAAATATATAACTTTAGTATAAATAATTATTTCTAGAATAATTTCTAGAATGTAAAACATTAGGTGATAGTGCCACCTGCTGGATCTGTCCCTCAGAGATGAAGAAAGGCAAAAAATACCTGCCTAAAGAATAAAATGTTTTTAAAAGCTTTTTAACGCACCCAACATCTACATGTCAAACACTTCCTGACCCCTCTGTCTTAACTCTTCAGGTGCTTATAGATTGGCTCCTCGGGACAGAGCCACCAGAGGCAGAGGGACGGGCCTTTCCTGGCTGAGTGGTGGAGTTAGTGTAGGAGGAGGTGGAGTAAGTGGCGGTGGTCGTGGTCAGGGGAAGTTCAACAGCGGAGGAAGTGGAGGCGGACGTGGCCGGCACGTCCGATCATTCACTCGCTAAACGCTGCCTTGAGCAAAGCAGACTCAGCCGTCAGGCTCTAAAGGACCAATCAGGATGTGGATCTGCTGTATCTGTTGCAACCATTGGCTGATATTGTGTATATCATTGTCATGTTTTGTGTTTCTTTTATTTTTAAAACTGTTAAATATGATTAAATTCTTGTGAGTATATGTTTGAGTGTATTTTTATACAGAAATTAACAGTCTACTTTGCCAAAATGGTTTTAATATGTAGCTGAATGCATCTTTTATTCTTTTAAAATAGGAAAACAGCTTCTAAAAACATACAAAAAAGTATTTTTACTACAATTTGGTTAAATCATAGAACATATCTCATATCAATCAATCGAGTTCCCGTTAGTGGTTTTCTATTAGCATCATGTGACATTACCTCATCCTTACTTTTCTGCTACGAAAAGCAGTGTCCTCAGATTACTGTCACCTCTCTATTCTTTCTTTTGATGCAGTCCAAAGCTAGGCTTCTTGGGCTCAGCTTTCTCTGCACCTCAGCAGGGGGCGGTGCTGCTTCAGAGGGCGTGGCTTGCCTGAACCCATCCTTTTTTAAAAGTTCAAGAAGCTCCGCCTTCTCCAGCTCCGCCCTCTCCAGCTCTTGTCTGCGTGCTCTCTCTGCACCCAGCAGAACACGGACATCTGACATGACTCTGGACAGCTGGCCCTTTAAACAAGCACACACACACACACCTGTCAGTAACTGTCAACACACACAAAAGCCTGTTGATGTGAAGAGTACGGTACCTTCAGTTCATCCACTTCGTTCCTCAGCAGACTCTCCTTCTGCACCATGTGTCGTCTTTGGGAATCCAAGCGAGATTCCATTTCGTGGCGCACCTCTTCCACTTTGCAGTCTAATTCTGCCCTGTAGTAAACACGCCCCGGCATTTTTTTTTTAAGCTTCCAAAAATAATTACATGGTAATAATCTGTATGACTTGAGCGGAAGTTTCTACCTCAGCATGTCCAGCTCTGCTCGTAGCTCCGATACACAGTTGTGTTGGGCCTCCTCTGTGTTTAGGATTGTGTATCCACAGCCGCTTGCACAGACTCTACTGCTGTATTCACACACACACAGATGAGCTTCCAGAGAGCACCGTGACACCTGAACCGGGCAGCCTGAATGTCACCGCAAAAGAAAATTGAACATTAAACATCAGAAATAGAGGAAACACTGGCACACAGCAAATGTTCATGCACACAGAGCAGAGAAAAATAGGCAGAGCTAATCAATAAGGACAGCTCTAGGTAAAACGATTAGTTCAGGATGAAGATTTGCTGAAATAATAAGAATGATATGTGATGGTCTTGGCAGTATCAGTGAGAATGGGTTAATCAATCAGTAATGTTTTGCTACAAACACTTTACAGCAAAAGTATTAATGAATTTATGACTCCTTGAGTTTGTTTTATAACTGTACTTATATAATATACAACTATTGCCAGTACTTTTTAGGAAGTAAACTTAAAATCTGATTTAAAAACTGCATATACGTTTAAAAAAGTAAAAAGTATATATTTTTAATATTAAATAAATGTGAAAACTACTAATTTAAAATTGTGAACCTTAAGGTTAAATGTATTTAAAAGTTTTGGGTTAGATTATTTGATTAGAAATAAAGTAAATATTATCTATTTTATATCTGATTATGTCCAGCTAATAATGCCAGTTTTTAATGAGAGCTCTAAAAGAATAAATTTTTTTATGAATATATCTAAAATAATAAATTCTTTAAAATATTTAGCTATTAAATGATGATTATTTTTCAAACGATTCAAAAATACACCTTGAAATAAAAATTATACAAGAATAAAACATTATACTTTCATACATTTAATAAGTAATTAAACGTATAATATTTAAGCAGCCATTGAAAATGTTGGCATTGTAAGAGGAGGGTTTACTGTTGAAGAAGACACACAGCAGTCGCACAACACACAGAAAACACAGTACACCTACCACAACGATAGCATAAGTATTCGTCACCTGCATTTTTATATACATACACACACAAACAAAGATTTCCAGGATTAACGAATGTTGCATTAAGCTTACTAAAACTAATGCTTATTTATTATGTGCTTAGCCTTAGTGAAAGAACAGCTCAATTGTTTTAAACCTGAGGTAAACGTTTCACCTCATTGGCTACCTCAGGGGGTCCCTCATTAATAAATAAAGATGTGATCACTCAATGCTAGATGCTTTATCTTGTGGCTACAACACTCATTCATCTGCTGTTACAGCAGCGCTTGTATTATATATGTATGAATGAGACTCTAGCTGTAATGTATAAGCCACCTGTTCCCTGTATATATATATATATATATACATATATGCTTGTATATATATACCTGCATTACTGCAGTTCAGCAAAGCGTAATCACACTGTTGCTCATGCCGATGAACAGACTCCAGAGCGCATATGACCTCACAACCCTGTGGCCGGAACACACACCTCACCTGCAGCCTTGCTAAATCATTCCTCATGTATCTGTAACACACCATGCACATGTATTGATAAGTCAAGAAAAATGAGTGGCATTTATAATGAAGGTATTTGAAGTGATTCTGTGCAATTCCAGGTGTTTAATACATGGGTGAGACCTGAACAGCGGGCGTAGATGCGTGATGTCTAAAGGCAAGCGGTCCTCTGGACAGGTGTTGTGGTGGACGAGCCATCCATGAATGCAGGAGCTGCAGAAGGCATGTTCACATGGAGCCTGCAGAGGATCTTCTAACACGTCCCGACACACACAGCACAGCAGACCCTCGTTCACATAGCCTACAAAACGTTCTAGATCGTAGCCCATCCTAGAGAACACACAGAAAACAGTCTCAACAAAATGATGTACCAAAATACATATTGTTTTACTATCTTACTTTATTATAATGGGAATTTATAATTTAATTGACATTCATTATGAAATTTAATAATACACCTTTCCTGTGGAAGATAAGGAGGATGGAGCTAACAATACAAAAATATAATAATAACATAATTTGCACATTAATACTTTTATCTCTTAAACATTTAAAAACACAAAACAACAACTTAATTTTATAGCAAAATAAATTAGTTAAAACTTAAAGTTTACCAATAATATTTATTTTTACATAAAAAAAATATGTTTTATTATCCACTGTATGTGCACACTAAAACCTACAGGCTTATAATTTTTGTAATTTTTTTTTATTTTCAGTAATGGGGGGTTTTATCATTTTTGACTTTTGTTTTCAGTGCGTGTGCTTTGCAGGAGGCCCAAAGTGTGCTTTTGAGTGCTGAGGGGTTATCATTTTCGACTTTTTTTTTTTAACCTTTTCAGTAATGGGGGGGGGTTATCATTTTTTTATTTTTTTTTATTTTCAGTAATGGGGGTTTTTATCATTTTTGACTTTTGTTTTCAGTGCGTGTGCTTTGCAGGAGGCCCAAAGTGTGCTTTTGAGTGCTGAGGGG
>JAUCNO010000236.1:19491679-19507598 GCA_032353835.1 Enteromius viviparus | reverse complement strand
TATGTAGACACATGCATGTATGTTTAAGGAAAATTTTATCTTTAAATATAAAATACTTTATTTAATACTTTTATTTACACCTAATATAAATAATATATAAACACAGACAAAAAAAAATTTATACACTGTATGTGTGCATATATATATATATATATATACACACATAGATAATAACATTTATTTTGGATGCAAATAATTTCATTGTTATTATAAAATAACCCTGTTTGACACCTTCGACGAAATGCAAATATTGTGAGGATTGAGTCCAAGTGTTCTTTTCATTGACATATCTTATATATATAAAAAAAGTAAGGCCTGTTTCTGTCTCTCTCTCTCTATTTAGGGTAGTTTTGGTGTCCAACTACACACAAACTCTTGACATACTGCAGGATGTGTGTGATCATATAGGTTATAAATGGTGTCGACTTGATGGACAGACACCTGTAGCCCAACGACAACGAATTGTTGATTCCTTCAACAGCCCACACTCATCCAACTTCCTGTTGCTACTTAGCTCCAAGGCTGGAGGGGTGGGACTAAACCTCATTGGTGCCTCCCATCTTGTTTTATATGATATAGACTGGAACCCTGCCAATGACATACAGGTCAGTTACAGTTAGACATGTAACACTGCAAAGCAACAATGTATGTTATACAATATTACACTAAAAAAGGAAATCATGTAGCTTGCATGTTTTTTTGTTTTTTTTTAGTCCACATACTTATTCAGACCAGTAGATGGCAGTAGATACAAACAAACTTAAACCTTGCCCTGCTCTCTATCTGGTTTCAAGTGTCACAATCATTTTGTTTTGCTGCCATAATGAATGCTCTCTGAGGGCTTTGAGTAATTGTTTTATAAGGCCCAAATGATCTAAATGATTATTGATGTATATTTGTCAGGCCATGGCACGAGTGTGGCGAGATGGACAGAAGAAAACTGTTCACATCTACAGATTTCTTACAACAGGTAAAGAAAACATTTGAAATTACCCATAGAATATGTATCATCAGCCAGTTTGTTATGACTATATAATAAAAAGGTACTTGACCTGAAACATCTCACAGCCTTTCATCAATCATAACCCACATAAACCGACTGGCTTTCTTTTCTACCAATAGGCTCTATGTTATGACATAAAACATGATGAGGGACGCTATTATTTTTGAAGGCTTTCAGATTGATGATTCATAGATTGAAGAAACACTTGTTTACAGAGTTGCACATGAGTTTGGGTCTGCAGTACTGTGTCTTGTATATCTCTTGTAGGTTCAATTGAAGAAAAGATTTATCAGAGGCAGGTGAGTAAACAGGGGCTTTCTGGGACAGTGGTGGACCTGTCCAAGAAAGCTGAGCATATTAGCTTTTCTGCTGAGGAGCTACGGGACCTTTTCAGTTTTGACCCTAATACCTCGTGCCTCACACATGACCTACTGGACTGCCAGTGCACTGGAGATGGAAATACTCCAGGTAAATACATAAAGAAGAAACTGGATTATTTGATTTGCTGTTATGCATTAGGGCTTTAAAACAGTTAAAATGTTTCAAATAATTAAAAGATAAACAGATACTTTAAAATTAGTCATATGAATTTGTTTTTGTACACGATTTTTTTTGTTAATTGTAAAAATCAAAAATCCATACACCATACTGACAAAGCAACAACAGAATTGTTTTGTATAAACTTTATAAATGTATTAAAAATAAAAAACTGAAATAAGTACATTGCATAAGTGTTAAATATATAGCTGAAGCATCTTTATAATCTCAATCTGTAAGTCTGTTTCTTTATTTACTTTTTTTTTTTTTGACAATTACCTGCTGCTTCTCCTCACTTCTTCACTTCTCAAGCTCTTTCAGGTTGGAAGAGGGCAGATGCACATGTTAGGTTTCTCCAGAAATCTTTGATTGGGTTCAAGCCCATTGAGAACATTCACAGAGTGGTCTATAAGCCACACTTGCTGTGTGCTTAGGCTTATTGTCCTGTTGGAAGAAGAAGCTTCTACCCAGTCTGAGTTTCTGAATCCTCTGGACTGGTTTTCCTTTATGGTTTTCTCTATATTTTGCTTCACTGAGCATTCCTTCCACCCTACCCTCAGTCTCTGCTGCTGAAAAACAGCTCCACAGCATGAGGCTGCTACCTGCACACTTTACTTTTGGGATGCTTCTCTTCAGATGATGTACAGAGCTGGTTTCCTTCAAACATAATGCTTAAAATTGAGCTTTATCAGACCAGAGAATCTTGTTTCTCTGAGTATGAGAGTCCTTTAAGTTCTTTTTTGCAAATTCCAAATGTGTTTTCATGTGTCTTAACTCAGGAGAGGATTGAGTCTTGTCACACCGCCATGAAGCCCAAACTGGTGCAATGTTGCAGTGATGTTTGTCCTTCTGTAGATTTGTTCTATCTCTACATATGATTATGGAGCTTAACTATCAGGTTCTTGGTCACCACAGTAACCAAAGCCCATCTCCATCGATTGCTTAGTTTGGTCAGATTTAGTCCTGGTTGTTTCAAACTTCTTCAATTAAAGTTAACGGAGAATGCATGCTTCTGTGACCCTTCAGTGAAGCAGCGTTATTTTCTGAACTCTTCCACAGATGTGTGGCTTGGCACAAACATGTTTCTCAGCTCTTCGGGCTGTTAGATCTTAGAGCTGTTAGATCTTTTAAGACGTGTGTGCCTTTCCAAATCATAGGTATGAATACTTGTGCAATGGAATCATTTTAGTTTTTTATTTTTAATAAATTTGCAAAGATGTTTTTTGTTGTACAGTAATGGGGTAGGGAGTATAGACTGATGTGGAAAAAAGTAATTTAAAGCAGTTTAACGTAAGCCAGAAACATAAAATGTGGGGGGTGTGAATACTTTTGAATGAATTAATACTAGGCACTGTATATTAATCTTACTGAATACTGTAGCATTATAGTAACCATTTCTATGTAAACATTTGCAGGTTTTGTGAAGGAGATAAAAGAGGACACCGCAAGGGCATGTCAGCTGGGTCGTCGTTCTGACAGCATGGTATCATTTCCACAACGAGTCAGCATGTCCGAGCTCATGCACTGGAGGCATTTCTCTGGAGATGTCCAGTCATATGATGATATTTACCTAAATCATGCCCGTAACCACATCACATATGCCTTTCAAAGCACCACTTCCAAATCCCAAACCACAGTCTAAACTCTTTTTCCTGTTTCCAAAACATACAAACCCACTGCCTATATGCTTTGTGTCAATATCTGATGTTTGACTGAACATTGAAATTTTTCCTTTTAATAAATC
This sequence comes from Enteromius viviparus, assembly GCA_032353835.1. Lineage (NCBI taxonomy): Eukaryota > Metazoa > Chordata > Actinopteri > Cypriniformes > Cyprinidae > Enteromius > Enteromius viviparus. The sequence continues at coordinate 19,504,314 of JAUCNO010000236.1, read as the reverse complement.
TTTTTATGTTGTTATTATATTTTGGTTGTGTGCGCAAGCAATTGTGTTTGTGTCCATTTAGTGAACCCGCTGAATTAAATATCTGCTCCTTCTATCAGAATGAAAGAATGAATCAGAACAGTACACAGAAATAGATTAATAGCGCAATCAGAGACATTCATAGAAACGGAAAAAAAGACACCATGGGCATCTGTTAGACAAAAACATACGGTCACATTAGGCTTTTTTCTTTTTTAGGTGCTTCTAGTATATTTGTGTTAAAGTTTCCATATTAATTTATCTTAAATATAATGATTTGTGTTTTCACTTTGTTTAGTGTTTTTGGAAACATCTTCACATTGCTAATGAATCAGTTGATTAAATAGTGGGTTGACCTCCATCATCTTGTTTATTACATTGTTTCCCCCTTGTTATCATCCTAATTTATACAATGTGGATGGTTTATATGAAATGTATCCAAAACCAGGATTGTTCCATCTCAGTAGGAGAATCGTTGAACGTGACGCTGTGCAGGATTACATTTGTCACACAGATGGTTCATTTAATGCATTTTCTAGCCAAGTCTGTTGATTGTCACTGTTAGTAACACAACTACAGGAATCAGGGATCACGAAAGCAGCGAGGCACAACAGTCACCAGCAGGAAATGAACTTGTCGACTCTGTGACTCATTAATGAAACAAACCTGGGTGCATGTTCGCTTGTGGTGGTGTTGTTTACTGACGGAGTTTGAGGGTTTGAATGGGGCACTGATAGATCATTCTGCTGTGATATAACGCGTGAGTCATGGATTGTGTGTATCTGTATGCGTCTGTATCTCTGGTGGGGAGAGTGGAGTGTTGTAGATGGTGTGTTAGTCAGACACTTGTGTATAAGCAACCTCTTGAGAGCCTGACACTGTCCAGGCTGTGATGATGAGATCCCAGCAACTGTTTCCGGAGTAACAATACAATGTTTGTGGGTCTTTAGGGATGTGTGTATGTTCCTCAGCCAGGCCTTTACTGTAACTATCAGGTGTGCTGATCGTTCCTACAGTGTAGTCCCAGAGGGAATGAGTCGGGCGTCATTGAATGTAGCAAAGATGTGTGCTTAGATCATTCAGGTTGTTGAGGACGTAATGGTGCCTGAACTCTAAAAATTGCTGGTACTTTTCATATTTTACCCAGCATTTTAGTGTGCAGCACATATGTAAAAAAGCTTTTATCTATGCTGGGGTAAAACAGGAGATTATTGATATTAGTAAAATACAAACTTTTTCCCAAGCACATTGGACCAATTTCAAACCACATCAATCTTAATAACTACTATTAAACTTGTATTTGATTATTTATGAGTATAAATTTATGATTTATAATTGTCCATGAAGAAAAACTCCTTATATACAGGTGTGCAGCATTATTAGGCACTTCTTTTTCAGCTAAAACCAGCCAAAAAATAACTTCCATCAAAATACTAATAATTACACACACACACAAGTGTATTGTGCATCTTATATCAGCAAGTATTTTTTTATTATCAGCAAAAGTTGAGTGTAGTTCATTTTTGTAAGGGAGAATAGCAAAATTAAGTAAACTGTGACATTCACCTGACTTGTACGTCTTTGGGCTATGTGAGGAAACCGGAGTACCTGGCATAACCCCATGCTGAAATGGAGCATGCAAACTCCACATAGAAAGGCCTCCTGTCCTTGCCAGGGCTCAAACCTAACATAAAGCAGTTGTAATTATGCATCAATTATCCAAGTTGATCATTTTGTCTTAAATTCTTTAAAATGGCCTTTAATACTTAGCACTCTGCTATTTTTTCTCTCTGTAGTGTTTTGGCTCTCCAAGACCAAATTAACTTATCCCTTATTATCCCTCCTTTCCTGACGCATGGCCCAGATACTGCAGTTACTGCTTCGGGATCAGCGGTCAGCTCAAATCTCATGGCCATAACACAACCCACGCTTTACTGCAGCACCACACACAAGTTGCACTATCCCATTTACATCCCTTTTTGCAGATGTTGCTTAAACACTTTCGAAAAAGTTCCAGACTGATAAGCTTTTTCAGATATCGCAGCCTAAAATGGCATGTGCATCGCTCATACGTATTATCCATCAAGCACCATTTATGTCTCTGACCCTCTGATCTCTAATGGCCTATATCTGATCTGCTCTTAGAGAAGTGAATGAATAAAAAGGAGGTAATCCAGCACTCTGCTGCGATTTCTCTTATCCATCCAATCCCTTCATCTATATCAATTCTGAATATAGAAGCAGTCATCATAATCCAGCAATTACTTTAATAACTCATTATAATCTGTTATTTGTGCCTCTTTGAGCAGCAGAGTCAATGCAGTCTGTATTTCGGTACGTGTTTATGTGCGCGTGAGAAAAGGAGAGCATGAGCATCTGAGGTCCTTGATTTGTTTTCACTCCAGGTATATAAGACTGATATAGCCTAATGAGAATTTAGCTTTGATTTAGTTCAGAATTGGCCACGTTGATCTCCTTTGGAGTGGTGTTTGCAAGCAAGTCTTCACAGAAAACAGGATCACAAGATATAAGAGTTTCAAACTGATTTGCATTCTAGCAGAACTTGATTTAGAATATATTTAGTATGTATTTGTTGTACCAGGCAAGAAAACTAGTGACTGAGAATGTTTTTTATTTAGTTTGTCTGTCTGTACTAAATGAGATTAGTTGTCCTGAACAGGGTCAAATAGGAGCTGCTGTCCTGCCTAGGTGTCCTGCTTTACCAAGCCTTTACTGGTTTACTATGCTAACTAACAGACTAATCAAGGTTGCATAATGTCACTGACAATAATGCCACTCACAGTTCATTTTATCCAGTTAGCCTGTGCAGCATTTCAGACAATACAGACCTAATAAACAAGGAACATTCAGCAAACACTTAAAAGTAACCTTTCTGAAATGTTTGCAATGATAATATCACATGGCATTTTCCCTTAACATTTGTGAACATTTAGAAATAATGTTTATATAACTTTTTTTAAGAACATATTTTTGTTGGAGATCAGGGACTTTGAAACTTTTTGTTGCCAAAGAACCCCAAGTACATGAAGATCTTGCACTACTTGAAAAATGAAGTTGTGTATTTTTATATACAGTAAAGACCAGTTTATACTGTGTTAGAAAATATTAAGGACTGTGAGATGAAAATCAACAGTATGACCCTGTACCATGCTATAGCCAAAAATTACTGTATGGGTCAAAGTTTTTTGATTTTTCTTTTATGCCAAAATGACTTAATGATATTAAGTAGAGGTCATGTTTCATGAACGTATTTTATAAATTTCATACTGTAGGCTACATATATCATAATGAAATTTTTAATTAGTAATAGGCTATGCATTTCTAAGAACTACATTTGGCCCACTTTAAAAACGATTTTCTCGACATTTCGATATTTTTGCACCCTCAGATTACAGTATTGTCTCGACCAAATATTGTCCTATCCTAACATACATCAATTGAATGCTTATTTATTCAGCTTTCATGTGATGTATAAATCTCAATTTTAAAATAAAGTAGCATTTTGACTGGTTTTGTGGTTTAGATAATATTAATAAAATATTGCATTAATATAATTTTTTTTTTTTTTTTTTTTTAAATTAATGCAAATTTGAGACACGTTTCCTTGACTCGGGTTCCCTGTCAATTTTGTCCCCTGGTCTTGAATCACGTCTCGATGCGCACAAGAGAAACTTGTGTTTAACACCCATAGGATGCTGCAAGGAAAGACCCGCTGCTGCTCATTGGGAGAGAAAAGTGACGTCAAGGAAATCCTCGCTGCTACCGAGACCTTAATATAACCATGAACTGCACTGAGAGCTCAAAGCACATTACTGCGCAAAATATAGTCGTACGGGATTACCAGGACAAACGGCACCAATCCTCACTCAGGTGTGCTTAATTGAAGACAAAGAAGCCAAGAGCAATTAGATCTTGTTGAGCAGGTTTCAGCTGGAGGGGACTGGATCTATTATTGGAGCGTCTGATTTAGTTCGTCAATTCTTTGTGGAGTCACATTCGAAGAGACACCCGTCGAGTGTTTGTCGTTTGTCGAATTGCACAAATGACCCTGCTGGCGAGCATGCGGCGCCACAGTATCCGCGTTCAGCATCACCTGCACCGGTGGAGCATCTGCGGGACGGACGGAGGGCAGCTGCTGAGCGATGGCTTCGCGCGTCCCGATATCGGTATGCCCAGGTCCAGCTCCTGCTCGTCCACGTCGTCAGACTCCGCTCTCTCCACCGAGTCTACGACTCCTGCTTCGGTTGGACCCTTCACCGTTGTCCTGCTCGGGGACAACGGCGTCGGGAAGTCCGCGCTCGCTAGTATATTCGCCGGAGCGTCGGACAGCATGGGCAGCGAATGCGAGTTATATGGAGGTAAGTTGACAATTACCTGGACTTTTCCTTGACTCCGAGACATCAACTATCGCAAATAATCACTTGTCGTTATTGTTTCATATTACGTTTAAGCCTGTTTAAGGAGGTTATGTTTAGACTTATATTTAAAAATAAACATTTTCCCGTCATAATGGGGCAATTAAAAAGAATGAACTCTTTAAATTTGGAATCATGTAGGACAGTCAAGTGGTCACGTAGAATTAGAAAGAATTGAGTGGAATTAGAAAGTCAAAACAACAGGTTGAGGAGCATGAAGGCAGACATTATGTGATATATGTAGTGCCTATGCATAGAGGGAGATAGCTAGACACATATAGGCTGGAGAGAAAGCGAGATAGATCTACCTTTTATTATTTTTGAAAGTTTATAACGGGAGGTTGCAAATTGGGGTCCAAGGCAAAAACTGTCAAAGTTATATTTAGGGGAAATATTTTTAAAGGCATAAGTCCTATTAGGACAACTGAAGTGAACACTAAACATTAATATTAAGTGCAATAATTCGACAAATACATGAATGAGCATTTAATATTATTAGGCTACAGGTTCCCAGTTGTCTATTGAGGTTACCATAGCAACAGTAGGGCGCTCGAGCGCTTGGCTTCAAGGTCGTGTCTGACGGAATGTAATGAATCTCTTCAGATTAAACTGAAAACTTCAAATAAAGCAGTTTTTACTGTCACTATGAGATAGTGGATCTGATTGTAATTTTTATTTTTGTAAAAAAAAAAATCATGAAAAGCCACGATTGATAACCTTTAACTCTTTTTAATGTTCTCAGGTGAAGTGTTTGAGCAGACAATAACCGTAGACGGCGAGAGGGCCACCGTTACCCTACTCGACTCATGGGATTCACAGGTAACACCTTTAGCTCATCACAAGTGTATATTAATATAGTCTACTTTAAGTGATTGAAGGTTCTAAGGTGTTCTGATTTCTGTTTCCATCAGGATGAGGGCAGTTGGACACAGGAGCGATGTTTTCAGACAGGAGACGCTTTTATTATAGTCTATGCCATAACAGATCGTTCAAGCTTCCTTCGAGCATCAGATCTTCGTATTCAGCTTCGACGGCAACGTGAAGCCGACCGTACTCCCATCATCCTCGTCGGCAATAAATGTGACCTGGTTCGCTGCAGGGAAGTGTCCATTAGTGGTAAGTGATTCTGAATGTGCTCTCAATAGCATTTTCTTAATCTGCAAACCCACTCGTGGGATTAAAAAAGTAGCCTAATTATTATTTTTTTGTTTGGTTTAGAGGGTCGCTCGTCGGCTGCTGTCTTTGACTGTAAGTTCATTGAAACATCAGCAGCAATGCAACACAATGTCTGGCCGATGTTCGAGGGCATCATCCGCCAGCTCCGTCTGCGAAGAGACAGCACAGAGAACCTCACCAGACGTTGTTCTCTTCAAAAGCGACGGGAGAGCCTCCCGAAGAAAGCCAAGCGTTTCATCAGTAGAATGGTTGCCAAGAAAAACAGGCAGGCAGCCTTCAAACTCAAGTCCAAATCATGTCATGACCTGATGAGTCTGTAGCGCAGAGACTTTGAATGGTTTTGAAAGTTTGAATTGGATTGAATGAAGTTCGGGTGCAAACATTTTGGAAAGTATCTGTTCAAGTGTTTGTTCCCCCCCCCTATTTTGCGCTATTTAAAAAAAAAAGCTATGGATGTCTATATTAGACTGTGCTGTAGAAGAGCATCGATTACAGGCTTCTCGCTCCCTCTGTGAAGGACAGAACGCTCTACCCATCGTTCTTTTCAAAAGCCATGAAATACGAAAATGTTTTTGGTGGGAACCCCAACACGCTAAAAGTGGTGCTTTTATTTTTATATGATTTTCCTGATGGATTTGCTTTTTATTCGTCGTACCTTGTGTGTGAAATGTTCTGTCCAGCATTTGCTCAGTTTGAGCATATAGCATTCAAAAGAAATAAAATACTGTTTTGTATTATAAATCTGAAATGCTTTGGTCCTTTTGAAAGTACACACATCTAGAAAACCAGAAAAGCACTTTTCACATATGATATCATCTATATTCATATATTACTGCATTATTCGCATAAACACAAAACCTTGAGATAAAAGCATACACCAGCTGTTCCTTTGGTGTGCATATGATTCAGAGATTACAGCTTCAGATTCATGTCCATTACGCACCAATGATCATTTTAACATCTCCATTGTGTGTTTTTAACCAGTTTACAATTAGGCATACTGTAAAGTCTAAATGTACATTAAAAGTCTGTGCTTTAATATCTTATTTAATACTCTATTTAGTTTTAGATGTATATTTAATATTTTCAATCTTAACAAAGAGTAATTTTGTGACACGTGTATTCTACATTTTTAGCCAGTGCATGAACTAACATTAACTACTGAGACTTTATTGTGTTGACAAATTTACATACAGTATCATTATATTAACCTATTTATTTTACGAATAAAGATAATTCACAGATAACGGACATATTGGAGCATCTTTCAATACAGCCTCTGCCTGCTGGTGGATACAACAACACATTTGTTCCTGTTATTCAGAAACACTCCTCCTACCTTCCTTTCAAAGGTGAGAAGGACAAATGAAATGACACATTCAGATGATGCGTGATCGCTTCTGTGTGAATGATAATAAATGTTTATGAATGTAGAAGATGTTAAAACTGTAAGATTGTCAGGCGCTGCTCGTTTTGAGGCCATTATCTGTCAGATTTAGTATGCATGAAGCAGCTGAACTCGATGAAAGAAACTTCCATCTACACTAACAGTGTTGTATTATTACTGGAAACGTGGCCACCTGCAGAAGTTGATCTCAGTAGCAGCAGCAGGTTTCTCTGTTTCAGTGCCAGTCCTGCAGTAAGTATCATCGCTCCTAATCTTAACCTTTACCCTCTTATTCTCCATTGTGCTGATACGGCTGCATAATAATTAGTCAGTGGAAAACCATGGGAAATTATTGAGTAACTACCACTCAAGGTGCCTTTAACCTGAGACATTTACACGGAAAGGGTTAGTTTTACAGGAAGTGGTTACAATAGATTTTTCAGAAGTTAATATTTTACAGTATTCATATCCATATTTGCTTTATTTTATGTAAGTATTGCACTCTTACCTGTTAAAAATGATGTTTCCAGTCATTCTTTGGTCAAAATGTTCTTCTGTGGTTGTATTCTAAAAACCACATTGTCAATAGAGCCAAAGTGAAAGGGGTCCAAAACAACATTATCTTTTTTTACACAGAATAAAGAAAAAACTTTGCAGATTTTGAACCAAAAAATAAGGTTAAGTAATAATATTGCTGAGAATATGGACCACAATCAAGCCAGAGGCTGTCAAAAGATCAAGGATCAAAGATTGCAGACCTGTATTACTCAAGATTGTGAGCTCACAGCTGTGTGAAGGTGACCTTTAGGCTCTGCATGAATAAACAGTGATTTTCATCTGTCACACTACTTGTTTTCAGGTAAATATTTCCCTTTTTCTCCAAGCTTGTCCTCAGTATTCGGTTTTGTCCTTATTATATTGCATAGCAATTACTAGCAAGGCCCTTGATATTGATTTTATGATGTATTTTCATTTTGTGTTAAACCCTTGTTTAGACATTGACACATTCACCAATCTAGTACACTATTCGCCGAACGGTACTATAAAATACATTTAATTTACAGTCCACTCCCCTGAGCGGGGAATCAGTAGATAATCATTAGGCTCAATAAAGCAGAGTTAAACTTTGACTGAAGCAGGAAGCACTTCAAGCCTGAAACGCTCAGTCTTTTGAGGAGAGGAGCTCTGCTGACAGGTCTGTGTCTCTTATCCTTTCTTTTATATATTTTAGTCTTATAGTTTATCGAGTTTAAGTGGATTTTATTTGTTACCGATATGTGATCTGCGTTGAAATGTTGCTTTCGAAGCCAGCGTTAGGTTATGATCTTGTTTGACTTTGCTCAGTGTGTTCAGAAGGGTGTTGACCAGTTTATGTGGACTGGCGTTTAAAGTTATCGAAACTTGCATCGTACGTGCCAACATGAGCATATATGCTAGAGGAAAGGATGTGTATTATGTTTTTTGATCTTGTGCTGTCAGAATGTCATCAGAGGTCACAAGTCTGGGCCTCTTGTTCCTTGTCACTGAAAACTTTACCTGTTCAGAGCCACCTAGCCTAATCTTAATGCATTATTGTTGTAGTTGTATATCTTGTTATCCATGTTTTAATTGAAATCACAGCAAACCCTGACAAAGATCACCTTCTGGGATTACTTCAGAGGGTCTTTTATTAGCAAGTAGCGCTTGAAGATGTCTCCTACGCTCTTTGTTCGCAAAACTACGAAATTGTATAGAATTTCTTTACTTTCATTTTTCTAACTGCTCCTGGTCAAGCTGATATTTATAACAGAACATGAGAACTGATTTCAGCTTATGCATAACATCCAGATTCATTAAATACGTTGACACAAAGATAAAAAAACGCTATAATATCAACCAATTTCTATTGTGTCGTTCAAGGGTTTTAAGCAATAGAACTAAAGTAGCTTATCAGAGGTCACGTTCACTTCAATGTCACCTTGTGTCACATCTGTCTCAAGGTGTGTCTGTCTTTCTCAATAGATCTGACCGATGTAACCAGAATAAAATCGCAGTATCAGTAAAGCAATTAAACTTACAGCTTATTTCAAAACAATATTTCATTAAAACTGCCGACACAGTCAATCTACTCTTAACCAACCCAAACTGCAACTAACACGGTCAGGTTTATCTAGAGATCTCTATCGCTCTGCACACATAATGTGTGTGATCAGATAAACATTTCTAGATAAATCTGTTTATTGTTTATCTAGATAAATATGATTATTGAGGGCTGAAGTAGAGAGACACACCTTTAAACAACATCCTTTATTGATCCACGGCCTGCAACTTACTTTCATTTCATGTGTACTTTAAATGCATGATGTGACTATCATATGTCTGAGATAAACCAGTACTTAAAAAAGCATTTAGAAAGCAAAATCTGACAATGACAAAGTTTACTTTCAGAATGAAGTGATGTTGTACTGGTAATCTGAATCAGTTTCACTGAATGCTATTTACAAAATATCAGACATTTTTTTCGTTTCATTTCAACGTTTCGCCCCTTCCTTTTGTTCAGATGTGTGGATTCGCAAGTATGTTAATATTTCATATTTAAACGCCTAGGCTTTGTAATATAACTGTCAGTACAGACATTGTAAAATCTGATAAACTGTGATCACACAACAAACACACATGCGCACATAGTCAGCGCTGTCTGGCACAGGAGGTGCCGCCCACATGAATGCCAAGTGACCTTTAAATAACCTTTTTATAGGCTGCGATTCATGTAAAACACACACACACACACACAGCGCCACATGACGATAGTCATGATGTCATCATCAAATGCCACTCATGCACTATTTTTATGCATATGAGATGCACAGAGGGACTGACAAAATATGAGCAAATTATTTAGATAATTAACAAAAGCAATTCCTGTACACACACACACACACACAAAGAAAATACTCTTTTTTATTGCTAAAATATTTGTACATTTTTAAAATGTTACTTGTTACTGGTCGAATGGTACGTTTTGTTAATAATAACTTACTGAAGTTTAACAATAAAGAAGCAGATGGGCCTAATTTCTTGACTGGGCAACTTGTAATTAGTCGCACCATGTGGCTTCACTTCATTGCTCAGTTTGCACAGCAGAGGTCGTTAAGTCAGGAAATAGTCATCTAATGAAGTTATTTGGTAAATAAATGTCACTGCTGTAAATTATAATTGCTTTTGCACAAACTATAATAAAGGTCCCTTTAATTAAAAGCACTATTTCACAGGTTTTCATTCCTTTTCCACCAGGTTTTCTTGCCTGGGACCATGAGAGGTGCACGTTTGCTACACTTGACCCTTCTCGTCAGCATTGTAAGTGTGTGTGTGAGTAACTCGCCGACCTTGTAGTGTCCTTACAATCTTTTATTCAGTCCATAAATGAGTAACTATGCTGAAGTCCATTTCTCTGCCCATACTCCATTAATCAGTCAAAGACACACAGACATAATCGGGATACATTCGGAAAGTTAAATGATTTCTTCTACATAAATAATCCACAGAAATGGGCAAATATTCAGCAACCTTCAAAGGATTATTGACTTGATATTAAATAAATGACTCTTCATATTGCAGTAAGACAATAATCTAGTAACTTAACATAATATTCAGTTATTTATTAAGTATGGTCAATATAGAGTTTTTATTAGTATGCAGAGAAATCTCTTCTTTCTGAAAGAATATTGGCCGCTGATGTTGTTCACGACTGTCTAGATTGATAACAGGCAATATAGCAGTTGGCAATATGCTTATCTACGGTATAATGGTGATTTAAAGTCATTTTAAATTCAGAGACTTAGGGCGTTATTTTTCATACAGCTGCATATTTTCCCCCTCTTTCTCTCTTAGGCTCATGGGATTGGTCTGGAGGACAAAAAGGGGCCATTAAAAGATCTAGAATTAGATGTACCAGAGGCTACACCTGTGCCTTATCCCATTTACCAGGTATCACAGGCTCAATTTTTGTCTTAACGGTTACAGACGATTAGTTAAGAAGACAGATATAATGTTTACATTTTTATTACAACATCTTCAGTATCTATTGTAATATTTTGAATGTATTGCTTGGAAATATTGTAAATTGTTTTTTTTGTTTAGTTTACATCAACAGAGGAAGCAGAGACATACCGTGTAAGCGGAGAGACCGAAGAAAAGATCAGAATTTCTTCAGACGGCTGGCTATTCCTGGAGCAACCTCTGGAATGGAGCCCTGAGAAAGAACATCATCTAGAAGTAATTTATGATTGTACTATCATAGCACCTGGGTCTTTAAGAAGATAGTAAATCCATACGTTCATTACTTTTCTAGCATGCACAAAGCACACTGTTGATGTACAACATGACCATGGATAATATTTAGCTATATGATTTTACATTAAAATGTTGTATATGGAAAGTCTATTTATAAGTTTATTTTTCCCTATTTTACTGTATTCCATTCAGTCATCATTTTAAACGAATCTGTTATTCAAATGCATAATTGTCTATCAGTAAATAAACCCACATAATAATTCTATAAAATTATTTTATATAATTAACGGGGGACAAAACGTGTTGATATCTAAATGTAAATTCCAGTACAAACATATCTGAATATGTGTGTATTTTTCTTCAGATTGAAGCACTTTCTCCAGATGGTGAAACTGTTGATGGGCCTTACACTGTTGTCTTACACGTTGTGGATGTCAATAACAATAACCCTGTCTTTAGTGAGAGTCAGTACAGTGGCCGTGTTAGAGAGCATTCACCTGCAGGTAAGAAACCTACACACAATATCAAATTGAAACATTTAAACTTTCAATTCTGTTCTGTTCTGTTAAAAATTAAAATGAACACATTTATTTCTGCTTTTAATGTTGTGTGCTTGCAGGAGTTCCATTCTTGCAGGTGTTTGCTACCGATGCAGACGATCCCGACACAGTAAATGCCCAACTTAGATTCAGCATTGTGAGCCAAATCCCAAATCCTGAAAATGTTTTCTACTTTGGCATTAACCCTGAGAATGGAGAGATCTTTATAACAGAGGAAGGTATGTCAACACATTTGGAACAGAAATATACAAGAAAAAACCAGCATTTCTCTTTAAATTAAGATCAACTTGTGTCTTTCTGTTGTTTTTCAGGAGCAGAGTTTCTGAGGGCCAGGCCCACTGTAGCGTACAGCCACGGGGAGGCCCGGGGCAGTCCAGATGTCCTGAAAAAGAAGTTTGAGGACTACTGTATTCCAAGAAGCAACATGCCTCTGGAGAACAACCCCTTTTACACGTGCATCGAACGCGCTGGTGAGAACATACCGAAACACATGCAACTCTATGTGGTTCGATTTTTGTGGCATTGTTGTGATTACAGAAGATAGTTGTAAGTGTTTATTTGTTGCTGACATAAAGACGTCCACCCTTTTCACAGATTTTTTTACCCATTCACCAACAATTACCATCATAATGATTTAGAAATGATCAAATAAAAACACCCAGACAGTTGCTTTAACAGTTTTATATGGAAGCTTTCTTCAGCCATGTAATCCAACTTTTTTTCTCTAAAAATTCTGACATTTTTCTCTGAATTGTAAGACATAAATCTACAATTGTGAACCTGAAT
>JAUCNO010000236.1:19470111-19491669 GCA_032353835.1 Enteromius viviparus | reverse complement strand
TATGGGAAAAAAGTCCTGCTCCCACTTTATAGTAGGTGGCCTTACCTACTATGTACCTACATTTAAATCAGTAATTTAATACAATGCACTTATTGTGTTCTTACAGATTTTTACATTGTACTTATACTTTGAAAAATACCTGCATGTTATTACATCTGTACTTAATTTCTGTAATTATACTCATAATTACACTGTTGACCCATGCCTTACAGTTTAACCCACCCTTAAACCCACACATACCACCAACCTATCCCACCTCAATAGCAGCAAAAGTGTTTTGCAGTACAATATGACCACAATAAGAACATTGTACTTATTTTTTATGTAAGTACATAGTAGCTATGGTCTCCTAATATAAAATGTGACCAATGTCCCATTTTTTCCCTTTGATTAAATATTTTTTAATTGGGTGATGTAAACGTGGAATTGGATTCAGAACTGGTACTCAATTCTTTGTTTATATCTCACAATTCAGATTTGTTTTAATTTGGTAATTTGGTCAAGTACATATCTCGCAATTCAGTGTTCATATCTTGTGAGATTAAAAAGATACAGTCTGGTAAAAACAGGCTTCCATAGACTCCATGATGAAAAAGCAGCTTTTGTTTTGTACAAATCCTGCCAGACTCGGAGACTTGTTTAATAACTTGTTTAAGAAATGTATAAATAGGCCAAATGAAAGCAGTATCTGGTCTCCTCTGTTTGTGATCCTCTTTGAGAATGAGCGAGGACAGAACATGTTACTCAAAATAAGACTGAAATGAACGGTACTGATTACACTCAGATTAAACTGCAGTTAATGTCTATGAATGACCACTTCTGTGATTACATTCACTGTGGTGCGTGGAATGTACCACGTGCTGTAAATAAGAACACAGTCATTAACTGCGCTCTAACAGTTCAGCCCTCATCAGTGCAGATTACTGTCGTCTCAGAAATGAGGCTGGATTTAACCCAGATTACTTCACCATTCAGCGTCAACATTGATGAACAGAAATGTGCAGGCCTTTCATTTCATTAGAGTGCATCGTGCTGGGGATTGATATTTTATAGACTGAACCTCACCACCTAGAGGTGAACACCACAGTGACCTGTCAAATAAGTAAATAAATGGACATTAAAAAACAGAATCACATCTGTGCTGATTCTAAAATCAATATCGATGGGTGCTTCCAAAATACTTGAATCAGTTTTTCATTAATCATTATTTCGTCACTGCAAAATCAGTCATCAGTGTTTATTTTGACATGAGCAGAAAGAAGAGAAGAGAATCTACTTCAAGATCCAGACTATGCACTGATGGTTCGCGTTGAGGATTTAGGAGCTCCAAACACTCTGAGCAGCACGACACGGGTCAACGTAGCTATCATTCAAAACCTCTGGGTCAGCCCTAAACCAATCAAAATCAAAGAAAATTTGGAAGGGGAATACCCTATGTATCTTACCACAGTAAGTCTGGATCTAAAACCAAGTGCTATTTTAATTTTAATTTTAATTTTAATTTTAATTTTAATTTTAATTTTAATTTTAATTTTAATTTTAATTTTAATTTTAATTTATGTATGAATTTCTTTATTTGTCGGTCATAGGTCCGTGCCAATGATCCCACAGCATTGTACAGGCTGGTACAGAAAGAAAGGCTTTCCTTCCCTTTCACCATCAATGAAAATGGAGAAATCCATATCATCTCTCCTCTGGATAGGGAAGAGAAAGATATGGTAAATAGAAATGCTTGGGAAACAGAACTGAAAGAAAAGTCTGTGCGGGGCTGCAACATATTCACACATTGTATAAAACTGAGTTTAAGTCTGACATGTATGTGTGTGTGTGTGTGTGTGTGTGTGTGTGTGTGTGTGTGTGTGTGTGTGTGTTTTAGTACACTTTGGTGGTCTTTGCAGAAGATGAACAGGGTGTTGAGCTGGAAAAACCCATGGAGATTCATGTGCAGGTGGAGGATGTGAATGATAACCCTCCTGTGTGTGCTGAAGCTGTGTTTGAGGTGCAGGAGAATGAGCCAATAGGTAATGATCTGAGACCCTTTATAAACACAAACACACGGTTGGCTTTTTTTGTTGTTTTTGCATAAGCATAATGATTTGTATTAACTGCATTATACTGTTTAAAAACGTCCTGCATTTTGTCTAATTTATAAGCTTGTTATAACCAAAACGTTCCCACATGGTCAAAAAAAAAATCAGGTTTTATTATCCTTGTTTCGGGAACCATTATTATTTTAGTGTTTAGTTAACTGTTTTATCATTTTCCTTCAATTTTGATGTTGAAATGCTCAATTATTTGCTTGTTTAGGTAATCAAATCGGGATTCTGCCTGTTCATGATAGTGATGAGGAGAACACGCTGAACTCACTGTTAGTCTACACACTCGTAAACCAGAAGCCTGACAAGCCAAATAGCAAAATGTTCACCATCGACCAAGTCAATGGTGAAATCAAAGTGGCAAATACAAACTTCAAAAGGAAACAGGTGTCTCAGTATGAGCTCACCTTTAGAGTGACTGATGAAGGTAAACACATCCTAAACACTTATTAAATAAAAAATGAAGAATTTTTTGAAGAATGCGCTCTTCAACTTTGGCAGTTGTTTGCAGATTTCACCACGGAATGTAAAGCAATCATAAAGGTCATCGACATCAATAACGAGATCCCTGTCTTCGAGAAAAAAGATGTATATATTTTATTTTACTCCTTACATAAATGACATCCTGTAGATTATTGAATGCTTTGATTCATAACCCCATTCTTCTCTGTTGCAGTATGGGACCCACAGTGTTCCTGAACTAGCCGAGTTGGGAACCCCTTTGCTCACCATCAAAGCCACAGACGCAGATGACCCAGGAACAGGAAGCTCTAGGGTCGAGTATCGCATCACTGATGGAGACCCACATAACCTCTTAGCCATTGAGGTTAACGAAGAGACCGGAGAGGGCAAAGTTTACATCGCTCGGGTAACAAGACACCTGTAGAAATGGAAAAATGTTTTGTGCTTTTTGCATTTCTTTACTTTTTATATTCTCAATCTTCAGCCACTGGATTACGAGCTCCAGAGCGTCTTCAAGCTTCAGATCGATGCCCGTAATCCCGAGCCCCTGATCAAAGGAGTGGAGTATAATGAGAGTTCCACCACATATGTTGTCATCCAGCTGGTGGATGTGGATGAGCCTCCAGAGTTTGAAGTGGAAACTCTTAACGTCAACGTCCCAGAAAACATCACGGTTGGAACCGTAATAATGAAAGCTGAAGCCAAGGATCCAGAGGGAAAGACTATCAAGTAATGCATCTTACACATTCAGATCATATATGAGATGAGATTGTTTGAAGTGCTTTGATATACGTTTATTGAAGAGCTCTGTTCCAGCTGTTACATGTTGAAACTGATGAAAAGACAACAACATAATATTTCAATTTAATTTTGTCTAAGCTAGTTTATGCAATGCCACCTTGGTTACTTAAAACTACAAACAAAACAGCTTTATATTGAGCAAAAGATTGTATTTCATTTTATTTTTGTACTATAATTGTCATCAGGTTTATTGGTGCATTGACATACACTAGGGTACAAATGTTAAAGACCACCATCGAAGCGACTACTTTAAATTAATAATTCAATATAATTAGCAGATTTTGTGATTAGCATAACTATTTACATGAAAGGTTGAATTGAAATAATACATAGAATGTTATATATGTTTTAGTGACAGAAGCACTTGAACTGCATGAAATCTGAGTTTGTGTAAAATGTAATGTTTTCCAAAATGATTTGAGACACCTTGTGCTCCAGTGGAGCATCTGAAACATCTGGCCTTTTGATTGAAGTTCCCCATAATCCATGTCAATTAGCAGCCAATCCAATTTTCTTCTTTTTGGGGCATATTTAGTTTATATTCATATTTTCAGGTTTAAGTGGAACAGCAAACATGATTGTTTTCTAAAGGGTCTAAGACTTTTTTGACACTGTGTGTGTTATTTAAAAGTAGCTCCCTATCAGCAAGTAAAACATTCTTAAATGCTTTTTACATAATTCCTGCATTTAAATGTTTGTTTTTTTTGGCAGGTTTAAGATGGAAGGTGATGAACATAATTGGTTGGAGGTGGATGCTGACTCTGGAGAGCTGAAGACTAAAGCTGCTCTAGACAGAGAGACGGTGGAGCAGATCTCTCTCACAATCACGGCTTACGAGACAGGTGAGAAATAACCAAGCAGAGCTCCAGTCACTCCAGGTGAGTGTCATTTGGTAAATATTACAATATATTTCTGTTCCTCTCAGATGGAGACAAGCAGGAGGCTAAGATGAAGGTGAATATCCATCTGCTGGATGTGAATGACAACTACCCTAAACTGCAGAAGACCCAGGGTTTCATCTGCGTGAAGGATATGACCCCCTTGACGCTCACTGCTGTAGATGCCGACGCCGACCCCTTCGGAGAGCCTTTCACCTTCTCCATTAACCGCAAGTCGCAAAACTTTGAGATCAAACCTCTGGATGGTGAGCAGATCTTCAGTAAAAACTAAAAAAGGGATTACACACGCAGTATGATTGTTGCATATTTCTATGTTAACCCGTGTATCTGCAGGAATCTCGGCGCAGCTGATTTTGAAGAAGAAGCCCTCAAGCGAAATGAATGTCGTTGTTCCCATCAACATCAAAGACAGCACTGGGATGGGTATCACTCACAAGTTTGATGGTAAACTATTTTCTCTCTTTATTTCATATATAACATCTAGCATGATCTAGATGTTATATAGATGTTCTAGATGTTCTAACATCTAATCCGAAATTTCTTTCATTCTTTTTTCTTAGTGCATATATGTAACTGCACTAAACTGGGCTACTGTTACATCGAGCCAGCAGCTCACGGCTGGAAGCTGGGCATGAGCGGCACCATCGGCATCCTGGTAGGAATATTCGGATTCATCGGTAAGTCTGATATGTTTAAATTTGCTCTATTAATATTTAAGACTAAAAAGAAGCAAACTGAGAATTTTTTTTTCTTTCAGTTCTGTTCCTGATCATTGTTTTCTATCGAACCAAGAAGAATCAGCAAAGAGAAGCAACCTCTGGAGAGACTAAAGCAATGCTCTAGAGTCGGCTGTAAACATCATTCGGTACACAACCCAGGCAAACCGAAATCCATGACCCTCAACAAACACACACACCTACACAGCTTTATTTTGTAAAGTGGTTGCGCTGCTACTTTTCAACTTTAAAACACTTCTTATTAACATTAACTTCTCATGTTTAAGATTTGCAGTTTAACTAACTTATTTCCAATATGGCCTGGCTTATATATTAAGTATTTTATATTTAAATGCTATAAATATTTGACATAATTTAGATTTTTTCCCCCCCAGTTAAAAGAAAAAATATATCTATTGCCCCTCAAGTGCTTTCTTGGAATTTTAAACATCTTTCTGGTATGTTTAGTACAAAGAGTACAGTACGTTGTATACAGTATATTGTCATTTTTAAAGCTATAAAAAAATGTAAATCTTATATTTATTCCCCATTATCTAAGAATTAACTAAAATATGTAAAAACCTTTCCATGTGATATATTTTGTTTTTGATGTTTCTCCTAGAAAATGTATTGTGCAGGTCAAAGGTCAGGTTCTAATAAATGCCCCTCTGTTCTGCAGTGTAAGAGGGCATAAAAATCACAGAATGACAACAACATTTTGACTTGTAGTAAACCAAAATTGTTCATTCTGTAAATAAAGTTCTAGAGCCAGACTGTATTATGTTTTTAATTATATATATATATATATATATATATATATATATACAGTATATATATATATATATGTAATTTTTATTATGCAAAAACATACTAAAGCAAATACAAAGGCATAAATAGACTACAGATAGATTACACAATCAATAGCTTTTGAGCACTATGGATATTTTTTTGAAGAAAATGACTAATGAGTGAACTTGTTTATTGCTTCTTACATAATTCTTATAAATTGAGTGTCTTGTGTTTCTATAAAGTTTTATCATAGATTGCAGATCTTGAAAGAGACAGATGTTACTGTCAAGACGAGAATATGAAACACCAGAGACAAATCAAACAAACTAGAGATGCCTAAAACTCACACTCATAAATTCTCGGCCTGTATCACTAGTCTGTGTGTCTTCATACTGATCTATTACTTTCATATTCTTTAGTCTCTAAGCAACGTTCCATAACAAACATACAAAAACAAGAGGAGACTGCACTGACTAAGAGAGTTTGAGTGGGGTCTGTATAATATGTCACAGGGTAACGGTAAAAAACATGGCTATACCTTTTGTTTGATATTAGCCAGATCTCATCTGGTGGGGGTTCTGTGTCCATTTTTGGACACACACACACACACACAGTGCTACTTGTCTTCTTGCACCCTGTTGTCACGGATGACAAGTAGTTGTGCGTTTACATTATCAACTGGTGAACTGAGAAAACGAAGCGGGATAAAATAAAATGTAAAATGTAAAAATATATAATTTTTTTAAGCTCGATACAAATTAATTTTAATCTTTAGCGAGCCAAAATATTTCTATTAACACTTGTTCAGGAACTAGGCCTATGTGAGAAAGTTGGATTTTGTTGGCAAAATAAGCTACGTTAAGTGCAGCATAGTATAGTGTGTCATTTGACACGCAGCTTATTTTAAAAGTGCTGTATGTAACTGAATTTTTGACTCTTCTAAAGCCAAAAAATAACAAGCACAAATGTGTTTCGGCTGTAGTGAAAATGACCTTGTGGCACCTTGCTGTAATATTGTTGTGATTTAGTATTTAGTATTGCTCTATCCTCATTCGTCAATTCCCTTCTGAGCTTATGTTACCAATGTGGCTTACTTTCATCTGAAAGAAGAAAGTCATATATAGTGTGAAAGACGTCGTCAGGACACTTCAACTTCCATCAGTGGATCAACCGTAAGATTATGAAGCTACAAGAATACCTTTTGTACGCAAAAAAACAAAAAACCCAAAATGAATTATTCATAAATATCTAATATTGTTTTACGAAGACAAACAAAACTTTTACAGCTTTGGAACTGACACGCTTTTATTTTGGGGTGGAGTCACCCTTAAAAAATGGTGAGTGACAGTGAAGTTCAGTTCATTTAATTTACATTCAATACAATTTGCCTCAATTAATTCAGTGTGCAAGCTAGATCAAATGGATTGACAGATGAGCATCGCTCCTCTCTTGACCTTGCCAGGGACTGATATATGGACGGATGGATGAACGAGTGAGTGGTAGGTAGTCTGCTCGTTTTTGTCTAGCCATCTGATCATTTCTCAACCTCTGACTCTGTCTCTCCCACACAACATGTGTTGTCATAGTAACAGCCAAAATTCTAGAAACAGGAACATGAGAGCTAAATCCTTTTCTTATACCACACGCGTGCGTCTTTTAGCCATTTTAGA
Source organism: Enteromius viviparus (assembly GCA_032353835.1). Classification (NCBI taxonomy): domain Eukaryota; kingdom Metazoa; phylum Chordata; class Actinopteri; order Cypriniformes; family Cyprinidae; genus Enteromius; species Enteromius viviparus. The sequence continues at coordinate 19,484,236 of JAUCNO010000236.1, read as the reverse complement.
CCCTCTGCCAAAATGTGAACCAAACACACTGTTACGAGATGCAGAGCCAAATTGAGAATACATTAAAAACATAACAGTGTCAACTGACTCGTCCATCTGTAGCCCAGCACTAACACACCAGCAATACAGAGCACCCCATCTGAACATGTTCATCCAGAGGCTTACAGAGAGCTCAGTGTGCAGCAAGAGCATGTTTCCTTCTTTTGCTTAGAGCAGTACAACCATCTATGGGCACTCAGCAATTAATAAAGGTATCAAATTATCACCAGAATATTTTAATGAAATCTTTGCCTCTGCAAGAGAATAGGAGAGTCTGGAAAGTCTAAATGTGCACTGCTGTTTATAACAAATATCGGTAAGTGAATACTAGTGTGAATGACAATAGTAATTGCAAAAGTCATCTCCAGTGGGGTCCGACGTATCATTTTAACCTGGAAATTAGCACAAAGATTTTAAAGATTTAGAAAAATCTAAATTAAAGAACAAACATGATGTAAAACATGATTATTTAAGATTAATTAGATAAAAGGTATTTTTTGCACTGATACAAGAGATATCAAATTACAAACAGCTCAAAAACAATACAGAAAGAATATATATGGTTACAATTTGTATATATCACTATCAAAAATGTTGAATGTTATTAATTTATTGTACAAGACAAAGCTTGTATAGTTTACACAGTGGAAAAGGCAAGCAGCTTGTTTCCAGTGTGTAAAAAGCTATATTTGTATGAGCTACTTTTACATTCGTTTAATGAACATTTTCCCCCAGTTTCACAGACAAGGCTTAAGCTAGTCCCAGACTAAATTGCATGTTTGAGCTGTGTCAGATGGAAATATCTTGCTCTCACATATCTTAAAACATGTCAGTGTCATTGTTCTGTGTTAAGTTGCACTCCTGTAATATTTTCTTATAAGGCATTTTTGTAAAAGTTGCTTAGATATCTTAATTAAACTACTGCCTAGTCCTGTCTCAAGCTAAGCCCTGTTTGCGAAACCGGGCCATTATGTTATAACACCTATAATGGTAAAGCAACAAAACAAAACATAACCAAACAACCGTACTTACTATATCTGCCAAAGGTCATTTTGGATTCACCTAATCCTTTAACTGTCCTGTGTCGTAAAGATAACATTTATCAAAAGTCCTCCCTAACATTTACTCAGGATCTGTTTTCTAACAGCAGAGATAACATTCATAATATTAAAAAGTGTTAAATGTTAACTGTTAAATTAATTCTAGAGGGAATGGATTATAATCATCAGTTGAATGTTGAGTCTACTAATTATGGCTTATGCACATTTTAACTTAGAAGTATTCAAATGAAGTGATAACCTATTCAAAAGAAGCCCACTTGTATATTTCCACCATGTACAGTATGACCTTAATGTGTAAATGGTAGCATTACCAGCGTACCTTGCCCAAGACTTTATGTACTGTTTCTTTTTTAAATATAGTCTACATCAGTTAACTGATAACAACAGGAACAGAGCTGTGATTTAGAAAATATCAGTGCATTGAAATAGCTAAATGTCCAATCTAAATGACCAGTTCTGATTGGCAGAATGAGTCAGTGAAACTGATGGGTTTTTTCTGGCTAATGTGTGGAGGAGGATGTCTGGTGAGGGAATGAATCATCATGCTTACAGTAAAATCACTCTCCCTTCAGTCAATCTGGCCACTATCCTTGACAAAAAAAGGTAAAGAAATATTAAATAACATAAAATCTGCTTTTACAGCTCTACTAACTGCAAAAATTAAATAACACCCAGGAATAAAAGTCTATCAGATAACCTTTTTGACCAACTTTAACCTTCTGCAGGTCAGGACGTGCATCAACCCAGAGCTATATTGAAGCTCATGGCATATTGAAGTTTGTTCAAAGTCCTTTATTTAGTTTCTGGTCTGTTGTGCTCCAGATAAAACCTATATTTACTCAGTCGAATAAGCAAGATTTGCGTCAACGACTATTTACCGCCAATCGGTCTTTATCCACCACGTGCTTGAGTCAATCATCTCAGGCGCCTCACAGCAGCCTATGTACAGATAAATAATCTTAGACAGTATAGCACATGCGTTATGTCATATATATTATTTTATTTCAAGTTTTAGGTGTAGCTAGCTATTTAATGTGTACATTTTTATACTTTATAGACTTACTAGCAATTTTCTGTTTGTAGACAATTAGCGCCCCCACGTGGAGAATTTAATTACATGCAAATAGCACAATTAAAACCTTGTTTCTTTATTTACTTCTTCTGTAGGCTACTGAGTTTATTCCAATGATTTCTAATGTTATGAGAATCCAGGATGTGTCTCCAAATTTTTTGGGGATGTCTTCATTAGTTTTGTGAATGCAAACACACCTCCTGCAAAGTCAAATAATCTGTCGGACAGAAGGATTGTTTACTTTTTTAGTGGGCCAAGGGCCACCTGGTGGATGAAGAAATAGAGTAGCGACCCCCAGCAATGTATAGTACTGCATATTAAATCTGGTCTAAAATAACGTTTATAGAGCCATATTATTACAAACATTTTAAAAGTAGGCTACTTTCTTAAATTAAGACTGCATTTTCTATTTCTATTTTTATTTATTTATTACAAAAGACGCATCTAAATCCAAATAAATGCTGATTGTTTAAACTTGAAATTTTCACAAAACTGTTTTCAACTTTGTTAATAATAAATGTTTGAGCAGCTTAGAATGGCTGCGTACGCATATAAGAGGCTTCTTAAACCCTTTAAAAACATCCAGACCCCAAACATTTAAATGCTATCGTCAAAATAATGAACAACCTGGCTGTGGGCGTTTGGCAAGAAAATTACACTTGTAAGTCAGACCCACAGGCTAACAACCTTCATTGTTAAACTGCAGATAAGCGTGCCCTAAACCCTCTGAATTCTTGTCATTTACCCCCAGTTTCACAGACAAGGCTTAAGCTAGTCCCAGACTAAATTGCATGTTTGAGCTGTCTCAGATAAAAAATATCTTGCTCTGACGTATCTTAAAACATGTAAGTGTCATTGTTCTGTGTTAAGATGCTCCCCTGTAATATTTTCTTATAAGGCGTTTTTGTAAAAGTTGCTTAAATATCTTAATTAAACTAAAGCCTAGTCCTGGCTTAAGCTAAGCCCCGTTTTTGAAACCGGGCCTTAATGTTTCAGAATTGCCATGTCATGATAGAGGCTTATGATAGACTGACCTACTTACTGTCTGCCGAATCAGAGACTGTGATTTGACACCATGATGATTTGACCCCTATCCCATAGCCAACTGAGCTATTTGGGCAGCATTTCAAACACATGAAGTTCAGTTATTCTTACAAAATAAATGTGCATTCCCAGAATTAAATACAGCTTCTGGCAACAAAAGTCACCTTCATCTGTTCAGGGCCGCTAGACTGGATTGGTCAGTTTAGAAACCTGCATGCATTCCTTTCAACAAAATTCAAAAAACTGCGTAAAACATACTTGGTTACATTTTTATTAAAACTTTTGAAATACAAAAGGCGAGTATTTGTAGAAGTCAATCCCATGCACCAGCACATAGCAATACTGTCAAATACATTCGTGACATGCTGCAAAATATTGTTAAATACTAACACTTACTTCAAGTATAAAGCAGTCTGTATTTACACTTCAGCAAGCCTATAACTTTATTACAGTATAACATTAATAACACAGCTGATTGCTACATGAAATGTTTCGAATGATAGTCAATCAGCTGTGTTCTTGTGCAAGAGCTGAGAACATACTGAAAACAGGCAAGAAAGCACAATCACAGAGTTATAGATTTAACCTTGTTCAATAACCCTCGGACCAAAAAAAAGTGTGACATTGAACTTAAACTGTAATCTCTACCCTGTGGCCGGTAATCACTCGAAAAATGTTGCAACATCCGGAAAAATGCATAGTAGCCATATTAATTACTTTCGCCACAGTAGTGTATCATATAGGTATGTTTGCATCTGATAGAAAGTCCAAGCATCTGGTTTGTTGTGTCATTAACATTGGTTTCCTTAAATACCTCTCCTTCACCTTTCAGAGAAATTCAGCACACATCGGATAACCAAACCGGAATTTCAGCAATGGCCAGCAACATTATAAATAAAAGATCACTGTCAGGAAGGACTGAGGTAAGAAAAATATTAAAGTAACAAGAGAATCTTCTGTGCGCAGTTGCAATTATTGTCATTTACAATAACTACTGCTTTACTGCACACTGTCAAATTCTTAACTTCTGATTCCATGCACAGGTAAAAAAATAACAGACCTCTTTATCAGGACTTCTACGGTAACGAGAAGATAATTTGGTTGTGCAAGCCATGTTTTGATGACACTTGAACTCCAAGACATGCTACATGAAAAACTGTATCTACTAAGGCATGCTGTACAAAAAGAACTTATCAGTAAAATAAAGATAGAATACAGTTGGTACTAAAATAAAATACTTTGCTAGAAAATGAAAATTCGAAAAACACACTGCTGCTTTTATGTCCCTGAATAATTAGTGGCATTAGCAACTTGTTTGGTTTATTAGAACCTACATAAAACATTAAAAAGATAGCAAACTCAATGAAAACTCTCTGATCGTTTACTCACCCCTGTTATTCTAAACATGCATTTAATAACAATGATAGCCAACTGGGTCCAAAATTAGACTTTTTTTTAACATATCTTGTTTTTGAATGTAAATCCATACAGGTTTAAAATTACATGAGCGTGAGTAAATAACAGAATTTACACTTTTGGGTGTATTGTCCCTTTAAGGTAACTTCTCATTCAACTTATCTCAGTTACAGAACTCCAACTTAAAAGTACACATCTGATTCTAATTTGGCTTTCTATCCTTATTCCTTCCCACTCGCCATTTTAAATGACCTCTGCTTACTTTCCTTTTTCACTCATTTAAAAAACAAAAAGTAAAAACATACGACATAAAATCCAATTTTGGCACAACACAAGCACTATATATATATATTTCTCCTTAGTGCAAAATCTGCTGAACCTACACTAGTACATTTCCAGTCTTGATTGACGTTTTTGTGCTGCATTTTTGATGGTTTCATTGTGAAAATAGGTCTGGGATGATCTCGGGATATTTGTTTCTGTTTGGATTAATTCCACGTAACATTGGGAATCAACACCGTTCACTTATTAAATATAAAAATCCATTTCCAAGGCAGCTGCCATGAAGATGTGAATACACTCAGAGTAATACATTCCACTGGTATAGGTAACATGTCGCTGTGCTGATATTAATGATAATGCAGCGTGATGTGTGATTAATATTGATGATATATGTAACAGAACATGAGAAAGAAACAGTGTGTCTGCTTCTACTGTCCGCCAATGACGTGTGGGTTAAACTGCACTATAATGATTGTGATATCATCCCTATACATGCGGGCTAGCTCCTCTGGCAAGCTTAACATCTTTGACAACCTCTCATGGTCCACCATTCCAAACTCATTATTCCCCACCGAGTGCCGAATCAGGTGCGTAGCAGCATTCTGGTCCTCGAAGGTAGAGGAGATGCGTGCTTTCCTCTCCTGCAACAATCCCTGCATCTGACCCAAGGTCACCTTATAGCCGCCGACACTGACTGGCTGCTGCTGGTGCACTCCAGTGAGATGTTCACCCACAATCCTCACCACCTCCTGCCTGTGAAGCGTTTCCCACAGTCCATCCGAACCCAGTACCAGGAAGCGATCCTGTGGACGAAGGCGGTGTCGGGTCACCTCCGGTTCCGCTGTAAGGTAGGGTGGTGTGTGATAGTTGGGTGGGATGAACTTGGCGTGCTCATTCTCATGGAGCTGGTCTGGTCCGGACTCAAGCACGCGGCGCTGCAGTTCAATGCTCCACTTGAATTTAACATCTCCAAAGGCGCGAAATGGCATGAGCAACCCCAACAGGCGATCCTGCTTCACCACGCTCTTGGCCTCAGAATGCGGGTGCTCAGATCGCACGCGCTTCATCTCGGATTCATTCTGCGCGTTGTGGTCATTGGTGAGTGTAAGGGCAGAAAAAGAGCCATCAGGTTCCTGTACGCCCAGGACTGCCCGGCAATCTCCAGTGTTGGCGATATGCAGCTCGTTACCATCAATGTGTGCAACACATGCCGTAGCGCCTGAGAATGCAACACGGAGCACCCAGTAGTGCAAGAACGCATTTGGGTCGCCAACCTGCGCTTCGAGGGATATGTCATTGTCCAACCTTTTAAAGGCAGTCACGAGAGCTTCAGCAACATCTGGTTGCTCCCCAGGAACGCTCAGATCCAGCAGTTCCTGCCAGTATGTGCGCAAGCTGGAGAAGTAGAGTTTCGAAGCTTCCTTGCTGAAGTAGTCGTTGGGATGCTTGTGCCACTGCAGTATCGGGTGAAGAGGTCGTCCGCTCTCCACCGCATTCTCCAGCTCTATCAGCGTCTCATGTGGCAGCAGTGAGACGGCTATGTAATAGAAGAGGCGCTCTGTGAGTGCCTGAGCACACGCGCAGCCTGCGTGGCCGTCAAATACGCCGTAGAGCATGCCGCGAGTCTGCAAGCATGTTGCTGCACTTCTCCGGTCTTCAATGGGTGCGTTTGCCGGTAGCTGGTTGCTGTCAAAGCCCATGACCGAACTGAGGTTCTTGCCATCAAACTCAGGAACTTTGAAGCTGTACTCATTAGCTTTTAGTATGCTGTTAACCTGAGGTGGGGTCAAGTAGTAGGTGCGCCATGCAGGTGATGTCCTGTATCCTCGCACTTGGTGCCGCCATCTTTGAGTTGCACTGACACATGGAGGAGGAGACCGGCTGCAGTTTTGACACGCTACGGCTGGCAGCAGGATCTGACCAAACCTCCTGCCGTGGATGACTCTCAACACCTGGAAGGTAGCAGCCATGATAACTTGACCTTACCCTCAAAGGACCTGCAGGAAAACCATAGCTCAATTAGAAAACTAATATTTCACACTTGAGTACATCTCAAACCATGCTGTGTGATTTGGCAGGTTGACAATTCTGACACCATGATTATCAAGTTCTGGAGTCTTGATGTAAAAGTAACTTCAAATGACTGTAGATTACACATTTTAAATCATCAGATGATTACTACAAGGATAAGGTCAAGGCATGTAAAAGCCATTCCGGTCAGGATGGGAGAGTGTCCCAAGGCTATTTATAGTCCTATGCTGCCACATTTTTGGCATTGGAGACATTGAGTGTCCCACTGGCCTATTACTGCCCCTATTACATAAAGCAAAACTGCTTCAACTCAACTCAACATACATTGCAATTACTCCCTGCCCTTCAGGTCGGTCCCATTTTCAAAGGAATTTCTGTCAGCGATTATCTTTGCCCAACCCAAATTGTCTTTTGGCATCTGTCGTCATCTTATAGAAGTCTAAACACAGTGCTAAAGTTTTTCTCATTTTCTTGTGATAAGTAAATAATATAATTCATGATATTATTCGTAGTATAACATATTTTATCAAATGGAAACTGATCAGCAATGTACTGTTGTAATAATTACTTCTTTACTTAAAACTTAAAATAATTCTATTACTTTTAAATCCTACTTTTGTTGTGACTGAAACGTTCGAAAACGCATTTGAAATGTGTAGCTATTGTTTACTTTATGTTTTGACTTGAGTATTCAATTAAATAAGAGCCTTTCGAAAAATTAACACCCTTTTGCAAACAGTAATAGCAAATAAGATAACCGGCAGAATGGATACAGAGGGTTAAAGTTAAAGTGCCTTACTCTAAAAACGGCTTCACGGGCTCTGTTACATGCAACATAGATCAAGGAGCTAACATACTAGGTTACTTGAACCATGCCAAATAACCATTATATGGGAAATTAGAACCACTAGAAGTTATAATCTCACAAAACGACAGCTGCAAAACAAAACAAAAAAACAGGAGTAAGTACTACGCCCCATCCACATCATCCAGCATACATACTCGCTACTAAGTTGCCATATTGTTTCCATTTGAGCCTGGCAACATGATTTAGTACATATCATTGCACAGAAATGTAATCGGATAAATGTCTCTGTATTGCAAAAGAACAAAAGTGATTCAGGAGGCACACGGTTTGTACTGCAACCGCCTGTTTTACTGCGTGACTGTACCGTGGAGAATAACGCTAATGCACATAATGATACGCTGGATCATTGCACAATATCATCTACGAACAGCATGTGCAACTCAATGCAGCCAAACAAAAGATTAATATTCTTACCTGAGGATATAAGTGGGAGATTGAGTTTGCGATCGATGTTTGATCGAGCTACATTAGTACGTTACATTAGCAGTCACCCCGTCCGCCTCCTGCGAGCCTAGTTGCCTCCACTCCCACCGATCAAGATGATTGGTCCACTTACAGAGCTGCGACGTCATCGGAGGTGTAGCTCCCCTACATAGATATATATGCTGACTAGATTTGAGTTGCCTAAAGTTTGTGTCAGTGTTAGTTTGTTAAGTTAATCGTTAATGTGAATAACGACGTTCACACATAAACTATAACCTTATGAAGAACGATACCGTCACTTTCAGAGCGATTGAGAACGATAAAAAGCTAGAAGCTAATAGTCAATCAGAACCCATCACATTTTAGCCATACATTATTATTTAACACTTGGAGAGACTTTGCTTGTCAAGGGTCAGTGTGGACGGTTTTATTGCTATGGTTAGTTATTGCCTTCGTCCTCCCTGGTGAATGAATGCCCATTTACACTGCTATCACGTGGCTATGTCCCTTGAAGTACACTACAGAAATGCTATAGACTTTTGGATTTGTTTTGTTTGTAGATTCCCAAGTGATAAACAGAGGCATCAGTCATGTGCAGTAGCACTCAGGAGACCGCACCGTACTGTGCAGCTGTCATTTTCGGCCTGAAGATTTTGACAAGACTGGACAGACAGTCCGATTACGGCAAGAAACAATCCCATCCATTTTCAAGTTTCCTGATCATCTTCCAAAGGTTTGTCACAGCTTTTTTTTATTGTCACAACATATTCTAATTGATTACGTGTTTCTGTAAGTTTAAACAATTTCCCTTTTTTCCTAGCAGCCTAGTTCACCAAGGTTAAGTAGAACGTCAAACAAGGCAACTGAAGAATCTCCACAGCCACGGTCTAACTTGCCTGTCATGGGATTTGTAGGACAAGACCTCTTTCCTGAGTCAATCTCTGGAGGTGAAGTGATTTATCACCATTGGATGCTTGGTCCCTGTTATAGTGACAGTGAAGTTAGGAGACAGGATTGAAATTGCTAATATTTTTCAGGATCATCAGTATGCCCTTGAGCCAGTGAAAGCAAAAGAGAAGTTGGCCTTGTTACGACTTGACTTGAGAAATGCGAAGGACCGGGAAAGGAGACAAAAAAAGACAGTGAGCTCCTTGTTGGAGGATTTAAAAAAAAAAAACAAGATGTTAACAGAGGAACTGGAACAAAAGCTGGATTTCTACTCTGGTTGGTCCCTCTCTCTTTGCATGTGTAGCATTTATAATTTAGTAGTAGTATGTCTCATCTCACCCAGTTGGATTGCCATCTCAATATTGTTTTTGATTATTTACCTGAGAAATGTTTTTCAGTTGGTTGTAGAAAAAATGCATCTGAACAAGTTGTCTCTAGATCAGTATGTCTCTGTGAAACTATAATATTTCATTGAACCCTCCAGACCTTCCAGTTGAACTACTAAAGCATGACCATGCCTTCACTCCAACTCTACGGGGATTTTTTTCTTAACATGGCATTTACATGGACCTAAAGCCTGCTCATACTTGAGAGAAACCATGAAGATTCCACTCCCACTTCCCCACACATTTTTAAAGTAAATATAATATTTTCTACAATTCCACATTTGTCAGAACTATATGAAACTGATATGTCAAAGTGTATTCTGTTTGCTTTACCTATAACAGATGGTTGCAGACTGTGGATGCCAAACCTGGATTAAACACATCACTCTTAGACATGCTACAGAGACAGAAAAACGAAGACCCTGCTAGGTATGGTCGCGTGTGTCTTGTCTTGGATGGCATGTCCATAAGAAGACAAGTTCAGTATGACTCTCACAAACAGACAATGGTTGGTTTTGAGGATCTCGGCAGTGGGATGGATGAGACTACTGTGGCACGTGAAGCTCTAGTGTTTATGGTTGTTGGATTACAAGGTCACTGGAAAATGCCTATTGCCTTTTACTTCATCAGCTCACTTAAACCAGAAACACAGAGAATTTTGCTTCTGCACGCCTTGGAGGCTCTTCATGAACGCGGCATCAAAGTTGTGTGCATCACAATGGATGGACATATCTCAAACATTAACATGTGTACAATGCTCGGATGCCAGCTAAAGTTAAATCAGCCTCTCAAGACACATTTCGTTCACCCTTCCTCAGGGGAAAATGTGTTTGTGATCATGGACCCTTGCCATTTGTTAAAATTGGCAAGGAACATGTTGCAAGCTTACAGCTCAATCGTCAGTCCTGCAGGAACAATTAAGTGGCAATACATATCACAGTTGAACGATGTTCAGGAACATGAGGGTCTTCATGCGGCCAACAAAATTACTAGAAAGCACATCGATTTTGAGGGGCAGAAAATGAAGGTTTCAGTGGCGGCCCAGACACTGAGTCGATCGGTGGCAATGGCTCTTCGCATGCTGATGGAAGCTGGACATCCGCAGTTTGAAGAATGTTCTTCTACGATCCAATTTCTTCAGGTAATTTTTTTAATTTATTTTGGAAATTATATGTGCAAAAAGTATGATAATTGAATAATTGTTTTTCTAAAGGTGGACATTTCTACTCTTGTTCTACATCTTTGTCTTCATCTCTCAGCTGGTGATTCAAACACTTAGTCCCTTTGAAAAGTCTCCTAACCTAAAGCCTGTTCTCCCCAAGGCAGGTTTGCTATATCCAGTCATTCTCCTGAACAAGCAACCAACTGCTAACATCTTATATATCCTAACAGGTCTACCTTTCCCTCAACACAGTGGTTAGTGAGCATTAGAGTAGTTCATACGTCTTGCATTGTAATTGAGTTCCATTGAGTCTGGTTTTCATCTGTCAATGATGGGCCTGTCTATGGAATATAAATCATAACCAGCTATAGTAAGGAATGTTTGTGTTTAAGGTGATTGACAGATTGTTCGACATTATGAACAGCAAAAACCCACGTGCAAGAGGCTTCAAGGCTCCACTAGGTTTGCGCAACTGGGAAGACACGTTAGGTTTTATGTCTGAAGCCCGAGCTTACTTGACCAAGTTGAGGCTGAACGATGGCACTCCACTTCATTGCTCAAAGAGGTTTATTTTTTATTTTTTTACAATTACGTTACATTTTCTATAAGTAAAGGTAAATATGTACCTGGTACATAGTGTATCATTATATATTGCAAATATTCTCCTAATGCTATCAGCAAGTACAAACATTTTTTAGACCAGTAGAATCTAATAGCCAGTATTGAGGTGGCCTATCTTCTCAGTGAACTAGAATTTCCATTGCCCCCAAAACATAAGCATACCAGGTATTTACCTCGACTTGTTATAACGAGTAAGAGAACAAGAGTTTTAAAGAGTAGCAGTACAACCATAGAGTAGATATAGAGTGTGTCTGCTTTTGTTACATACTCTGATCTTTGAACCAAAGCAATCACTTATAGATTTACTCTTTAAAACGTCTTGATCAAGTTCTTTGTTCATATCCTTTTCTTTGACGTTGTGTTCAAAAAAACGTCTGCTTGCTGTTCCAGTGTTGTTTGGTTCCTTTAGCGAAGTGTTTACTTGGAAAAACATGAGGACTTTTCAGAGAAAATTTTGGGTAATGTATTGAGAAGTTATTTCCTTCATTCCACATCAATAGGTCTACCTCTTTCCTTTCTTTCTCTGGCTTCTATCCTTCTACTCCACGTTCTTGTGACTTAATTACAAATGTTCTCAACAAAGTCACATTGCAAAGCCTACATTTTACATACTTAGATGGTTGAGAAACTTGGATGAATGAGTAGAGAGATTTCACATGCACTACATGACATTTTAACAAGGCATCACAAGGAGGTTTGTTGGGGTAGGGAGTGGTAAGAGCTTGAGTCACTAAAATTCACTCTGACCTGACATTTAGATCCTTTTCCTATTTAATTTGTCTCACTTAACCGTGTATGTTCCAGTTCAAATAATGCAATGCTATTTACAATATTTAAAGTAAATATTAACAGACTAAGTTATGGTTTCATATAGTCAATGTTGGAATATTGAAGTCTCTTTTCTTTATTTTAAAGGTATCTATCTGTGACCGGTTTTGTTATCAACATCAACTCCTTCACCATGATGATACCAGAGCTACTTGAGGGACAGCGATATGTGTGCACATACCGCTTTAGCCAAGACCACTTGGAATTGTTTTTCAACTCCATCAGGGCCTCAGGTAGGAGCTGAGATTAAAGTGTGCAATGTTGTTGAGGGAAAACAAACAGAATTCTACAAAAACACATTTAATCAAGACACACATTCACACACCTTCCACACCTACTGAATACAGCTGTTAAAAACTCACTTGTCTGAAATACTTACCTGGAATATACTTACCTTTTTAATTTCAGGTGGCTGGAACAACAATCCAACTGTTGCTCACTTCCAGAATTATTTCCGGCGCATTATGGTCCGCTGTGGCATTGCTCCAGGGAAGACGGGCAACGTTCAACCACAGGATGACACAATGTGTCTGTCAGCTGTCGATATGTCATCTGTGGTGCCAGCTGAGGACGACGATGACAACATTGCATCCTCTCCCTTTCAGCCAATCTCTGGTGTTGTGTTGGACCACAGTTATTTAGCAACAAGCTTTGGGTGCCTAACTGAAAATGCTCTTGTTTACATTGCTGGATTTGTAGTTAGGCAAGTCATGAGAAAACTTGCATGCAACGTATGTCGTAGTAGTTTGGTAGTTTCGACCATACCATCTTTTGGCTGTAACTATCATCTGCTCACCCTCAGAAACAACGGAGGCCTAGTAATACCAAGTCAAGGTACCGTTAAGGTGATCCGCTCGGCTGAGCACTGCATCCGACGGGCCTCTAACATTAACTCAGCAGCCCATCAGTGCCCAGTGTCTCTGTTGAACAGAGTTGTGAAAGCAGAAGTAGGGTCTGAGGACATATTTGGCCTTTGTGATCACATTACTGACACTCAAGATGGAATAGACAACCACCACTTTAACTTAATTTCACTGGTTGTCTGTACCTTTCATAAGTTACGACAACACCATGTGGCAAAGGTTCATACTTTGCAACTGCAGACCAAAAGTCTGAGGAAGAAACTGTGTAAGGTGGTGTTGTTGCAGGGATATTAAACACTTAAATGCTTGACCTTAGTTTTTTTGTTGTTTGTTTAACTCATGCCTTTATTAATTAAAATTGTGCTCTATTAAAATGGTGTCCTATTGTTTGTCAATTTATTTATATTTTTTATATACTTTTTTATATATTATTCATGTTTTTTCATATCACTATCAGCATCCCTGTAATTGTTTTGTGCATTGTAGAACAAATTAATTAGTTATGTAGGTGTGTATTGTATTGTATATAATATATGACATTTACTCCAGATAATTATTTTATTTTATTAATTATTTTATTTTATTTATTAATTTTTGTTAATTATTTTACTTGCATCATAAATAAATGCCGTTTGGTGACATTTATAATAAACCAAAGGGCTTGATCGGTTGAAAATAAAGTAAATGAAGGTGATTTTAATCGTTGATAGTCCTCTGCCAATGTTAATTAATGCAGAGTAGACGCGGCTTCCCCCGAAGCAAGATGGCGGCCGCGTTGACGCATCGTTTCTATGGACAGCAGCGTCAGAGGGCCTATCTAGTCAGTATACATATCTATGATCAATACCAAGGGGCAACCTCTCTCTAAAACCAACACGGAAGTGATTAAAACTGCAATTCATCGACTAGCCGCTGGGGGCTGGCTCCAAAAGGGAGTCCAAAAATTGGTCTATATAGCTAATTTTGTCCTTCGTGACAACTGTGAGGGGGGTGAATTTTTTTACAACTCATCCATTTAAATTATATTAAGCCTTAAAATTCTGCATAATTAAGGGCGTGGCCACTTGAGTGACAGGTTGAT
>JAUCNO010000236.1:19446240-19470011 GCA_032353835.1 Enteromius viviparus | reverse complement strand
GATCTCAGCATCAGTCTCTCTCTACCTCTGGAGGTGGAATATCAGGAGAACAACACCTACAGCTGTGTGATCAACAACACCATCACAAACAAGACCACACATCTGGACATCAATCATCTTTGCCAGCCATGATCAGGTACGACTGCAACATTGTCTTCACTGTGCTGTTCAAATAGCATCTGGGCTGTAATATTTAAGCATTTTCTCTTTGTTTATCATAGTGACTTTCCGAAGGTCATAATGTTATCCACTCTTGTGCCGCTGCCTCTGCTCATTTGTGCAACTGCGTTTTACTGTTGCTATAGAAAATGCAAACAGAAAAAACTAAAGGGCAAGTATTACTGCAACTGACAGCAAAACTAAGTCAAGCAAAAATATTGCAATAGTTCTGATTTAAATAAAAGATGTGTATATACACCTAAAGTTGCACAAAGCAATGTTAAATCCACTCAACATCTGTATGTGTTGTTGTTTGTAGATGAGAAAAATCTGTTAGAATACACACAGATCATCTACCGTCTGCAGATCCCTGATCATCACCCATAATACACCACAACTCCTTAGGAATGATTTATGTTTAATATTACTTTTTATGTCATGATGTATATTTACTTAATGTACATCTGTTTTTAAACATGTTACTCAGCTGGACTGCAACATAAATTCTAATATATAGGCTATATATTTTGTCATTCACATACCCAATCCCTTTTTTCAAACAAATTTATTATTGAAAAGAAAAGAAAAAAAGAACAGTAATAATGCAATATAACATGTATAGGTCAATAATAATACAAATATTTTTAACTATATTGTATTTTATATTATATGTTGCATACTATATCATATTAATGTTTATAAAATATGAAAAAATGAATTTGCTCATTTACAACAAACTAAAGCATGAAAGTTCATTTAGTTTATTTATTTTATCACTTATAGTGTGGGAAGCAGCACATTTACGAGATGCTTTGAGTAAGAACTTCTGTCTTTGAGGTTTGAGCTGAATGCATGTGGTTTAACGTGCTGCTAGGATCTTCAACTAATACACACAATGCTAGATGGAGTGTGCTTACGACCACAAACATACCTTTTGCAATCCTATTAGAAATACCTTGATTTAACAACTTTACGACAAAGAGCAATCCAGAATTATGTTAAAATTCAAAATGTATGCGATATGTTTAAGATTCACAATAAAGGTTACTGGGATATTAAGAGGAAGATATACACTCTTCCTGTTGTCACATGTATGAATGTTATTGTTGTCATTTTCCCCATGTGCACTTTTCCCCGTGACCTAATTTCTGTTAATTAGTTATCCCTGTCATGTGTGTGTCGTTCATTATCTGTGATTGTCTCCCGTTTATTAGTTGCTGTCTGTCCTCAGTCCTTCATTACCGTTGCAATAGTGTGTGTAAACTTCTCCTGGTGTTATTCCTTGTGGACATTAAAGAATGTTAAACTTTAAGAACGTCTCTCCAAGTGCTTTGCCTTTGTACCACCGTCACACCTGTAGTAACAAAATTTAACAAATTGATACATAAATAGCATACTGCATTTAAGCATATTGTTTTTATGTTTGTAGATGTGAAAAGCATGTCAGAATACACACTGATCAACTACTGCCTTCAAATAAGAGGTCGGCCACACACTAATCATCCTCATTCAACACTGATTTTCCATTCAACACAACAGATTTTAGTTCAAATTTATTATGTCTGTCTCTTTTCTAAATAAAGAATAAGAGTATTTCTCTCTCTTTCTCTGGGTTACACTACACTTACTGTACTGTGTAATGTAAATGTAAATTAACTTCTTACTACTTTTAAGTAGTGCAGGTTGCCTCGGTGGAAAATGTTGAAGTGTTATTGAGGTCATTAGCTTAAATCTTGGGGTCTGAGGCAAAAGCCTGTGGTTTGTTCTTTTGCGTAAATGCACATGAGAAAGTGTGTGTGATACTAGTGTGGTATTTGCATTCACAACTGAGTTTTATAATGAGAGCAGGGGGTGTTCCAGAAAGCAAGGTTAACTTACCATCAGCTAAATTCTCGGTTGATCAACCCAAACCTTTCTTACTTGAGGTATGCTGGTTCCAAAAACATATCCAGGAGTAAGTTCAATTAACACAGAGTATGTTCCTGGTTAACACGCAAGACATTCTCAACAGAACAATGAATTGACGAGTCTCTATGGAGACCGACGCGCCATACTGTTTCTTTCTTCTATTAGTGCATTTGTTTTTTTTGGGGGGGGGGGGGTTTGTGTGATGCTATACAGTAAGCAACATAAGGTATTTGTATTATAAAATACATTATAGAAATGTGTGCGCTGATAATAAAATATAAACATATATAATAAAATAAACATGATCTATAATTTATACAGAAAACTATTAATAAATATATGAAAATGTATTATAAAAGCCTTACTAGAATATCATATTATATATCAAACAACTATATATATGTCGTGCTGTCAAACGATTAATCACATCCTAAATTAACGTTTTTCTTTACATAATATATGTTTATGCTGTTTATTTATGCTTATTTTAAAACACAAACGTACAGCATATATTTTGAAAGTAATTTATTTACTTGTATTTGAAATTATATTTAGAAAATAAATACCCCACTCTCGTCAGTAGAACAAGCGCGTACGCTTACGCTGATAGCTCTGAAGCTAACCCTGAAACATAACGTTGTCCGGAGCAGCTTATTTTCAGGTGCCATCATAGACATATTGTATGTCTATGGTTGCTATGGCTACTTACATACCCAGAAAGTTACCTCCATTTTTGGAACCGAAAGTTGAGGTTATCTGCTTACTTACTCAGACACCATTTCCAGGAAACGTGACGTTCATTATTAAAACTCCTTCAGATTTAATATAAAAAATACAAAATTGGTGTCTGATCATGGACAATAACGCAGGCAGAAATTACTTTACACTTCTAATCGAAGCCGGATATGTCATACGGATTGTGATAGCATGAGCTAATAAACTTACAATTGACATGAACTAACAATGAACACTATTTTTTTAACACTATTTTTAATAACTAACATTAATAAAAGTTAATAAATACTATAATAAACGTATTGCTCGTTCATGTTAGATCATGTTACATTAATGGATTGTAATGTGTTATCACTTGTTATACACCAACAGAAAGTCATTAATGACAGTTTTACAAAAACTCAGACATGCACATGACATTTTCACATGACATTCCACACAATAAATAAAAAGGAAAAAAAAAAAAAGTAGAAAATGTTTTACTAAAAAAATATTTTTTTTTTAAAAGTATTCACATTGAAGCTTACACTGGTGGTGTAGTGTACCTTGAATAAAACGTACCAAATTTACAGCAGTAAAAAAAGTGTTTCAAAGCTTGTTTTGTAGAATATTACAACAAAAAAACTAGAAAATATAATATAAAATAAAATGAGCAGAAAGAATTGCACAATAAGTCAAACTGATATCTTTATTTGAAAATGCTTTTACTTTTTCTGCTGAATCGCGCCGATATGAACAGGAAATTAACATTAACAAATCATGAAGGCGAGTAAATGAACTAAGAGGGACACATACTGTACATAGTTTGTTGAAGGACCAAGAGAATAAAAAACAACTTGGCTAACATGCTATTCTACATTTATTTGAATTACATACTCTAAATATAATAATTTAAAAATGGTGATTAAACATGGAATAAAAAAATATAATAAGGCTAAACGGAAGGTAACGGAGCATTGCAAACAACTCTGCTTCATTAGTAAGACAATGCTATGTAACTTTATGTAACAAAATGCAAAAATTATAATAAATAATCATGATTTGAGTTATATCATGAAGTAAATTCGTACAGGTATAAAACTTATTGGATGTTGTTGAACTTCAACCTAGAGTGGATCTGAATCTCACTGCAAACAGCTTCAGATGATGACGTTCTGTCGCTGTTTTAAAGCAGATATGTGTTTGGCGAAGATGCAGTATCACGATTAACTGTGTAGAATCCAAAGAATTCAGATATGCGTTCATGATTTCAGACATCTGTTTTTTGTATGACTCCGTAAAGAAGACAACAGAGTAAAAGTCTTGCCGCACTGACTGCAGTGATACGGTTTCTCTCCAGAGTGGATCCTCTCATGTTTTTTCAGATACTCCGCCCACTTGAATCTCTTGTCACAGAGTGAACACTTGTAAGGTTTCTCTCCAGAGTGGATCCTCTCGTGCTTTTTCAGATAATCTGCCCATTTGAATCTCTTGTCACATGTTGGGCACTTGTAAGGTTTTTCTTCACTGTGCATTCTCTGGTGCAGTTTCAGCTCGGCATCTCTAACAAAAGTCTTCCCACAATCAAAGCACATGTGCTCCTTCACACGGTTGTGTCTCTTCTGGTGTATTTTTAAAGTACCCGCCTGACTAAAACTCCTCCCGCACAAAGAGCACGTGTAAGGCTTCTCCTTTGTATGAACTTTCAAGTGGTCCTTCAGCGCATCCGATCGAAAAAAAGTCTTACCGCACTGATCACAGGCAAACGGTCTTTCTCCAGAATGACGACGGAGGTGTATTTTCAAAGTGCACGACTTTCTAAAGCTCTTCCCGCAGTGATCACACGCGAACGGTCTCTCTCCAGTGTGGATGGTCATGTGTTCCCTAAGAGATCCTTTCACTCTGAAGCTCAACCCACACTGATCACATGTGTGCGGCCTCACTCCAGTGTGAATTGTCATGTGTTCATGAAGAGATCCTTTACTTGAGAACCTGTTCCCACACTGATCGCATGTATACGGCTTCTCTCCACTGTGAGCTCTCTTGTGACTTTTAAGACTTTGTTTGTGTGCAAACCTCTTCCCGCACTGATCACACGAATGTGGCTTCTCTCCAGTGTGCATTCTCATGTGATCCCTAAGGGTTCCTTTCATTGTAAAGCTCTTCCCGCACTGATCGCATGAGTGTGGTTTCTCTCCTGTGTGGATTCTCATGTGATCCTTGAGATATGTTTTCACTGGAAAACTCTTCCCGCACTGATCACATGTGTGCATATTCTCTCCAGTGTGGATTCTCATGTGTATTGCCAGGGTTCCTTTTACTGTGTAACTCTTGCCACACTGAGAGCAGGTGAAAGGCTTTTTGGCTTCTCTTTTCAATAAATTACTTTTAGCTGGTGAGCGACTCAAAGATTTCTGGCTAATTTTGACATGACGATGCTTCTCCTTTGCCTCACTCAGTTCTTCACTCTCCTTACTGTCTTCCATCAGGTCTAAAATAACAGTAAGAAATGGTTAGTAGTGACTTTGCTCTAAAGGGAAATATTAATAATTAATCATAACTTGTGATAATTGTCATATTTGGATCAGAATTAGTACCAGACAACTCAAATGTATTGTACACAAAAGTTTATGTACTAAAACACAGAAAATCTTCTGGCCATTCGTATTTTTAAGTGTGGGTCACACAAAATGCAACAAGTATGCGTTGCTGCTATGTTGATTACTCTAAATACTGCGGAAAAAGAGCGCATTAGTATGGAGAAGATTGTTTATTGCGAACTGAAACCAAGCTGTTCACACAGAACGCATATTTATCGCATTTTCTAGAGGGATATGGATCACCGGTACACTCGCACCTCTAACAAAAGAGATGCATGTTTAGAAAGACATGTAAAATTAATGTACGTTTTAATTATAAAAAACACATCTCAGGACTTTATGGCAGTTTTTCCAATCCCACTGCATGCCAACTATTTAAATGAAGAAAGTGTCTACTCTCTTTGGTTTTCAGTCCTTAGTTAAACTATACAAATGCATTTTTTTCTAATTAAACAATTTTATCTATTATATATGGCTTATAAACCAATGGTTTTTTACGCTTTGAAGAAACGTGCATAATATTGAGCTTGATGTGCCCTCTTGTGGCATCAGAATAGAAGCTCTGCTTTCCCCCTACCGGAAATTTTGCCTTTTAAATCTGAATATAGTTGGAAATTTCATCATATTTACAGAGAAATTTTAAGTTTCGTATCTTATTTCAAGGTAACTGTTTAAATGATATATCAGTTAGCTTCTAATTGACCTTGTTAAATCAATGGGTCGACAGCTTACAGGTGGGGAACGTTGATCCTGGAGGGCCACTCTTCTGCAGAGGTTAGGAAAAAAAAAATACCTACCTGCATCCTTGAAGACCTCAATTAGCTGTTTCAGGTGTGTTTGATTAGGGTTGGAGCTAAACTCTGCAGAAAAGAAAAAACTCTCCCTGGCTTACACTAACTTACAGTAGTTGGCTAACTGTATGATGCTTGCATTATCTTTGCAGTTGAAGCAGTCTCATCGAGTCTTATTAAAAAAAAAAAATAAGGCCATGCTGTGCAATTATGAATCATGATTCTGTCTTCTAATGATTCACAAGTTTTAAAATCAAAGTTCTAAAGCGATGGTTCTGATCCTGTTCCTCTGCATCTCTCTCTCTCTCATTTAGATCAGCTCAATGAAGTGTTTAATTTATATACTTATTTTCACATAGCTATGAGAAGCATTGTACATGGATGTGCATCCGGTTGCCTTACTGCATTAAATATGTAATCAGGATAAACCATATATTAAAAGCTAACAGAAGCAGTTACACTTACAAATAACAACTGTCTTTCGGATGAGACATTAATCAGAGGTCCTGACTCTCTGTGTTCATTAACAATCCCAAAGCACTCATCATAAAGAGTAGGGGTCCTGGCCAAACTCCCTCCACTGGCCCTTATCAATCATGGCCTACAAATAATCCCCATCAACTTGATTGGCTCTATCTCTCTCTCCTCTTCACATGACATGCGCTTAATACTGAACTGGAAATTAGGTGCTGGGCGTCCGGCCAGTGGAGAACTGGACCCAACTAAGCCTGGTTCTCCCAAGATTTTCTCCATTCTCTCATGGATGGGGTTATGGTTCCTTGCCACTGTCGCCTCTGGCTTGCTTAGTTGGGGGAATCTGATTTATAGTGATTATCATCATTTTGATTACGGAGTCTCTGTATTTGATAAATAAATAGTTTAAACTCGTCATTATACATTACCATCACTCTGTTCTCATACTTGATAATGTTCAGTGCTTTGCTACAATCTGTATTGCACTATATAAATGAAAGTGATTGATTGACAGTCCTATAAAATACATTTCTTACACTGCTCAAACCACATAGAAAAGGCCAATGTGTCTGACATCAACAATTACGAGCAATTCAGAAACATTAATTAAGAAGCAAGCATAAACACCAACCTCCTTGCTTTTCAGCATCTTTGTGGTTCATTCTGCAGGGTTCTGGATCACTCATGTTCTCCAGTCTTCATCTAATCTGCAAAACTAAAAATAAATTATAGAGTAACACATTACGCTTACCTACCCATTTATTTACCTTTACTTTTTACTTAACTGTATCTTTTTCTGTTTTATATGAAACTATATAAACACATACACACACACACACACACATAAATCATCACCCAAAATTAATTAAGACAGGTGTATGCTTAAGACCTGAAAAAAGGTTGATCATGCAGTTTGCTTGCAACAATGACATGTGCATTACAACAGGTTATCTAGCATTAAGGAGCATAAACAAACAGAAAATCGCCCAGTTTCCTAAACTGAGTCGGTAGACGCAAAAAAGGACGCACAAATAGCACACAAGCATATGAAAGACAGAAGACAGAAATGACCGTTATAAATGTCGCGTATAAAAAACCTTGGTCGTGATTGCGCAAACAAAGCAATGTGAACAACTCACCTCAGAAGACTTGCTGGCTTGAGTGCGAGAACGCGCAGTGGTGACGTCATCAACGAGGGTCGCGCCGGATTAATTCCCTCGTCTCAAACACTACGATACACTTTTCATTCCGCCTGGTATTTTGTAATATGAACATTTATTAAAATTAATTTGAGCTATTTCGCCATTTCTCTACATTCTGTACTGGTATTATTTGTTTGGCAATTTTTTTGCGAAAAAAGATTCCCGCGTCTCACCATAAGATGGCACCAACAACTTTCCCCCAAAATAACTAACGTTACTAGAAAAGTCAAGATTTGTGTTGTAATGGACTGTTGACAATACAGATGTGGATGTCGTAAAGCCTACAATGGATTACATTGTAAGTGATCTGCTTTCTGGAGTTTTCTTTTATCAGACCCCTATGTTCAGTTATATTACATTTATAGTAATAATGACCTATTATTATTTTTTTTTTTACATATATATCACAATGAATTAGATCTATCTATCCTGTTAAAAAACAAAACAAAAAAGCAAACCAAAAACAATAGAAGTTCAACAGAATCCATCACAGAAATTATGATGGTTTCCATTAAAATACCATTATGAACAATTAACTTGTTCAGTCACATACCTGTAGACACTATTATGCCTTCCATTTAAACCAATACAATTCCCATTATAACAATGAAATCAGGAGACTTTTTTTATTCCGAGGTCTCTCCAGGATGTTTGTTTTGATATCATTTGTTCTGTGTATATTACTATCAATATATAGTTTTTAATTGGTTGTTGTCAAATTAATTTACATATTGTCTACCCTATACATTTATGATGTATGTTATGATCTATGTTAGAAATGAAGAAACTGATGACAGGTGACACTTTTATTGTCCCTCAGCATCACTGACCCAAAATGACCCAGTTGCATCACAACCTGTTAAAAAATGAAATACTAAAACAAACAATATCCTCTCCCTCTGTCCCAGTGCAGACAGGTGGTTTGTCAGCTGGTGCTGGGGTTTCCTTGGACAAGGTGCTTGTGTGGTCATCCCCGCATGAGTGGTGCTGTGCATACGAACAGAGTTTCTCAACACTGCAGGGCAATATGGCAGATTCAGACCCCCCCGGCAGAAAGGTACTGGGGCACAGGAATGCGCTGTACGGCTTCCAGATATGGAAGGGGATCACCAACAATCTCTTCAAACACACTGTCCATCAAACTCATGACATAGCCTGTGAAGCGAAGTGAAATCAGTTTTTTTTTTTTATTTGCACATTTGTAAGTACTCTTTAGAATGAAATTTTTTTGGAAAAACGTACAAAACTTTGGCTCAGTCTTTTCTGGTTTGGCAGTATGTCCTCCTTTTTTGCCCTTTGGAAAGAGAAGTTTCACTTTAGATGTTGTCATCTGTGACCGGGCAGCAGTCTCATTGTAGTGCATTGCTGCAAGATACAACCTAAAGCGCACGAAAAAGAAAAACAGCTCCTGTAAAGCTATAACATTTATGAACTGTAAGCTATCTGAAATGCTCCTCACTTCAGGTTAGTTAGAACTCAAAACCAGTTACTCTAAGGTCAGAAAATATTAATATGCCCCCTTTCACACATACACATTTATGTGTTGTGTTCTGACCCATGTTTATTAGGGCTGTGCGATGTATATTGTCCAATATATGAATGCGCATCTCGTCAGTAAAACCGGTTCTTTGATTAGATGCAGATTTACCGCTAATCAAAGAACCGGCTTTACTGATAAGATGGGCAAATATATATATATATTGTGCAGACCTAATGATCAAGTACTAGAAGACGCACCTGCATAGTTTTCCGATGAAGGGGAAGACAACATTTTTGGGTGTAAACTGCAAGATGACTTTGTGAAATGACTCCACAGCTGATGTCTGGTAATGTGGGCTCAGCTTCTCCAAGTCTGCAAGGACTCTCTTGTTCAACAGGACCTTGCGTAGCCTTTTCAGTGTTCTCAAACCTTGGGAGAAATTATTTTAATGTTCTTGATATAACTCCCATAAATACTTATGAGTGTTTAAGGTAAATAATACATTCAGGTTACACACCTGGTTGAAACCTCTTGCTACGGTCTTTAGACAACTTCTGTTCACGGGGACAACTAGGGGACGCTGGGTCAGAATGTGCGTGAATGTCTTGAATGTCGTTTATGATAGAGCTCCATTTTGCTACCTTCTCCGGTCCTGAATCAGAGCTAGTGGCAGACCTGTGCAGGTGTTTGGTGATGTTCTCATGATACTTCTTCACCAAACTACAGTCCTTCTCTCTGAAAATGTTCTCTACCTTCCTTGACAATCCTAATAAGGTAAAACGTACAGGCATAACATATCACATATTTAAAAAAAGTTGATCCAGCAATCTTCTTTAGATAGGTACTTCCATCCATAAATACATTAAGTGTATTTACGGTCAACCAAGATGCAAGAATTACCTTTCGCCATGTGCGAGACGCCATAATAGTGTTTGATTTTACGTTCCTTTAGGAAATTTTGTATCTGGGGGTGACGGTCAGTGACGATGCAATCCAACTTTACACCGCTCTCCACCACGCGATCCAAGCTTCTTCTAAGGCCTTCCTTCTCCATGTGACAGCCTCCACCTACCTCGTTGCTCTGTGTACAAACACACAAACATGCACTGAATATGTAATATCTCCATAAAGGTGCCAACTGCTGACATGACATCCAATAAGTAGTATACTTGCAAAAAAGTGCCTCATTATGGATTTTTGAGAATGACCCTTCATGCAGTATAAAATTAATTTTCTCTAAAGAAAGAGTCTACTCTGAAACAAGTAAGTCTTAAGCCTTTTTATTAGGACGTCTAAATAAAACATAAGCATATTGCCTGCTCACTTGTTAGTCTTATCTAGTTGGTCTGAATAAAAATGCAATTTCATTCTTTGCCAGTAGGTGCCATTTTTAGAGCGGTAAAAGCTCACAAACACTGCTTTAAATGAAATCGACCAATCACTGGAGGGGTTAAACAAATAGTTTGGGAGCCGTTCAACAAATAAGGTTAAAATAAATGCATGTGTTTTTTGACCTCGCATTCATCTCAGCCTGTTTGTGACTTCCAAAACCAAAATATGAACCTTTCATAACCTATTATACGACCACTTTAAGTAGTTGTACATAACAAGAGTGAGTTCTTCACAGTCTACTGATGTTTTTAAATACCTGAACCAGCTGTATGTCCACAATATTGTTTGTCTGCAAGTCCATCATAGAGTAGCTCCCATACTTTCTGGAATGCCCTGCAAATACAAAAAAAAAAAAAAAGTTACTAATCATGTTGAAATACAGCAGAGTTAAGTAGAAGACAAAAACACATCATCATCATCTGTGTATTTACACAGCCGTGTGAGATGCATAGTTGTTTAAAACTAAGAAAATGTGCACCTGGCGAGTCTGTTCGCATGTCACCACCAAGAATGACATTCTTGTTCAGGCTCAGGTTCTGCAGTTGCACATTTTGGTCCTCATTCCACTTGTGGACGATAGCGGGTTCAAGGTATGTCCTAGCATGTTGTCTAAAAGCAGTATATGTATGTGTTTTCAGGTCCATCGCCCTGAACACCTTTTTAAAATAATTTAAAAAAAAGTGTTATCTAGTGTTGTCTAGCTTTGAGTAATTTGGTGTGTATGAAAGATATGATACCTTTTCCATCTTGTGATAGGAAGCTCCACTGAAATAGATGGCAGCAGACAACTGAAGGTTGCCCG
This sequence comes from Enteromius viviparus, assembly GCA_032353835.1. Classification (NCBI taxonomy): domain Eukaryota; kingdom Metazoa; phylum Chordata; class Actinopteri; order Cypriniformes; family Cyprinidae; genus Enteromius; species Enteromius viviparus. Next base: position 19,458,489 of record JAUCNO010000236.1, on the reverse strand, counting down.
CAGGAGTGCTGCCAACGACAGGCTGACTCTTCCACCGTCTAAAGTAGTCACAGTGAGGGCACTTCTGGTCAATGGCTATGAAGGTCCCTCTTGTGCATTGGCGGACATTACAAGCACTGGTGCAAACGGGACAACTCTCGAACAGGCTAAGAAGGCATTTTTTAAAAACGATGAACTTTGCATCCTTATGGAATGGCCCTGATGTGTCACTGAAAGGAAAAACAACAACATTGTGCCCATTAGTGGAAACCTAGTGTGCGAAAACATTTCTGAATTGTTGAAGAAATACAGCTGTACTTACGAAACCTGTGATGAGTCCGACTCACTTGCAACAGACTCTGCTGGATCATATGTGGAATCTTGTGAATCGGAGGAAGCATCAGAGATTTCTTTATCATAGCTTTCCATATCCTCCTCCAATTCAACACGCAGTCTTTTGGCTGGCCTTGAATCTGGTGTCGATGTCAACTGCTGTAATGACCTTGCAGTAATTGTGGTGCCTACCGCCACACTTTGAGACATCACTGTCGCCTGTACAGCTAACAGTATGAAAATAGAATTAGGACGAGAAATAATGATACGTTTTCAAGAGCTGAGAACAAGCCATCTTCTGTTCATCAGCGGATTCTGGTGGTTATGAATAAAACTGCAAACAGCAGCTGGCTAAACAAGCTTACAATAAATAATAGTATGCCACTAGTCTATCCTTTAATAAAGCACAACACATAAGCATTTAAAGATATGTAACATTACCTTTACTTCGAAGATGGGGACTCAGTGTTTTCAAAGACAGTTGTGTTGCCTTAAATACAAAAATAGGAGCATCTGTTTGGCAGCCTACATCATTTGTACGCTGGAGCTGTGATGTACTCTGAAACACAAGCGTGAAAAATAATCAACTATTTTAAGAAACTGAGTAGATGCCTGGTTAAATGACAATCGATTCAGCTGAAGTGGTGGAGAAGACCACGTTATCTAGGAGCAAGTGAGCTACCAGTAAGGAACCAAACCTAGTTAGCTTCTGATTTATGCTGTTGATATAATACGGGCTAAATTATAATGGACTGCTTGCACTGAGCCTCGTGACGCACTTAATAAGATAAATACTGTAGTAATAATCACTGTTTTCATGAATGCAGACGTAGTTGTTCAAGTATAGTCTGTTCTACCCTGCAAAAGGTAGAACATAGTATCACTTTGTAGATGTACATGACAACAAAGGCAGGAATCAATATTAATATCAACATTGAGGTACGTATTTACCATTGCTCCTTATTTCTTTACTTTTCTGAGATTTCTCGAAGAGTTTACTACAGCATATCAGCACTGTGCTCAAACTGAATATATCGTCACCATGGACCCCCTCAGCATACAGCCGGTGAGTCCCGTGAATCTAGCCAACAGTTTATACCAAGTGTGCCAAAACTGATGGACAGATTAATCGATGGCACAGACATTTGGCATTTGATCTCGACAATACGGTAAATTATCGTAAATGTTAACTTAGCTCACTGATACACTTTCAATTTCAACCGAAATGGCTTCAACAAACATGAAGTGGATAAAATAACTACTTACTGCTTGTGGTTGCGGTTCAAACGAACATATAGTTGGAATCGCCCCCTTATTCAGTATCAAACGTTTAGCGAAGCCTGCTTGATATTGTCCCATGTTCGAAAAACTGTCATTGGAGAAATGGGCAGAGCAAACTAACAACTTGTTGTTGAAATACTTCGGTATCCGTTTATAGATGAACTTCAACCATGCCTGCTGACAGTTCTTTTCTGTGGGAAGGGTATGGAAAGTGCTCACATACCCTGCACAACCTGGAGCATAACATTTATTTCCATGATCTGTCGCTACTGTCCTTGCTTGATTCTTCTCATTATCTGCTAGACTTCTGATGATTTGAATTTGAAGGTCCGGCGAGCCTAGAACATGGGCGGGTATATGCAAATATAGGGGTGCACATATTAATGATCCCGACTGCAACACCACAGTCTGTGTTAAGTTCTGATTTTCAGTGGTCTTTTGGATGCACAGGATTTACACAAGAAAGAGGAAACAATGGTGCCTGAGGCTCACAGTATGTCATTTTTACTGGTTCAACTATGACCAGCACCTGTACATCTTCAAAAACTTGAGTTTATTTCACTAATTTAATTCAAGAAGTGAAACTTGCATAATGTGTACATTCATTCCACACAGACTCAAGTTCTTTTCATTTTGATGACTGACAACTATTGAAACCCCAAATTCAGTATCTCAGAAAATTTGAATATTGTGAAAAGGTTCAGTATTGAAGACACTCTAATAAGCTGATTAACTCAGAACACCTGCAAAGGCCTTTAAATTTCTCTCAATCTATTTCTGTAGGATACACAATCACAGGAAAGACTGCTGATTGGACAGTTGTTCAAAAGATGATCATTGACACCTTGCATAAGGAGGACACCGAGGCTGGCTGTTTACAGAACTCTGTGTCCAAGCATATTAATAGAGAGATGAAGTAAAGGGAAAGATGTGACAGAGTGAGGAAAAAATGACGTTTTAGTGCACTTCACGCTTCCTCCTGCTGACCTTTAACTTTATGGAGATGCAGATTTCATTTTCCAACAGGACTTGGCACCTGCACACAAAGCTTCCAGTACCTGGTTTAAGGGCCATGGTATACCTGTTCTTAATTGGCCAGCAAACTCACCTGACCTTGTGTGGAGTGTACATTATACAAGTTTTTACTTCTTGAATGGAATGTTTTGAAGATATTCTAATAATATGACCTGCACCTGTAAAGTTATACAAATACATGTGTTAAATCTGGTGAGTAAACCACAAAGAAATATACGTATACTATAATAAAATAAAAGCTTCTATAATTTTCTAACTGCAAGCTACGAATCTGATTAATTGCGTTTTTATAAACCTATTGAAGAATAAGGAATATGCACCAACCTATTTGTTGTTCAGTATCTTCATGTTTCATTTTGCAAGGTTCTGGATTAGACATGTTTTCAACTTTTTCAGGAAGATATGTATCAACTATTGTGGAAGGAGCTGAACTGTAGGAGAATTCCTGAGAGGCTGGAGATTTCTTGTAGGAATCTGCCAAAATCAAAAAATAGATCAAATTAATGCTTTCATTTATTCACACTTAAATCATGTTGTTTGTATTTATTAATCTATTCAAATGTAAAATAATGTACTTTGTTTTGAAAACAAATGTATAGTACATCCTTTTAAACTGTATAACAATTTGACAGACAAGTATATATATATTCACAAAAAGTTATATGCTATAAACACTAGAGGCATTAACAAAACACGCATCTCTCAAAGTACAACAAAGAAAATGTTTCTATTTTGAACATGTTTTAGAGGCTTTTGACTGTCCCATTCACTAACACGGTCAAGTGTAAAAGACTTTGACAAAAATAGTCCATCTGGCCCCAGTGACTCTAATTTATGAAGTGACAGGAATACTTTTTGCACATAAAGAAAATACATACAAAAGGTGCAATACAAAAGAACCAGTGCATTTTCATTATCATCCCTTAAACAGTCAATGGCTCATAGTCTGAAAACTTTGAAAAAATATTGAGATCCTTTCAATAACAAACCTGTTCATTACTTTCTTTATTAGTATAGTTTTTTTATTACTTTTTTCAAATTAAACTGGATGAACTATTACACCTTTTATATTTTATGTGGTTTCGTTATTTGATAAACACAAAAGTTTGTTACTGTATGTTCCAGTGGCGTTTTATTTAATGAACACCTTTAAAGTTCGTTTTAAAGTTTGATGTTTCAGAAACTTGGTGAACAATACACCAACCTATTTGTTGTTCAGTATCTTCCTGTTTCATTTTGCAGGCCTCTGGATCAGACATGTTTTTAGCTTTCTTTTACAATCTGTTGTGGGAGAAACAAAACTGTTGGTAGATTCCTGTGTGCTTGGAGAAGCAGATCTGCCAAAGTTAAAAAATAAATCAAATGATCATAATATTATTATAAACCACCAACTTTTTCCAGTAAAACCATTACAAAATTTCATTTTGTAGTGTGTTTTGGTCACATTTCCAATAGGATTTAACATCCCAGCAATATAATCCATCACACACCATTATAGTTCCCATTAAAAACCAGTATATTTTCTATTGTGTTTTGGGTATTATTGTTTTTTTTTTCCCCAGCAGGGCACTCATTAAAAGGGCTATCTGTTCTTGTTATTTTCACTACTTAGTTAATGCGGTTGTCATTAACGCTAGCTTTATTTTCTAAGTTATTTACAGGTGTCACTGCAGTATTTTACTGAATTACTGTTAGCCTAAAAAGTTTATTTCGGTCAGCAATTATCAGAACAGTATACGTGCAAGTAAAGTTGCACCAGATATAAACAAGAAATAACCCTGTAAAACGTAGCTTTAACAAGCTGTATTTTTTATAACAAATACAAATGATCTTACCTCAGAAAACTCAACGCTACAGGCTTCTTCTTCTATTGTTTAAATGGCGGTTTGCAGCTAGAAGGTGCATTTTCCGCCACCTAATGGACTGGAGTCTTCTTCTGTATTGTATTGGAGTTTGGAGTTTGGAGCACGTCCTGGTTAAATATACCAAACGTGAAGCTCAAACAACAACAACAAAATATATATAACTACAAATACACTCATGTATACTTATTTTATCCTATTAATCATTACAGTATCTCTCAAATTTCCTTGAATGAAAAATGTCTTTACACTGTTTCTTCTTCTTCTGTGGTTTTTATTGGCAGTTGCAGATGAAGTTCATCTACTGGACTGTGTGAACTCATATCAGATTTTTATGTTCAATCCATTATTTTATGCCCTTTCTAGATCTTTTCTTTTTTTCTGTGTTTTCTACACATCAACTCTTTACACACGTCAAGAGTGTTTTACGTTTTCCACAAATTTTTTTAAATGCATATCATTGCACCAAATGTCAACATCATAAGACCCGTTTAACTTTAAATGCATTTGTAGTTGGTGCCATTAGCACAACTTCTACAAACACAGTCTAGAAGTTTACTTTGTGTCTAGTGAAAACATCTATATATGACTTCTGAGGAGTACAGAAAACCTGAAGAGAGTAATAATTCAGTTTGAGAAAATGGGAACCAAACAGAAACAACTGGGTAATGTTCTGTGTTTGTTGGATTACCACCCATCTCTCAATTGAACCACTGATAGTTTACAATTCTGATTTGCCTAACAACCAAAATTCAATAACCCTTGAGACTTGCAGCTATTTAGAGTCTGTTACCTGAACTACTGAATCGCACCAACCAAAATTTCAGGTTCCCTACAATTTCCTTTGTTTTTCCAACATTGACAATAAGGTGATTTATATCACACCAATGCAAAACATTTCTTATTTCTGACTGATATTTATGTTGTGTCCTGATTCTTTTAGAAGACTTAGTATTACAGTGTCCAGTTATTACAATGAACTGCAGAGAAGCTTGCAAGTCTCAACGTTCTCCAAAATGTTGGCCACGGTGCTCACAAAGGAATCTAAACAATAGTTTCATATTTTAGCCTCATGTGTTTGAAATGCTCATTCATTTTTAGGCTTCATTTCTGAGAGGTGGTGTATTAATGACTTCTGAGGAGAACAGAAAATCCAAGTGTGTTAAAAAGACATCTTCAAAAGCAGAAGTGGTTTCCTTGTTTTATTTCTTAGTTAGAATGGGTGCAACTCAACATTTTAACAAACTCCAAAAGCCAAAATTCAATAAAGATACAGATTAATCTGTGAAATAAACAACAAATAGTTGATTCATCGGTCCAATAATCTCTGATGAATCAATTATCAAAATGATTATTTAATGCAGCCCTACCTAACACCTGGAAGTACAGGATCAGAGCTGCAACTATTTACTGTAATTTCAGACATGCAGACATGTAATTTATGAGAGATCAGAGAAGATAACTGAGTGAATCTCTTCCCACATGAATGACAGCGATGCGGTTTCTCTTCAGTGTGGATCCTCTCATGTATCTGTAGATGTGTTGATCGTTTGAAGCTCTTGTAACAGTGTGAACACTTGTAAGGTGTCTCTGTAGTGTGAACGGTCTGGTGCACTTTCACTGTAGTGTGAGTTTTCTTGTGCTTGTAAAGGGTTACTCTTCTTATGAATCTCCTCCCACATTGATCACATTTGTACGGTGTGTGTAGCTTCTCTCCAGTGTGGATCATCATGTGTTTGATAAGGTATCTTTTTTGTCTGAATTTTTTCCCACAGCGATCGCATGTGTGTGGCTTCTCTCCAGTGTGGATCATCATGTGTTTGATAAGGTATCTTTTTTGTCTGAATTTTTTCCCACAGCAATCGCATGTGTGTGGCTTCTCTCCAGTGTGGATCATCATGTGTTGTTTAAACATTTCTTTTCGTCTAAAACTCTTCCCACACTGATCACACTTGTAAGGTTTCTCTCCAGTGTGGACCTTCATGTGTTCATTAAGGTGTTGCTTTAGTCTAAAACACTTCCCACACTCATCACATGTGTGTGGCTTCTCTCCAGTGTGGATCCTCTCATGTAATCGCAGATTTCTTGACAGTTTGAATCTCTTGTCACAGTGTGAACACTTGTAAGGTGTTTCTGTAGTGTGGACTGCCTTGTGCATTTTCAATGCACCATATGTAAAAAAAGCCTTCCCACACTCAGAGCAAACGTAATCCTTTACACCGCTGTGTCTTTTCTGGTGTATTTTAAATGCAACCATCTGACTAAAACTCTTTCCACATAGATGACATTTGTAAGGTTTCTCGTTTTTATTAACTTTTAGGTGGTCCTTTAGGAAATCTACCTTGTGGTCATGTGGTCCTTCAGGAAATCCACTGCTTTGTTCACAGTTTTGTAGTCTTTCTCTAGAATGAATAAGCAGATGTTTTTTAAAACCACCATATTTTCTAAAACTCTTCCCACACTGGTCACACTTGTAAGGCTTCTCTCCGGTGTGGATCTTCATGTGTTCGTTAAGGTGTTGCTTTAGTCTGAAACACTTTCCACACTGATTACATGTGTGTGGCTTCTCTCCAGTGTGGATCTTCATGTGTACATTAAGAGATCCTTTTTGTGTGAAACTCTTCCCACATTGATCACATGTGTGCGGCTTCTCTCCAGTGTGGGTTTTTAGATGTACATCACGGTATTCTTTTTGTAAGAAACTCCTCCCACACTGATCACATGAGTACAGCTTCTCTCCAGTGTGGATCCTTGTGTGTTTGATAAGAGTAATTTTTAGTTTGAAGCTCTTCCCACACTGATCACATGTGTATGGCTTCTCTCCAGTGTGGATTCTCATGTGTACATTAAGAGATCCTTTTTGTGTGAAACTCTTCCCGCACTGATCACATGTGTACGGCTTCTCTCCATTGTGGATTTTTAGGTGTAGGTCACGGCGTTCTTTTTGTGAGAAACTCTTCCCACACTGATCACATGTGTACGGCTTCTTCCCAGCATGCACATTCAAATGTTTTTTAAAGGTTAGCTTTAGTCTGAAGCTCTTCCCACATTGACCACATGTGTATGGCTTCTCTCCAGTGTGGATATTCATGTGCTTTGTAAGGTTACCTTTTATTGTGAAAGTCTTTTCACACTGATCACATGTGTACAGCTTCCCTTTAAGATGACATTTTATTTGATTATCAGGATTTGGCTTGCATGAGAGACTTTTTTCATTCTGAGGCCACATTTTGTCTTTCCAGGATGTCTCTTCTGTTTTGATATCATGGTTCTCCTCTTTAATCGGTTCTTTGATTTCCTTGTTCTGTTCTATCGGGTCTAAAATTAAAGTAAAACATTTTTGTGAAAAAAATTGTTTTCAAAAAATCTTACTTGAAAAGGAAAGGTAGATGTTAAACTTAAAAAAGATAGAAGAAAGTAAATATTTTTATGCATTACAATCCAAAATCCCCTCAACAATTTCACATCAGCTGTATTTTGTCATTATTCTGATTAAGTTTGAAGCAAATATGGTAAAAATAAGATGCTGATTTGAGAGCATTTTGAAAATGAGATGTTCTACTGCCAGTAGGTGGTGCTGTAACTTTGACTTCTAATAGTCACATCTACGTATGTGATCGCCATCATACAACACACCTGAAGTTTGAGCAAAGCATATGACATACAGCCTATGAAATACAATGTGCATACGGCATCCTAATACCAGCAGTTTTCAACATGTTTGTAAAGTTTAAAGAGTTTTTGAGGATTTTTAAGGCCCCAACCTAACCTGGAAAATAAAATCCTTAGAAAAACAATAGGGCCCTGTGCCTTAGTGGCTTGGGTCCTAATTATAACTTATAAGCTAAGCACCTAAGACACATAGCTTATTCTCAGCCTTATGACAACTATACTGTCATTAGCGCCAACGTCAGACTTGTCCACTGAAAGGGTTAGTTCACCCCAAAATGAAAACAAAAGTGAAATAGTATTTGATCCCCAATAAATCAGCAAGATTTCTGATTTCTGGCTCCATACTTCTAACAACCTGAGTTCAGGAGGATTCTTTTAAAGGAAGTTCTCCTAATCTCATCTTGAGACCTTTAATAAAGACATTTGTTCACAGAAGCAATCAATCAGATTCCAAACTCTCCACCAAGACCAAAGAGCTGTCCAAGGATGCCAGCGACAGCTTGGTGAGATGGTGACAACAACTGGTGCGATTATTCGCAAATAGAAGAAACACAAAATAACTTAGTCTGGGGCTCCATGAATGATCTCACCTTGTGGAGTTTTAATGATCCTGAGAATGATGAGAATTCAGCCCAGAACTACACCGGAGGACCTTTTTGATGATCTCAAGACAGCTAGGACAATAATCACTAAAAAAATAATTGGTAACACACTGCACCAAAGACCTGATCTCCTGCAGTGAAAGTGATGTGGTCAGATGTGTTACGTATCAAAGCAAATCAGAATTTAAGATTCAATAAGAACTTAAATTCCACAAAGAGGTCGCAAGACAACAGGACGTCATAAATCAGTCCAGGATCCCCTGGCAGCACAAATCTGACACATCTCTAACCAACTCTTTTACAGACCAGCTTGAAATATTAACACAAAAGAATGCTTTTTGATAATTCTAACTCTTGAAGGAAATTTGGAGCAAATAACCAAGATTAATGATCAGAAACACAGAGCATCATGACCACCAGGAGTAAAATAGTTAAGTCTCTAAGGACCTGACACATTGCACTTGAGGAGACTCCAGGAAGGTTGCAGTTCTGGAAAATGATGGCGCTGAAGAGTATGGTTCCTGGTGGTTTCTCACCCAATTCTTGACATAAGTTCTTATATCTTTTGTAGTTAACGTTTTCTCTGACTCTGCTGACCCACTGAGCATTTCGCTATAGTCATTTTTTAACCTGTCAACATTTCAGGGAGGATCCTCCCGTATGATTGTTGAGATCATTCTAGAGATTAATGGTGCTAATGCAAAAGTGTACTTCAGCCGTATGTGCACCTTCTGCATTATGTTATTTTCAGCTTAAAAATAATTATTAAAAATATATTATTAAATGTGGTATTTTCAAATGCGTTCAAATAAAGCAGCATTTGCTAAACAGATCTGCAGTTCACTGACAGGATACTGTTACTGCCTCGATTACAGATGCCAGTACACTACAATCCATCAGATTCAATCCACGGTGAATAATGGTTATGTGTCGTGGTTGAAGTAAACAGTCTCGAAGAAGGGCATAAAAAAGAAATGTCTTGCAATCTGCAGCAACACATGAATTACATTGAAAGAACATTAAGAGCCGACAAGGGAGAACTAAACAGATGGTTTGGGAAAACAAAAACAGGTGAACAAAGACAAGTGAGGAGTAATTAAACAATAAAACTAAACAAGACGAGGAATATGACCAAATAACATAACTAAAAGGAATCATCAAAACAACGAATCATTGAAACATGTTACTGCATTTATTTTATGTACTGCAGCTTTATCTGATATTTCACAGGTTTTTATCATTTTTCTAACTTCAAGCCGTTAATCAGATACGGTTTCAAGTTTTATAAACCTATTGAAGAATTAAGAACATACACTAACCTATTTGTTGTTCAGTATCCTCCTGTTTTACTCTGCTGGGTTCTGGATCAGTCATGTTTTCAACTTTCTGTTATAAACTGTTGAGGGAAGAGCAGAACTGCAGGTGACTTGGTGTGGATGGAGGAGCAGATCCGCCAAAATAAAAATGCGTTTTTAGAAACGACAAGCACGTATCTACGGTTAAAACACCGCGCGTGATGTTATTGTTTACACGGTCGTCAAGGATACGCGGAGCGAATGCGCAGCCACGCCATCGTTTTAAATTTCTCCGTTTACACAGAAACGGGTTTAAAACTAAAACGCACTAGAGTAAACACAATAGACGCTGACATTACAGCTGTGCAAGTTTTGAGAATGGCGCTGTAAAATGTTGGTTTAACGAACTGTATTTCTACATATAAAACTGTATAAAATATACGAATCACCTCAACTTAGACGACTCAACCCTGTGTGATGTTACTTTCTTCTTCTCTGAGCTTTAACGGCGGCTTACATCCAAAACGCGTAGTAATACCGCCACCTACATAAATAAGCCCAGTACACAGTGCATTACTGCTTACTAATTTCTAAGGACTAACAGTTAGCGTGTGAAACAGTTTTAGTTTTAATGTTTCAGACTAGTATGCCTAATTGTCACATGACAAACAAAAACATTAATTGAGCACAGCAGCTACCTTACAAACAAATATGCTTATTTATAGTGGTGAACAATGCAATATTGCCCAGTTTAATTGGAGAAAGTGATATATTTCAGTAATGTGTGATACAAAGCATCATTACTCCAGTCCAGATCCTTTCAGAAATCATTCTATTTTTTATTATTAGTGTTGAATACGTTTGAGCTGCTTAATACGTAATTCTACTTTGAAAGAAATAATACTTTTAGTAACCAATTATCTATTAAATGAACAAAAAAGTCATAGCATAGATTTACATTTTATTAATGTTTCATTTTTGGTAAAAAAAAAAAAAAAATGTTGTTTTTTACTTGTTATTCTTTAAAGAATCAGGTTCCAAAAATATATAGATAGTTAAAGTTGTCACACTGTCAATGTATTTATGCTAAAAAAGTATTTAACATTGTTAAATAAGGCAGTTTCAAATTCAAGTTCATTTTTACACACTGAAACAGCAGAGGCTTGGAATAAGAGCACTTATGCACACAAACAATAAAATTAGCCAGGTTTTACTAAAAATGAAACCAAAATTTACAACTGAAGTTAAACCATATAACCACAAATTAATCAGGTTTTAATACACTTAATATAATTATAATTATGATCTAATCATTAGAATTATAATATCAATTAGCAGATGTATGACAACACAGGCAGGAATTAATTTATATAAAAATAAATAATTGTTATTTATGTTAGTTATTTGGACTTTAGCGAATGTCATCTTTCATCTTTCACTTGATCTCAACAACACAGGGTAAATTATTGTTAATGTTAACTTAGCTCAATAGGGTATGGAAAGTGTTTGCATCCCCTGCACAGACAGGAACATAACATTTATATCTGTGATCTGCCACTGTCGCTACTGTCCCCGATTCTTCTCATTATCTGCAGCACTTCTGACGATTTGAATTTGCAGGTCTGGCTGGCCTAGAGCACGAGCGACTATATGCAAATGTAGGGGTGCACATATTAATGAACCTGACTGTAAAATACCAGTCTGTGTTAAGTGCTGATTTGCATTTTTAGTGGTCTTTTGCATGCACAAGATTTACACAAGAAAGAGGAAACAATGGTGCTTGAGGCTCATGGTATGACATTTTTACTACAAGTAAACACAGTTTTTTCATTTTTGTTAAACTATGTCAGTTTCCATTCTATCCAAATAATCAATAAAGATACTGATCAACTTATGAAATAAGCAACAATTTATTAATCATTCTAACAACTTCTGATTAACCGATTATCAAAAAAATTGCTTGATACAACCCTACCATGCATCTGTCACACCTGGAAGAACAGGATCAGAAGTATTTACTTTAATTTCAGACACGCAGACATGTAATTTATGAGAGATCAGAGAATATAACTGAGTGAATCTCTTCCCACATGAATGACACTGATATGGTTTTTCTCCAGTGTGGATCCTCTCATGTATCTGTAGATGTGTTGATCGTTTGAAGCTCTTGTCACAGTGTGAACACTTGTA
>JAUCNO010000236.1:19408153-19420231 GCA_032353835.1 Enteromius viviparus | reverse complement strand
CGTAGTTCAAGCTCACATGCAGACATGCTTTTGTGTAGATAAATATGTAAATGTTATATTACAAATTGTATTTATGTTTTTAGGCTATGTGATTAATTTTATATACAATGCATCATGAAGAAAAAGAACTTCAATTTCACTTCATGCTGTTATTTCTTTTAAATGTTTACTGTATACTGTGTCGCAAACGCCCCGCCCCTTGCTTAAACTCCACCCCCGATTAGTCGAGTACTCGTTTCTCAAACCTGTGGATTACTCGAATCAAAAATGATCAAAAATGCCCATCCCTAAAATCTATAATTTTAACCAATATTTTCGGCAAATATACCCATGCAACTTATGACTGCTTTTGTGTTCCAGAGTCACATATTAATTTAAACTTAAATTTACACTTATATTATATCGGAATATAATATGTAGTTGTATAGTATTTTTACAAGTGGATTTAAGATTGCACAAAAGGCTTTTGAACCTCAGTGTACTTGCAGAAATAATTGACTGAACAAACACTTAAAAAATGTGCATTAGGCCTATTCACTGACAAAGCTGTAGATTTATGATAAATGACAATAATGATCAGCTGATGTGATAGCCTCTGTTACTATTAAATGCGGTTACTGTAGTGTTACTGTTGTACGGTCTGATGTATGAATGCTTGTCTTTGTATGTTACAGGGAGCATGCGTGAGTAAACAGGTTTCTGTGGCGGGACCTCAAGCTCCTCCCCGTATCTGGAGCCCCGGCGCTGTAGGATACGAGACCACCTTCCTTCACACACCCTGACCTCAGCTCAACAGGTATGCACTGAATATACAGCAGACAATTATGTCATTGTGTGATTATGCATAGTCTCTTTATTATGCAAGTTAATGTCAGCTCAGTTTTACTCACAATGCATGATTAATTTAGCGTGACAATGGAGTTTGCATACTTAAGGTGCCTGAAAGCAATGAATACTATTGTAGAGCGTCTCCATGTAATGTGATGGATTTTTTTAATGACTTAATAATTGGAAACATTATTTTTTCGGATTTATATGATCTAAAATGTCATTTTATATCTGCTTAAATGTAATGTATTAAAAATCCACACAATTGCTAAATATTTTTAGCTTTTTTTTAATTTAACAAATTTACGGCTTAATTTGAAATGATATGTCATCTTATTTTGTGTAAAATATTTACACAGATCATTTTCACACATTATTAAATCATTTATTTTACCATTTGTTTACATCTTTGTAATTTTACATCTGTAAGAACCAAAAAACTTTACAGTTTTGTATGGATTTTTATGTTTTAAGATTTAAAGCATAGAGATTTGGAGCAAGAGCAAACAACAATAAATCCCAAGAAACCTACGAAACGTTATTATCCCCTTAGCTGTTATAAGTTATAATTGTTAACCATGGCTTCTTGGGATTTATAAAATGGTTATTCCATATACATAGTAAGGTTTCTCAAAAATGAAACCGATCAGGTAAAGTGATAAAAACATTGTTCTTTTATCAAACAATGAAGTTCCTCAAAAATGGTTGTGGTTGCAACAAAGTGGTTGCTGAAATCATAATGTTCAACAGCTTCAGATGTGGCTCAATCAAGGACCGGAATGATCCATTAAAAAAAAATTATTTGAATAAGGCATTCAAAGTAGCAAAATATAAAAATAAAGAGATGATAAAAATGTTCAGGACTGTTTTAATGAGAACATAAAGACAAAAACAAGAACACAAATGAAAAAAACACAAACACAAAAAAATTTTAAAGTGTCATTTTATCTACAGGACTTTGTTTATAATGTTTGTGTGTGTGTGTGTGTATAGTACTCTAAACTTTAAATAGACAGTAATGCATATTGATCTGGGTTACACCACAAAATGGCTGAATGATTGCGAATTGAAGTATTTAATTGTACTTGCTGTTGCTGCCAGGCTTTGCATTGGTAATCAATTTGTGTTTGTTTTCTGCATTGGGTGCAGTTTTTGCATCACAGCTCCCTCCGTCTCCGTCACCCCATTTCTCGCTCTCGGTCTTTGTGTGTGCGTGTAGCTTGTTAGCCGTGCTGGTTTGAAAGAGCCTGTGCTTAAGGCATGTAATCGTCTGTGAGAGGAAGAGGAAGTTGTAAACAACGGCTTGGGGGAAGCGCAGTTCTACCTCCAAATTTCTACACCAAATTTGCCATTACAGTGTGTGGATGTTCTGCATTTAAATGGACATCCCTCAGTTTCTTTAAGCGGTCAGAATTTATAATACTTCTGTATTTTTAACAAGATTTTTTTAAAACCAAAAAAGTAGGAAGCTGTTTCTAAAATAGGTCCATGAAGCCTTGAAGGTTTCCTGTTCATTATGTCCCTCTATTTTCAACCCTTTGACACACACACACACACACACACACACACACACACACACCTTCAGCGCTTTGTCTGAGAACTGGTGAAATCACCACTCGTTGCCGGTTTCTGAAATTAGACTGGTATGTTTGTACACTATTGTTGCATTCTGGGTAAAATTGCAGACCTATTAAAACATGGATGCTGTTATATGGTTGGCCCATCCCTACAGACACACATGGGATTTTTGGGAAAGTGGGAATCATTTGTTTTTTTCAACTACATCCTCCTCCTTTTCTTCTTTCTCTCTATCCATCTTTACTCAAGTGCTGACTTGGGATTTAGTAGTATGTTTATTTAAGGACATTAGTTTTTCTGATGTCAGGACAGAAGGGAATTTTTCGTGCTGCATATATATCATGTTTGGTTGGGGGGTTTGCACACACACACACACGCACACACACACACACACACACACACACACACACACACAAACAATAGTGGTTAGCTTGCAGTCTGAAATGAATGTGTAATGAACGGCAAGAATACAATTCTTTCTCTTAAGCTGCACGCAAATATACAAAACATACATAGCAACCGGCATTACCCAAACAAATGACTTACATGAGGCACTTAATGAATCATTCAGAAAGTCTCACAAGCTATAGATTTGAATCAGTTGGACGAATCCACATCAGGGTCACGTAACTGCAAGATATGATCGCTGTTCATTTCGAAATGAAAGATTGTTTGTGAGAATTAACTCATCGTGACAGTGTGTAGTTAATCATTAATTAAAATCATTAAATGTAATTATTCAAATGGATAATTGTTTTTGTTTAGCAAGGATGGATCCAAGAAATGTTTCTCAAGCAGCAAATCAGCATATTCTAATAAGTAGGAAGTAATTTGAAGGAAAATTTAGCTTTGCCCTCATTAGAAAAAATTATAATTAAAATAGAAAACAGATTTTTTTAAGGCATTTTAATTTTAAATGTTGTAAAAATATTTATACTATATTTTGAGCACATACATGTACACTGTAATAATAATAGGATTGTCAAATATTTGACATTACTTTCCCCCCTTTGACGAGATATCTCATCAGCTGGGTTACAACGCTTGCAAAGACGAGTTTTTATGGCAATCCCTGTTTTTAAGTGGATTACGGTAAGGAGAGTTCTAGCGCATGTCCTGAATGAGTCACGGAACTTTCCAGGTCTACTGAGATCGAAAAAAAGACGAAGAATCGGAATCGATATAGATCATAATATACATCATAATATACATATAGATCATGCATGTAGATCATGTTTTGACGATTTTGCATTCGATCGTGATGAAGATCCCTTTACAGACACAGAAACATCTCTAGTTATGTCATGGATATATCTATAACCTGTCAATATGAATATAAATATGTATGTATGCGTGTGCGTCATCTATATACAAATAGAATGTGTGTATAGGTACATATGTATGTGGCCTAAATGTGTGTGTGTGTGTGTGTGTGTGTGTAAACGTGTGTATATATGTGTGTGTCTGTTGTGTATACTGAATGCAATTTCAATAATTCATAGGATTATTGACAGTTGAAAGAATATGACATCTGAATGTATTTTGCTTGAAAATACAGTACTTTGATAAAAAAGCACTACTTATTTTTACATTTTTGCCCAAAAGGTTTCATCAGAAATACAACATATCTGTTTCAAGTGTTGATAAATCATTCACACATAAAGATAGAATAAAATAGATTTTTTTTCTTTTCGTTTGAAAGCAGGTGCTTGGTTCTTCATTTTGATATTCATATATGCATAGCAGAAAATATTCTGAAGGCCGTCACATTTAGGTGGCTGGCAACTTATAATCAAATTAAAGCTTTCCTTATTTCATTATTTAATAGAAGATTCAACTTATTTTAATATAATTAAGTTGAAGTAACTTGTACAGCCAGTTTGATTATACTTTTAAGGCAGCAACTGGAATTTATTTCACTACTTAAAGTTGAAGTTGGTAGAATTTTTTTTCCCAGTGTAGCCTTGGTGAAGACAGTAGATTTCTTTCAAAAAAAAAAAAGTGAAGTAGACAGGTATGTACACTTACGTTTCATATTTCCAAATGCACCAGTTCTTTACACAGCCTCGGCGCGCTGCTGCATAGGCAATACAATAAAACACAAGTAGCGCGGTGGTGTTTTGCCACACTATAGCGCTGATCGTTGGTAAAAGCTACACTGTTTTTAAAAGCAGCTGAACTACTGTCCCACATTTATGCCTTGTCATTGTATGCAATATCTGAACCACAAAATGCAAATATGAATAGCCGAGACAGATGCTGCAGACAGAAATGACTCCCACACACGACCGATAGCAGAAGTTTTGCACTAGTTGAACGTCTCTATAGAGCAGGAGCTGGACGTGCTCTGCAGGAGTCATTAGGACACAGAAGCTCGCCGTGATAACTGGTTTGGGTCTGTTAAACAGCCGCCATTCTTTTGCTGTCATTCACAGAGAGTTCATTATGCAGGAGCGTACCTCACTTGTGTGTTAATTATGAAACTTAGTCTGGCAGCTCCTTCCTGCTCAGAGTTGGATTTTTTCCTTTGATGTTTTATCATTACACACACACACACACACACACACATACACATGCATAGTCATAAACTTTCATATCTTGAACATTTTTTTAACACCTCTTCTGAATACATGATGCGTTATCAATACAGGAAACAAAAAAATTGTCACTTTTTTTCTCTCTCAATCTCTAACATCCATATCATTCTTCTCTCTCTCTCTCTCTCTCTCGCTCACAGGTGGCTTGTGTTTCTACAGTATATGAGTTTTTTCTGTTGTGTTTTTTACAGGTGGCTTTGCACTAATTTTCCTCTCTTTTGAGAAACAGCTCTGTGAATTGTTGATAATTGGGTTGTATGTTAGCCAGAGAAGAAAGTCACCTTTCACAAAGTGTTTTTGCCAATAGATATAAATATAACAATATATATAAACTACACCACACTTCAAAAGATTGGGTTCGTTTCTTCTCTTATGCTAACAAAGGTTGCTTTATATAATAAAAAATGCAGTAAAATGGTAATATTATAAAATATATTATTACAATTTAAAATAACTGTATATTTAAAAATGTAATTAATTTCTTTTATGCTCGCTTCTTTACAAACATTTCTTTTTTATTTATTGTTTGTTTATTATTTGTTGTAAAATCATTTATTTTGTGTTTCTTTGATGAATATTTACTTTTACTGTTGATACATTGAATGTGTTCTTCCTGGACAAAAGTATACATTTCTTTATTCGTTGCTTCATAAATATATGAAATATATTAGTTGCAATTTATTTACTATTTATTTTAGAGCTGCAATCTTAGTGTTCTATCTTTTAGTACTGAAGCAGTCGGTTGACTTTACACATCTATTTCGATAAATCTATTCATCCCCACTTATGTGAAATAATTGTTTGATGGGCTACTGGTGTTTGGGATGTGATGATGCATTGTTGTTGCTGCTTTGTAGTGCTTCAGAAGGAACAATATAAGATTTAGTACTAAAAACCCTTACAGAAATCTAAAGTGAAAGGCCTTAGGTCATTCAGAAGTGCATTAGACACATTAAACATTAAACTTTTCATTAAACATTAAAAAAAAGGAGCAAAGGACTTTATTTCTTTAATCTTCAATATTGATGTTTCTGAAAAAAAAACTAAAATGCGGTGCTGGTAAGAACTCAACACCAACTTTTCACAAGAAGCTTTTCGATTTATTTCAAATCCTGTTAAAAACGTGACACAATCAGCAGGCTCTGATGTCTCTGACCTTCCCCCACCAGACCGCCTTTGTTCCTCTGAAAGATACCTAAAAGGAAGTTAGTGAATAGCAGCAGTGGCGTGTGTCATGTACCCTTCAACGGCCTGTCACTACACTGCTACATGCAAACCCACAAACAATAAAGTGTTAGCTCTTACTATTTAAACACTAAATTCGAAAAATCCCTCAGTGCAAACTTTGATGTGTGAAGTGCGCACTTTGCAGCAGGAAAAGTCCTTTTGAGCGGTAGTGCTAATTGCATTTAGTGTGTTAAATGCCAAGGTATTTAGTACAGTATTGACACCGAGAGAGTTTCTTGCTAAGGCTGTGTGCATGAATGAGAAAAGATAGTTTGAGTTTCTATCCAGTCAAAAGAAAACGCATCTGTATGTGCACATTGACGAATAGCCAAGCCTAAATCCAAGAAAAAGCAGCTCTACAATAGACTAGGCTAAATACGTATGCTTTTTATTGCACAACTATCATAGACCTGCAGATTATGCAAAATAGCAGAATCATTGCTCACAGCAGGGCCATATATAGTCTCTATAATTGCCTGGGAATTTATTGTTATGATCGATGCAACTTCTCAGAAAGAGTTTGCTATACTGAAAGTGTATAAACACACACTGAAGCACAACACAGTCTGCATGTTAAAATCCCTCCCTATGAAGAAAGATCTCTGAAGAAATATCAAAGCTATAGTAAAAATTTGGAATGAATGAATGAACATACAAACTAGTCGTTAATCTCTACTCCTTTTTACAGAGAACAGCATTGCAATGATGCGATCTTGGGATATGAACCCCTTAGTGTGCATGATGCACATTTAACCTCAAATGACAAGCAAACCAATTGAAAAAGACGTGAATCACATCACACATGGATCATATGCACACTTGTACAAAAATAGAGCTGTTTCTGATGTCTTTAGTACCCCCTGCCCGGAGCGTTTGGCCGCTGCATGCACGCTGTTCTTCAATGCGGCGTGGATGTGCGCTCCTGCGGTTTGCACGCATGTTAGTTGAGCTGAAATCTGATAAAGCGTAGCTCGTTCGATTTTTATGACCCATTCGTACTGCAATGCCATCAGGCTTGTAATTCATTTATCTGGCTGCTGTTTGGGATGGACTAATCTAATATGCATAATTCAATGTCATGTGATAAAGTCAAGACCTGCACGAATGTGCAAATGGACTCTTGACTGTAAGCGTGGCCATATTGAATTTTTGAAAGATTGAAAGAACATGTGCTTGTTGAGGACAGATGTGCAGTCCATTTAATAGGTTGTCCCAATTTTCTTAATCTGAGAACCTTTCTTAGTGTTTATGTAAAGACATGTTTGCAATGTATATATTTGAATACAGAGAGAAAGATTTATTTGCATTTAGTTAATAAATTTGTTGTTTAATCTATTGCTCTTTTTGCCTGTCTGTTGTTGTTTAATTTGTTTCTGTCTGTCTATCTTTCTGTCTGTTTGCTCTTTCCTTCATCTGTTTGTCTTGCTTTGTATTGTTCTTTCTTATGTGTTCTGTATATTTGATATATCTCCTCTCATGCACTTTTAATAAGCGCTATCACAGATATCATAATCTCGAATGACTCTTTCTCTTTTCTCTGTTGTGCTAGTTTGTGTCTGAACTTTACTGAAACATGAGATAACGGAGGTGGAGGCAGAGAGAGAACGATGGAGGGACTGTGAATAGGAAGAAGGTGATGCTGTAGGGGTTTAATTTGCTTTTCTCTAACAGACGGCAACAGCCAAAGAAAGTTAATTACACTCCCGTCTCACATCTCGACATGTGTGTGTGATGCGACCAGGGGTGCGAGCGAGTTTCTGTGCCCATCTGTTTTCCTGCCAGCGAGAGCTGTTAAGAGGCTCTCTGCCTTAGCATGCGACAGTTCTTGGTCTTTCTCATGTTCTCTTCCTGTGTCCCTTTCTTTCCCCCACGTCTGTCTGTTTCTCTCATGTTTCATATAGCGGATTTGTTTGTGTGACCGAAGGCTAACTCATATTCCTGTTTGTGTGTGGTGTGTTGAACAAGAATCTCCCCTCTGTATGTGACACACAGGTGGTGTACCTGTCCATATGTCTCAGTATCGGATAACAGCATGAATATTGCATGACTTGAAAACAAGGTAAGATTCATTTTGCAGGAAGTAACACAGGAAGTGAAACTCAACTTAAAAGAACAATCTCAGTCCCGCTTTGGTATTTGCTGAGTGTGATGTATGCGTGCATACCTTGCAGGGGTAAATTGATAATGCATGCGAAAATTTTAATTCCCCTCCAAATTGGCTTTTCATAAAAGTGCAGTAAGTGATTTATGAGAAAAACTATTGATATTTGCAATCATCAAAAACCCATCTTGATAGCTCCACCCCGCAATTCACAAAAACACTAAAACCTTTACTGGTGACGACCGGGACGAACATCGTAAGCGTTTTTTTGTTGTTCGTACCCAAGCATGGCGCTTTTCTTAAGAAAACAGAAATACCCCGGTACAGAAGGTGGCACTGCGCAACGTTTTATGCTTCTGACTCTCGCTTGTCACACAGAAGAAGAAGGGAGTCAGAAGACGCACTTGTCAAAACTATTCACACACTTCTTTGTTAACTGGCAAAACACATGGATATTTCAAGCAGCAGCTCCAGCGATGAAAAAACCTACGAGACCAGCAGCACTACATTCATCTTGTCTGCATTTCCTTCATCTACTTACTTTGTGTGTTAAGCAAAAACGTTTTGTGCTTGAGCGACACCAAGCTGTGCACTGTAGCTTAAGCAGCCAAAAGCGGCAACCTCATTTTTAACGGCAGTTGTTAATGCACGTCAAACCATAAAAAAAACAAGACCAAGGCGTTTTAAAAATTTTTTTTTTATGATGCTTTTACATTTGCCGTTTACGCTCTGGTGTGCAAACTCACATTGGTGCCCTTTTTTTAGTTACGAGGCGTTAAAAAATGTGTGCGATATTCGTACACGATATTCATCCAGGTGTGTGCAGGCCTTTACTTTACAGGCTTTTACTTAAATTGCGCCTTTAATTTACATTAAAGGGATACTTTGCCCAAAAATGAAAATTCTATCATTAATTACTCACCCTCATGTTGTTCCAAACTTGTAAATCCTTCGATCATCTTCAGAACACAAATTAGCATTTAACATAAACAGCAATGGAACTACCATGAACACTTTAGTACAAACTTTAATTTTATTCACCGATTTTTTCCCGGTCAGTCTCCTGGAACCACTGATGTCAGATGGACTATTTTAACAATGTCTTTTACTTATTTTCTGGGCCTTGAAAATGTCAGTTGCTGTCTTTGCAGGGCAAGAGAGCTCTTGGATTCCATTAAAAATGTCTTAATTTGTGATTTAAAGATAAAGGCCTTAAAGGTTTGAAACGCCGACAAGAATTTTCATTATTCAATGAACTGTACCTTTAAGGAATAGACCTGAAAATATGCTTATAATATGGTTTTATACTTTATTATTTATTTTTGGCAATATACTGAACAGGATTGTAACTCCCATAAAACAGCCAAATTCCTCGGTATATAACTGGAGTAAACACTGTATGTAGCTGCAGTGTGTATGTATTGTATGAATATAATTGCATCACTATATCCTCACATGACACAGTGTCCACAGGTTCTTTTACACACGTCATCCTGAGAAACAATTACCGTCAGTGCTTAAAAGACAATGGTATTTGTCCAAGGAAGTGTGTTTTGCACATATGAGGGAATGGGACAACAGGTCTGTGTGTAAGAGAACAGGATGGTGAAGAGAGAGGTTTTATTTAAACTGTTCTATACAGTTTTGATAGTACAGTATGTTTGCTTTGTTGGTTCAGCGAGTGACATATTGTAATGATTGGTATTTTTTTGTGACATTTTCACAAAACATTTTCCTATACACAGTATCACAGGATCTGAAATATTTTCTAGTCACATGTACTCCATTAATCTTTTACTTTATCTAATACTGTAACCTCACAGGGCCTCTGCTGCATGTTACACCCTGCACACACACACAAACCTCCACCAACGCAGAGTGTATATTGGTCATATCCATATTCCAAGTCACTCACATCAGCAGCATTCATATTTTCATCCTGTTGTGTAACCCGCCCTGTCCTCTTAGGTTTCTAGATGGCATAAACACTCTGATTCAGACTATGTTTGTATTTGTGATGTCATGCCATTTTGAGCCAATGCGCAGGGGATATGTGTGTCTGTTTTCATCTCTCGGGTCTGTGCTCACTCAGGTGTGTGTGTGTGTGTGTTGTCACGGTGATGAATGCCTGGCCCAGCTGGCGTGGGCAGGGGCCTTTGGCGATGCCACTGTGATGGACGAGGGCCACCAGAACAGTGGCGTTACCGCTGTGCCAGTCATAACCTTGAGCTCAACACACACACACACTCTCTGACTGCTGGTGAGACCTCTTCAGAGACATCAGATGCCAGAGGTTTTTGGCAAGCTTTTGACTGCTTTAGCACCATACTGCTCCGTTCTGTTTGACATTCATTTAAATATCTCTTAATGGTCGCACCTGCGTACATTAGCACACAGACACTGACACAATTGCTCTCATGCTCCTACAGTACTGCAGTAAATATATCAGGAAACTGTGCTACTTAAAGGGATACTCCACCCCAAAATGAACATTTGTCATTAATCACTTCTCGGGAACACAGTTTAAGATATTTTAGATAAAAACTCATTCAGGCCCATTGACTGCCAAGTAAATAAAACTGTTAAGGATCCAAAAAGAATGAAAAACATCATCAGAATACTCCACCTGTGGTTTAATCTGTCATCAGTGGTTTAATCTGAATTATGAAGTGACGAGAATATTTTTTATATGCAAAGAAAGTAAAAATATAACAACTTTATTCAGTAAACCGTAGCTCCATTTTGGAGAATATCCACAGGACAACGTACACTAGTCTGTCATCCGTTTTCTCTCAGTATTTATGTTTTGATTTGAACACAAACAGTGAATTATTGTAATGTGGCTGATAGAAGAGCATACATAGTCTGTTCAGTGGATATTCTCCAAAATGGTGATGCAGTGATTGCGGAGAGACACAGAGAAGACAATTTGTTGAATAAAGGCATTTTTTTGCTTAGCGTACAAAAAGTATTCTTGTTGCTTCATAACACAACTGTGCTGAAACATTGAAAATCATAAGAAATGCTTCTTGAGCGACAAATCAGCATATTATTGATTTTATGAAGGATTTATAAAGGATCATGTGAAAATGTTGAAATTGAAAAAAAAAGAAATTATTTTAAATTGTAATGATATTTCACAATAAAGGCAACCCTGGTGAGCTTAAGAGATATGGTAACAGTTTAGTATAACGACTAATTATTACTATTAACTAGTTGGTTAGTATGCACATTATTAATATATTGGCTGTTTATTAGTTCCTATAAATATTACATAAACTGGATGACTATATATACATCCCTAATCATACCTAATATTTAAACGTAACAGCTACCTTACTATCCAGTAGTCACAGTTAATGGTTTGTTAATAATGCTGGATTATAATTAATAATAACAAGCTTGCTTTATTTTGTTGTATTCATGTTGTATATCATGTATTTCATTATTTAATTTCATTCACTTGTTATAGTACTTGGGTATCTGGCACAATTCGGCTCACCGTGTGTGCATGCGGCGAGCCTTCCAACGGAACAAAGGAGCGGCGGACACGAGGAGCATAAACTTCAAAAAATATTTAATAATAAAGAAAACATCAAAACAAAATAAACAGCTGACGGGGCAGCAACAAAAGACACACACGAGGATTCCCACAGAACACAGGAGTACACGACATTAACAGGACATGAATTCTAACAAAAAGACAGAGGTATTTAAACACATACAAATCAAAGGCAAAAGTGAGGG
>JAUCNO010000236.1:19379219-19399139 GCA_032353835.1 Enteromius viviparus | reverse complement strand
TTAATTTTTTTGAATGCAGCAATACAGTTAGCCAATGATTTAATTCATAAGTAGGTTTTTTCAACTATGAAGCCTGGTTCTGATGGCTTGCCAGTATTTTTTGTGACTTGCGATTTACATTGCAGTTTTTAAAACAATAAATCTATATAATAAACACCAGGTTTGTTACGCATATTTTAGAGCCGGTGTTTTGACTCGAAACTCAGTTGCATTCCAGTATTCATTTGATATTTACAGATGCATTGTCAATATGACTTTCTCTTTGTGTGTGTGTGTGTGTGTGTGTGGTGCATGCAGGTGTGCTTGAAAGTGTCTACAGTTTCTCTTCCTGTCAGATAGCATTTAAGATTTTTAGAGAGTATTGAAAGTTAATAATACATTTTAAAATGTCATTTGTTCCTGTGATGGCAAGTGAAATATTAAGCATCCATTTTTCTAATCTTACGTGTCACATGATCCTTCAGAAATTATTTGGACATGCTGATTAGCATTTCTTTCAAGGTTTTTTGATGAATAGATAATTCAGATGAACAGCATTCTTTTTAATGAGGTAGAAATAAATGACAAAGGTTTAAAAAATTGTAAAAAGAAACATTAAGATTTAAAATTCAGCACAGATGTATTCAATACTAAAACTTGATTGGTTCCTGCGACAAATTAATTCGTGGCTACTGACCATGTTTTATTAACTTTATTAACTGCTTATTAATAGTTAGTAAGTTAAGTTTAGATATTGGGTAGGATTAGAAATGTAAAATATGTCTTGCAAAATATTTTCTTTATAAACAGCCAAATGTTAATAACAGACATGTCAATAAGTAGTTAGTTAATGAGAATCGGTACCTATACTAGTGCTACCCATCATCTTTTACATTTGACCAAAAAAATGCTATTAAATGAGAGACATGCAGAATGGTCTACAATAATTTTTTTCTGTATGATTCAACCATACAAACGGGTCAAGTGACAGTTTTAACGTTTGCCCATGGTTTCTGTCAGAGGGGTGTGTATGCTGCAGTTGGAATAGAGTGAGTAAATGAGCCTGTGAAAATCATCATGTTTGCCTGCCTCCGATTTACTCTGCAAATATGACCTCACATTTGCGTGAGAGCACATGGTCTGATGTGTTTTGTTGACTCTACAGCTCAAAAACAAGTAAGAGAGAAAGAAGGATCCATCTTCTCATCACTCTCTCTAGTCTAGTCATTCTCCTCACACACAAACTGACAAATCTGCAGCAAATCTGCATGATGCGATCATGTCAACATGTGCAGAGAAGGTTTCCGGCGTCTTGTTAAATCCATGTCATGAAGGATTCAGGGCTGTTCTGGTGTCCGCTGAGTGTGTGTAGAAAATAACATGCACTCAAACTCAGCTTGGCATAAGTATAGTCTACTCTATACATCATTTCTTTTATAATACACAGCAGGCTTCCCAGAGAAAAGTAGCAGACATTGTGTATTCTGATAAAAAGATTCACAGGCGATTGTTGATTTACTTCTCATTGTCTCTGCATATATAAACTGAGGAAGGAAAACCGAAGCACTTTAGCTTTAATGATCGTATTTCATCTGGTTGAAGGATCAGATTCTGATTGGACTGATTTGAAACTATCTTAGCAACGCTCTTCAAACATGTCATTATGCTTTACTGTGCATCACCAGATAAGCCTTTTCCCAGTTACCTCTTTGTTTTCCCTGACCTTCTGCTTTCTCTGTTGTCTTACACACATACACACACTCATAGCGCCTAAGTGCTGTGTGTGATGTGTACTAAATTACTGTTTTGCTGCTCTGAATGGAGTAAAATGGAATACATTATTCTGTTTCTCTAAATTACATATCAAAGGAGGACGAGCGAGAGCTGTAGAGAGAGAGAGAGAGAGAGAGAGATCTGATATCAAAGAAGTAAGATATCTCAATCTCTACGGAAGGAAGGAAGCGAAATAACTAGGCAAGAAAAAAAGGAAAGTGGAGATGAAAGCTACTGAAAATGTATCTGCCAAAGGGGAGAGCAAGTGTGTGTGTGTGAGCAAGCATCTTTATGTATTTGTGCCTGTTTGTGGCTGTTTCTTCCCAAACACACCTCTGTGTGAACTGTCCCAATATTGTGTTATCTAGATGATCCTTGAAACCTTGGCAAAACAGGAAACGGAAATCTGGTTGATTTGTGAGGCGGTAAATGAGTCTAACATTTGTGTTTTTTTCCACATATTGTCATTAAAACTGGTATTAACTCAAACTAAACTTAAAGGCAGGGTAAGTGATTTTTCAAAAATGCCGGGTCGGGGCAGAGTACCAAACAAACTTGTAGCCAATCAGCAGTAAGGGGCGTGTCTACTAATGATGTGGAGGAGAGTGTGTTCAGTGAACAGCCCGAGCCGAAAGATAAGGCAGAATGATAAGGCAAGAAGTAGGACCCACATAAATACCGATGTGTTGCGCAACTTGCGTCCGGTGTAAACAGTGTCACTGATTATAATGACTTTAATAGTATCTTTTTTTGTGCCGCGTAGACGTGGTGTAACATTGGTTTTGCTTTGTTTTTCACAGAACTAATCATTGCCTGGGCTGCGTAGGCTACATGTGTGGGGGGCAGAGCTATCAGGGGCGAGACTCTTTTGGAGTAGGGGTGTTTTTTTTTTGGTGATTTCAAATATCAACTTTGGCATCCAGAAATCATATTCATTCTATATCAACTGAAAAAATCTATCTAGTTTCAGTTAGCTGCCGAGGCAATATTTCTCATTTTTCGTTTATTTTAACTTGATGTACTAATTAGAACAATGAAAACTAGAGATGCACCGATTGCAAATTTCTTGGCCAATTCTGATTTCCAATTTTACAGTTAGTGTGACCTGCTGATTTTGATTTTTGCCTATTTCGATTTTTTTTAAAGAACTGTAATGAAAGCATATAATATTCATTTTAAATTTCTTCTTTAAATTTATTTTATAACTTTACAGGATCTTCTCACAACAAAAAAATGTAAACAAAAAGGTAAAGTGCGTTGTAAGGTATAAAATAGAGTTACAGTATATAACTAACATTAGTATAGTTATACTAACAAACTTATACATTTTTTATAATAAAATAAATAATAAATCAATAAACATTACAGATATTCTCACAACAAAATAAAGTGCTTTGCACCTTAAAAATGTAGAAATATATAACTAAAAATGATAGCTAGCAAAATAAGCTTGCCATACAAATTGCATGTGCACTCATTTGCATTGAAAAGACGGGTGTTGACGATTCTCTCAGAACGCATCTTTGATTATTCGCATGGTGTGACTGTCACTCATGTGTTATTTTGGGTATTTGTCAGCGATTTCTCAAACCCTGTTGTCGAGTCATAATCCCGGCAGATGTCACTGATCTGGGCCGGTCATACAAAAAACCAACCGATTACCGTCAATCGGTGCATCTCTAATGAAAACTAAGTAAACTAAGACTAAAAAAAATTATCTAAAAATTAAAATGACACAACTAAATTGAAAATGGAAAATAAATAAATAAAAATAATATGATTTTTTTTAGGGTCTATAACATACTTTAATAAAAAATTCTCAATGGTATTATAAAAAAAACTGACCCCGCCCCTCTCTTCTGTGGAGAGACAAGCTGAACATAGATATGTGTAGATTACACCTTTTAAGTATAATTTGGATCTGGTCTGGTTCCAGTTGCGGGAGATAACAGTTGCAACATTACCGTTTTAATATTTAACAGTATGTCAAAACAACAGAGCTGCACACATCACAAGTGTTCAGTGCTGTTTGTGGTAATGATCTTTGGCTGCTGTCTCTTCTAATACTTTTAATTAGCTCCAGATGCACTTCTTTTCAACTATTTTTGCTACATTTGCAATTACTTCTCTCCCTGCTATAGACAGATGACAACAGTAGCACAGAATAAGGTTGATAAGTGTTGATATGTGAAAAGTTGATACTTTTGTTAGAACGCTTTAGAAAATGAGAATGCAGCAACTGATTAAACAGTTCATCCTAACTTAATATTCATATCCACTTGGCCAAAACTGGTGAAAAAATTCATATTATTAATTATAAAGATTAATATCTTTTTGTAGAAATATTCTCATACATTCTCAGTTTTGACCCCATTTTTGGAAAGAACTACTGTTGTCCACAAGGAAATTAGTTTAAACAAAAACTATTGAGTAGTTCTGTTGCAATACAGAGGCTGGATCTTTCGGATCATTAATTGGACATCTCTGCTGTAGAATATGCCTCCCCTGACAAGATTTGTTGTTGTATTAACTTTCATAACATGGTTAGCTGTTCAAAAGTGAGCTTGATGGCCTGATTGACTGTTTAACAATGTGATTAGCATAATCACTGCAATTTATCAGCTAAATTATGCATTGCGTGATTTCTCCTTTTTCTCTGTGTGTGAGTTTTTTGGTTTGCTTCCACAGTGTGGTGAGCAAAACGTTTTTGGCTTGTATTTTTGTAATTAGCAAGTTTCGCAGAACCATTAAAAGCATATGGTCAAGACTGTAAACTCGCAGTCAGCGTAGATTTACACAACCACGCCAACACACGCTGTTTTTATAGTTGTGTGTCGCATAGAGAGAACAGCTCACAGCTGGGAACAATGCTGACCTTTTCTCCTTCGCTGCATTCCTGCTGTCTGGGAGAGAACTGTGTGTGTGTGTTTGATGCTGAGAGCTGTACTGTGGTAAGGTAACACAATATTTCCTTTACAGTTTGACAGTCTTTGTTTTTATATGTCTTTTTTACTTTCTATTAGAGCCAGGTAGCTTTTATTGGCTTGGTAAAAAAAAAAAAAGTCAGAGGTCCTGAGGAGTCAAGAGAGGCATGCCTTTTAAAAAACATGAGAAACTAATTGACACTACAGACAGAGTTAATAAATAAATGAATGTGTTTCTTTTGTATAATAGTTTTGGGGATGTGAGTAGAGGCAGTGCTTCCACATTATAATCAGTATCAATTATCAACATTTTTTGCCTAGTATTACTCCAAAGGTCTTTTAAAAATATGTTCAAAGAACACTCATTCTCACCAGGGCTGTAGTTTTGAAACGGATATATTGTAAAATATTAGTTCAATTTAAATAGCTTAGTTTTGAGCCGAATTTTGAGCTGAAAAGCTGAATTTTCAACAACAGTCATCCAGCATTTCAATGTAAAATTATTCTTTAGAAATACTGTAATATGCTGAAATGATGCTAAATTAACATTTATTATTAATATCAATGTTGGAAATGGATTTATTTATTTATTTCAGGATTCTCTGGTCAATAAAAAGTTCATTAGAACAACATTTATTTAAATATATAAATTATATAAATATTAGTGCTGTCAAATGATTAATCATGAATAATCACATACAAAATAAAAGTCTTTATTTACATAATATATGTGTTCATGCTGTGTTTATTTATTATGTTTATATTAAAATACACACATACAGTATATACTTAGAAAGTATTTACATGTAAATGCATTTATATATTTATTTTCTTATATTTGATATTATATTTAAATATATTTAATATATAAACATAACATATTGTCATTAAATATATACATGCATGTGTTTGTATTTATATATACCTAATAAATATACACAGTACATACAAATATATAAAAAACTTTTATTTTGATGTGATTAATCATGATTAATCCGTTGGCAGCACTAATAAATATACATTCACAATGATGTAAAGGCATTTACTGTCACTTTTATTCAATATAACATTTTTGTAGAAATGCCAGCAGAAACATTATAGGTCTATGTGGGTAAAAAAAGTGTGTTCATAACCAATTGAAAGTATTTCAATAGCCTTATAGAAGGACACAATGGTTTGACCAATTAAAAACTTTAAAATGAGTCAAACATGGCCTTCGGCCTACAATTGCTATTGCTTTATGAAGGCAGTCGTGACACCAGCTGCTTGTTTTTGTATTTCCATTTTCTGTTTTGATTCTGTACTTTGATATGATGAAAGCGCTGGTCAGAGAGATTTGGATTTAGCAAGTGTGTGTGTTTGAGATTACGGTGACTTTGAGAACTGATGACTAACCGATCCTGTGTGTCCTCTGGCTGTTATCTCTGCTTTAGAGGGAGAGCAAAAGTAAAAGAGAAAGGCTGTCCTCAATTTCTCCTCCCAAATGCACACCGAGCTTAAAATGTGTGTAAAATGGCAGTGAGCTGCATCGTTGGACTAACTCAATCTAGTAGGATGTCCTGTGAATGACTGAATAACTGCAGCTCACATTCTTCTTACACTGCATCACTCTTTCTCTCTCTCTGTGCTGAAGTTAAGCATGATTTGGCCTGAGGAGTCTGATCTAGTATAATAACGTGCGCGTGTGTGTGTGAGAGAGAGTGATGGAAGAGTTCTACAGACCTACGGCTGTTTTTGTCTCTCTCTGATTGCACCAAATATATCCAATTATTCCTAGGGCCTGAGAAATGTGATTGTGTGCGTGTCTGGTGTCTCTGAGGGTTTGTGCGAGCATGTGTGTGTTTCATCTTTGATTCCTTCCATCTTTTGATCAGCCATTCGTTTCCACATTGACAAAGCTATTTTAGGCTGATTTAGCATTTGGTCTTAGACACACACACACACACATATATATATAAAGCGATGGCCAGACATATGCTACCTCACTCACTTTAATGGTGTCTGTGCTGATTGGAGGAAAGGGATCCATGATCTTCCTGCTCTGCAAAATTGATTTTTATAGAGAGACAGAAAATCTAGGAGAACGGACACGAAGGAATGAGAGCCAAATCTGTGCTTCATTTTAATCAAGCAGGTAGCAGGGCTGACCAATGAGACGCCTCGGCTGCAAATTAAACCATTGTCTGGGGTCCTGAGAGTCGACATGAGGTTAATGAATTTAAAAAGAGCAGTCTGTGCGTTTCCAGATGATGAGTTTAAGAAAGATAGGGGCCAGGAGGGTCTGTGTTACCGCAGTGATGGGACATGATGGGCTACAACCCCTCACCTTCATTTAATTAATTGTGTGTGTGTGATGGCAGGTCGGTTGGAAGGTGTTTTGTCCCTTTTTTCTGTTTTAATGTTATTGTTTTTGTGTAATTAAGTTATCAATCATTTGGATCATTGTAGTTATGTTTGCTGCTGAATGTGGTTTTGTTTGATGTTTTGTCTTTGTGGGTGATCACAGACCAAAATCCCCCAGCTGTGCTAGGGCAAACAGGAAATGAGGCAGGAAGTGGAAGCTTGTGTCCCACTTCAGCTCTCCAGATACAGCAAACACTGGCTTTCCTCTTCCTACCACAGCATAGACTGGCACAGTGACCTGCAGTTATATAATCCACAAACAATCAACACATTCTCTGAACCTGCTCAGAGCCCCTCAAACGACCAATCAGAGCCCATGCTCTGGATGACTAATTGAAATTTAGACCAATGATGAAGTCGTGGAATGGGATGTTTATGGAAACATTTATTGGAAGTTCAGACCATATTCTGGAATCCAAGAAAGATTAGAATCTCCCTCTTCAATTAAATTCATTGTGTGTTAAAGAATGCGTTTATTCCCAGAGCATTTTCAATAATACAGGCTGCAGTGAGAATTGGTGAATAATAAAACTAAAATAACAATACTGCAGATTGAGTGAACAACTAGTGTTAACAGATAAAAAAAATCAACAACATAATAAAGTAAAAGTAGAGCATAAACTGAGAAAGTGTCTAACAATTAAATAAACAAAAATGTATTAATTAAGTAATAGATCTATGGTGCCCCAAAAGGGACATGGAGATGAGAAAAAAATGTATTCCCCAAAGAAACTTTACATAAACATTGTTTGAACTAAAACATTTCTTAGGAGAACGCAGAGATTTTTCATGCAAACACAAAAGTTTTAATAGGATGCAAAGTTTCTTGGGAGCACAAATGCACAGCTTTTTGGAAATGCTAAACTTTTGTGTGGAAATGCAAAACCAGTTTTTTATGCTTTTATGCTAATATAAGAAATGAGGCAGAACTGCTAATATGCATCTTATGCTAATACACAAAAACTTTTCTTCCATCCCTTATTCTTTTAGCACCATGTCCCTTTAGGGGCTCCCTATACCCCCAAAATGCTGAATATGTTATCGATTTTATTTGTGAAACTCAAACATGCTCATCTTCCAATTTGGTTTGTCAGCCAATCACACATCAGTGTGGCCCATTTATTTGAATTCCTTTAAGCTTCTATTGTGTTGTTCAGACAGATATTTTTAGATAAACCCAGACCTAACATAAAAAGACTAGATGAACGTGATAATAACAGCAATAATGAAACTCTTTCATGTTTTTGTTGGTTAATGCTGATTGTTAACTCATTCACACTGAATATTGCACCTTGTCGCAACGTGTGACCAAACCTGCCAAAGTCGCAAACATTCATTCAGACTCCCTGTCATCATTTATTCCAGTGTCGTCTGTTTTTAGCGCTTCTCGCACTAAATGAGAAGCATTCGCAGTCTCTCTAGCAGCTCTCCACTCACCGTTTCTTCATAACGGCCTGTGTGTTTCTGATAAGTGCTAATCTCCACTCATCTCAAACAGAGCTCTCTGCAGCTCTCCAGACCCTGTGCGCTCTCTTTATTTGTGTACTCAGGCGGGAAGAGAGTTTAGGAGAATGTAGCTTTTTTTAATATCTTGTCTGCAAGTTTTGTCCATTCTCATTGCCAAGTGTTATATTTTGCAGGTGTAAAACGAAGGTGTATCCAGACGATCTCCCACGCACCAGTGTGGTCATTGTGTTTCATAATGAAGCGTGGACCACTCTGCTCCGAACGGTCCACAGCGTCATGAACAGGTCACCGAGACACCTGCTGGAGGAAATCGTGCTGGTGGATGACGCCAGTGAGAGAGGTGAGTGTGCGCACACTAGATTTCGCCAGTGTTTTGGAAACCAAATGTTTCCACAAGGATAATAAAACCTGAAATCTCCTACAACGTGGAGAGCCAAGGGTGATACGTTTAACAGCTTTAGAGCTTTGGAAACATGTCTTAAAGAGATGTCATCTACTGGAATGCCTCTCTTGTGTACACGCCAACAAGTTAACTAGAGATTACAGGTTATATGAAGTTTTAAATATGGCTATTTTCTTATACAAACATCGCTTCAGTAGGCCTTTATTAGCCACCCAGAGCCACGTGGAGTGCTTTTTATGATGCATGGATGTACTTTTTTAATGCTTGGAAGAGCCAGGCCCTTTTTCAGTAATAACTTCAATTGTGTTTAATGAAAGAAGAAGTCATATACACCTAAGATGGCTTTGAGGATGAGTAAATCATGGGGTAATTTTACTTCTTGTGTAAACTGTCTGTTTAGTTTAAGGTTAGAGGATAGAAAGCAGTAAAACCAAGGAGGTCAACAAAACGTTCCCACCATTTAAGGAAAC
Source organism: Enteromius viviparus (assembly GCA_032353835.1). Classification (NCBI taxonomy): domain Eukaryota; kingdom Metazoa; phylum Chordata; class Actinopteri; order Cypriniformes; family Cyprinidae; genus Enteromius; species Enteromius viviparus. Next base: position 19,389,720 of record JAUCNO010000236.1, on the reverse strand, counting down.
CAAATGTTGCTGAGCATGTGTGTATGCTGAAGCATTTTCTTTGTTCGTTAAAGTTACAGTTCACCCCAAAATGTTCTCATCATGTTTGTTAAAACATGTATGACTGACTTTTTCCATGAAACGCAAAAGTAGATATTTTGAAGAACTTTCATACGGCTCTTTTCTAAACTATAATGCCGCTTTTCCACTGTGTGGTACGACTCTGCTCGTTACGGCACGGCTCAGTTCGGCTTGGTTTGCGTTTCTAATGCAGTTTAGTACCACTAAAGTGGGCGGGATTATTCATGTGTCGTTATAGTTGCGCCGCCTCTACTGCCGTGATGACATCGTAAAAGCGCCACAAACAAACACACAAAAATGGAGCATATCGACGGAATGGAGTTCTTCATTCTCGGCTTGTGGATGTTTTTAACATCAAGACGAAGGAGTTTGTTTTAAAAGAGGCTGATGGCAGCCAAAGAAAACGCAACTAAAAAGATTTATTAATACAAAAAGGTGCGTTTCTTCAAACAAAAACATTGCGTCGGATCCTTCGCTGGCTGTCCTGATTTAAATCTAGCAGGTCTGTTGTGTCTCGTGTCGCAACTTCAGTGATGCAGTAATGACGATTTTCTCCGGCCAATCAGTGACCAGCAGAGTTTACACGTCACGTTTTGGTAACGGTTCGACTCGCTTGGAACCTTGGCTGAGGTGGTACTCCCAGTGGAAAACCCCCCAAAAGTGAGCTGTACTGAACCGTGCCGTACTATGCAAGTGCAAATTAATGAGGCTTTGTCAAATGACAAAAAAACCCACAATTGTAGTCTATATGATATAGATGGTGTTCTCTAAGACCTTTGTGTCTAAAGAAAGGAATAAAGCCATTTTGTACAAAAAACCCCGCCTTGTATTGTATGGAGTAAGGCTTAGGGATTTTGCTATACATGTTTCTGTGGGTGAATCGAAAAAGAGAAGTCAGGAAATAAAGGAAAAAGAGTGAGGAAATAATAGCAATATTTAGGGTGAACTGTCCCTTTAAAATGGTTGTGTAACAAATTTTTTCTTCCGTTTTGTGATGTTCATTTGATTGAAATGCTTGATTGTTGATTGGATGGAGGCAGATCTGAATGCGAAGCGGGGTTGATTTTAAGAGAGAGGGACTTGGTTTAAGCAGACTACTGGAAGATATATTTATAATATTTATAATATTATGGATCTTGTATGAATTGTCTACTTAGACCTTTCATTTTGACAGATGTATGTGGTGCTGAATGCTGAAATGTGGGATGATAGCACAGACATCTCTCACATGCACAAATATATGCTTTCACACAGATCTCTAATTTAAGATAAGGACATTGTACTGCAGCACTCCAGAGATAATGACGTGGTTCTGTTTCCACTCTTTGAAAATGCCTGTATCATGCCAGCTCCGCTTTCACTGTGAGCGTTTTGTGTGTTTGTGTGCAGTGAAAGGGAACAGAACACATCTGGAGGAAAAAGATGGCCGGTGACCTTGTTGCATATTCACGTCAGTGATGAAATGTGATTTACGCACTGGAAAACGAGTGTGTTTGTTAAGACAGATTTATACAGAGAGAGAGAGAGTGTGTATGTTCAGCCTGTCGTCTCTGACTAGCTCTATTGTGAGTCTGCTGCTGTGTGGGTTTGCAGCTAGTGTCTTGTCTTTATCTGCTGCACTAACCTGTTATTTGGCTAGATTATGGGATTAGTGGATTAGTAGGTGTAATTAATACATACCTGGAATTATATTATCATTAGCCCACACATACACACACACTCTCACATATGCACTCACTAAGTATTATTATTTTTAGCATAGAGATCCACTATATATATGTATATATATGTGTGTATTGGATATATTTTGGTTGATATGCAGATATTGACTTTGTCTTTGTTGTTGCATTTAGGTTGCCTTTGATGTAATTAGTTAAAATAAAAAATAATTATATATATATATATATAAAACTAATGTTTTCTTTGAAAAGAATATGTACATGTAGAATAATTTACATTGTGGTTTGGTATTAAAAATACAAAGTAATATACAAAATCGATTATATATATATATCTCCAATTTAGCAGTTATTGACAATAAGTATAGCTTTGTTGGTATTGGCCAGCAATTGTATTACATCTTTGAATAGGCATATCATTATTAGAGGTATTAGAACCACTCGAGAGCTATTAAATACTTGTGGTATGAAAAGGTCTTCATATTTCTAGCTCTCTTGTATACTGTGCATCTCATTCGCTGTGGTTTAAATTTTATTAACTTCTAAATGATATATACATTGTTCTATTGAGTCTAACACCTTACTCTAAAACTCATTAAAATGTCAAAATGACTAATTTCTATACATAAATCAAGTTATCATAAGAATTTCTCTTGCTCTGCAGTGAATCCTGGGAAATCTGATTTAGCCGGTGTCGTACTTATTAGTGTAATTATTCAATCCAGGTGTTGACAGACCTGCTTCATCCCCCCCCCCCCATAGCCCTGAATCATTTTCTCCATCACTGCACTGCTGTCGTCTCTCCCCCAGCAGTGATGTGAGTGCTGAGGCTGTGACACTGAACTTTTACTGACACTGCAGTATATCGGAACGCACCGTTATGTACAACTCCCTCGCGTATGCGTTGTATGCGCACCATCCGCACAGTCTCAAAAAATGGCGAGCTGCACAGATGTCCATGAGCTTTCCTGATGACAAAAATTACATAATGAGGACGGTGCGTGGACGGCAGAAGTATACTTTGGCCTTGACTAACAACTTGTGCCAGCCTTATAATACTGTTTGCACTGAAATACTACAGTGATGCACAGTGAAGCATTAGCGCTGAAAAGACATGGTCACAGTTTGTATTGTATTTTTGTATTGTAATAGAACATGCATTTGTAGGAGCTTCCCTTTCAGGCACAAAATATATGGGAGGAGAGTATTAAAATGAACCGTGCCGGCATGATTTACTAAATTTAGAAAAAAAATTGTAACCAGACTGTTTTGGGGTCACTACTGACTTCCATAGTAGGAAAAATACTATGGAAGTCAATGGTGAATCAAAGTTAACCAAAATGACATTGATAAATTTTCATGTTTTAAGTTTATTTTTATAGGCTGTGTTGAGGGAGACATCAAGTTTTGGCCCTTGCAAATCCCTGTTATGCCACTGACTCGTGACCCGAGAGGTCAGGAGCATTTCAGCTGACTTTAGAAGTGTGTCCTGCGGGTCTTTCACTGGCATTGGTCTCGTTGGCAGCTGCTCCGGAGTGCTCTGACCTCTGTATACATGACCTCTGCGTGACTCTGTTGGCCTCCAGCGTCATTTCAATGTCTGCTGAAAGCCCTGCACGAGTGCTCCATGTGACCCGGCTCGGGGTGTACAGCTCTAGGGTGAACATTCACTCACAAACACAGACAGCAGCCAACCAAACTGCTGAAAGCACTGTGATGTGATGACCCAAACACACATGCAAAAACTTACATCGAACTCTGTTAGGACACTTGGTTATTGTTTTAATAGGATAAGAAGAGGAGGAAGAAACAAAATTGTCAGTGTTGTGAACCCACATTGTCTTCTTTTAATACTGCAGCTCAATTGAGTACATTTGCTGAACTGGGATTTGTGAGGAACTGCAAGGGGTTTGTGAGCTGATGAAAAGCTAAGAATTAATGGAATGATGACAATGTAAAATTGTAATAATGTAAAACTCTTGGAGATTTCAAATAAATATTTAGGTTTAAGGGGTTTGACTGACAAAAAATCTTTGGGAATCCCTGCTCTAGGCTATTACAACATGAATAACTTATTTAACATGTTTGGCAGTCTGAGGCACAAAACTGGCTTGTTCTGTTTCATATCAGTGAATCTGCTCACTTCAAACCGTCATTGGAAACGCTGACCTTACAGTTTCAGAGGAGCACTATTTATCTGAAGGACGCACTAGAGAAAAAAACTTTGTGTTTTTTCCATTTTATTGATTCTCTCTTTCTCTCAGGGTTTTTCTTTGTATTTCTTATGCTCTCTGTTATCAGATATATGGTTTGCAATGGAAAGTAAATAGTGAAGGTGAAGCTTTTCCTAATTGGCTAGTTCAAACAGTAGGTGTGTTTTCATGGTCAGCATCAAGTTGTAGTCTTTGTTTCCTGGATTTTGCATCGGCTTCAAGTAATTTCTTAATCTCATGGCACATGTATATAATGTACATTGTATATGTGTACAGTGACGTTCTTTAAACTAATTTTTACCAACAGAAAGCAGTATGGTTTGAAAGTGACTTCATATATTGCTGCACTACTGACTTACTGTATAGCATTTCACTGTATCGACAAAAACATTGATCAAAATAATTCCAACATTGTTCATTTTTGTGTTACCTGTGCCTTTAAGATCAGAGGTAGTGCAATAGAAAGCATTATTACTCCCGTATAAAACCAATACAAGTCCCACCATGACAGAAAAAGCGCAGCCAGAGTAACTGTAGCCACATCAGAATTTAGTCTGTAGGTGAGAGACTGCAGAGACTTTGACAGAGTGTTCATCCAAGAGTGCTTTGAAGCTTCATTTGAAGCCTGTGACACACACACACACACACACACACACACACACACACACACACACACACACACGCCTGTCTAACCACTGCAACATTTTGACAGATTCAAAAAAGACACATCGATGTCTTCTTTTCTCACTCTGTCACGCACACATGCACCAGTTCGGTCGGTAATAGATTGACTGCGCAGGTCACGTCCTGCATAAGAATAGCTGCCAGCCCCCCTCCTCCCTCATCTGTGCTAATCTGCTTCTCCTGTGGAGAGATAAAGACCCAAATTCTTCCTCTCATCTTCCTGCCGCTCAATTTTGTCCTCTAATGATGTCCTCTCTCGTTCCCCTTCCTTCTCTTTCCGCCCACTCTCTCTTCCTCCTCTCTATTTCCACTTAAACGACTAGAGGAATAAGGCAGGATATTGATTTACGTGTGCATAGATTTACTCACGTGGATGCAGGGAATGATGAGTGGAGCTCATTTGAGCGGGGCATCCGTTTGACGTGTTTTATACAACATGTAATGGAGTTTGCAATGCATTTAATTTACATATTTGCACCTTAAAGTGGGAAATATTGCAGGATGGAACTTAGCTGTTGTCAGGTTGTTTATATGTGTGAAGAAGTTAAAGAGACAGCAAATAAAGCTTTTCTTTCCTGGCTGAATGTGAAACTGTGTCTGTTTCTAGAGTGTTTTAGGGGGGTCGCTGGCATCAGAAATCCCTGCTGCTCCTGCTGTCTTTGTAGTTCAGAGCGTTCTGTTCTGTTCCACATACAGTATCACACCTCAAATAAAGCATGAGAGAGCAGATAAACCCTCCCTGAGACTGTACTGCACAGACGTGCCCTGCCGTCAGATGTCTTAAAGGCTTGTGATTGGATCTCTGCGTGTTAGCCATACATAGATTTTTTTTTTTGGGGGGGGGGGGGGGGCAGATTTAGACCAGCTTACAGATTTTATTTGTTGATTTCGTTAAAATAATCTCTAAAACTAACATGAAAATCCTGTCATTCTGCTCATCCGTGTTGTTTCAAATCAGCAGGATGTTAATGGCTTGATGTTGGACAACAGGAGGCCTTTAAGAAGCATTGATTTACAAAATACATTTTAACCATAAATGTGACTGTAAATGAATGCTGATGTTTCTCCGTCTCAGTCTGTCCTTTATGTTTCTGAACGCAGTTTGAATAATCTTGTCAGGCCATTTACTGGCTTTTAACTGTCTTATTTGATCTAAACAGACAGCGCTAGTATCCCACCGCAGTAACTTTAGATCTGTATTTAAAGATGGCTGCTGTAGCTGAGGATTGTTGTTCCGCATGAGCTGTGTTAAAGCGTTGGAGTCTCTGGCAGCGTGAACCCAACCGCCCACAGCAGATGCTGATGTAGAGCAATACTTGGTTAATGATTGAAGTGGGGGGAAATTATTACATAAAGGTTTCCTGTACATCATCAAGACAAAAAAAAATGCCCCCTCACACACCTTTTTAGGCAATAATCATTATATTTCAAGAGCTTCACTTCAGCGTGAAAAATATTGTTGTTGGCAGCCACATAAAAAATACAATTTTAACAGAAAAATAAACCATCAGCTGGCTGGAAGCATTTGTAGACTATTGAACGAATGATCATGCAGTTAGAGAGAGGTAATCAACAAAACAGTTATAAATGTTTCTCTAATTATAATATTCTCCACCCAAATTTTTGCATCATGCCATGGCGAAAATATGCATGTGGTTTGAAGCTAGAAAGGTTTCGCTTTGCTAAACATCCACGGATGGATAGTAAGCGAAGGTGTGATTTTGACTGATGTAATGTATGTATTTATGACGCAAGTGTATAATTATTTATCTTTGTGTGTGTGTAGACTTCTTGAAGAGGCAGTTGGAGCAGTATGTGCGGAAGTTGGAGGTTCCTGTCAGGGTGGTACGGATGGAGCAGCGCTCGGGCCTGATTCGCGCTCGGTTGAAGGGGGCGTCCATCTCCACAGGTCAGGTGATTACCTTCCTGGATGCCCACTGTGAATGCACCACCGGCTGGCTTGAGCCTCTGCTCTCTCGCATCAAACTTGACAAGTAAGTACTACTACTTTTAAGTTGCAACACTTAACATTTTAACATTGTTACTCTAGTATCCAAAACTGACTTTTCTTCCCTAGTATGTGGTGCTGGATATACTGTGAGGTAATAGTATGTGGGACCTACAGTATTTATGTGAATAAAACTGTAAAAATTTGATTTTAATGATTTAAATTCAATTAGTAGATTTGCTTAGCTATTTATTTACCTATGAGGGTATGTTTTTAAAAAGAAATAATGAATATATTTTCTTTTAGAGTTGGTTCTAGATGTTTTGAGGCTAACTTCTAGTCTACTACTATATATTAATTAAAATTCTATAATAATAATTATTGTTAAATTAATGTAAAAAAAATTATTTCACAGGATTTCTAGGATTTTTTTTTTTTTGTTGTGATTTTTGCGATCAATAATTTCCGTAATTGGTAACAAATTTATTGCACATTAACAAGAGTCACTGAATTCACGGAACATAAAATAATATGTGTGTTTATGTGTATTTTTAATAAGAGGATAAATCTCTGAAGACACATGGTGTGTGTGTGTGTGTGTGTGTGTGTGTGTGTGTGTGTGTGTGTGTGTGTGTGTGTTTGTGTGTTTTGGACTGCACCAATGGAACACTAACCAGATGTGATGTTCTTCAGTCTGGCATTTCCTCAAAACCCAGTGTGCATGTTTGAAGATATAATAGACTTTGACTAATAAGTCAATCAGAGTGTTAGGTATTTATTTGTGATGTTGCCAGTTATCTTTTTTTTCCCTCCGAAATTCAGAATTTTGTTAGTAGGCTAGTTGGGAAATAGCATTCCACTAGTGGATTTATGACTCACACATATATGCGGTCACAAACACAAAAAATGTTACACCCAGCATGCCTTTCATTTCATTTCTGCAATTTGTGGTGGAACATAAAAACAAACCAGTCATCTTCGCACACACTTTCCTTCCCGCCCTTTTGGCATGTTGGTTTGCAGAGAGCGGAGCGATCAATAGCTTTTAGAGTTTTTTTTTTTCCCTCCGTCCTTTATTACATTTTTGTAGTTGGGTTTCACCTTAGGCTGCATTTGTGTCTGAAATGGAGAACTTGTATAGGGTATAGAAAGACGAACTCACTTTCATCTGATTTTGATTCTTTGAAGATATATGCAGAGTATTTCTCCCCACTTCTAAACACGCGCACATGCTCACATACACATGCTGATTCTCTGTGTTGTCTTGCCCCGGGCGGCCTGTTGGGGCATCATTAGCAGATGAAGCTTCAGTCTGTTGAATTTAGGAAAGGAAAGTGTGCCTGCGGTGCCTGAGTGTGTGTGTGTATGTGTGTGTGCGATCTATCCTCATCGTCTGGGTTAGCATCACAGTAGGCTGCTTGGTGTTGATTGATGACACAAGTTTAGAGAGACGTCCCCTCTGATTTGTGTCTGCATCTGTTTGAGTAAAGAGAGGTGTTTCTGAGCGTGTGCCAGCTGAATTCAAAATAAAAAAGGGACATTCTGTGGCGGACAAAACTAATATTTTCAGTTAGATGAGGTCAGAGCAGTGTATTGCTAATAACATTTGTGTGTGTGTTTCACAGGAGAACTGTTGTGTGTCCCATCATTGACGTGATCAGCGATGACACGTTTGAGTACATGGCAGGCTCTGATATGACATATGGTGGCTTCAACTGGAAGCTGAACTTCCGCTGGTATCCGGTACCACAGAGAGAGATGGATCGCAGGAAAGGAGACAGAACGCTGCCTGTCAGGTAACAAACTGAAATGTGTGTCATGCAGTTAGAAGTGAATCAGACCACATCCAGTCCAAGGTCCATAGTAGAGTTGACTACCGTACTTGTCCTAAAAGATAGTTTTAAAAAATGTAAGCTGTTTACTGGTGTCCAAACATATATGCTTTTATGTTTTCCACAAAACATTAAGGGAAATAAGGACAAATCCTTAAAAGTAGTCTGCACAACCTAAATGGTAAATGATGAAAAATACATTTATATTGTTACAATAAAATTCTTTTTTTATCATGAAAAACTGTATCATGGTTTCAACAAAAATATTAGGCTAAATGTGTAGTTCACCCAAAAATAAATATTTTGTGATTAATTACTCACCCTCATGTCATTCCAAACCTGGAAGACCTTCATCTTCAGAATACAAATGAAGATATTTTTGATGAAACCCAAGAGATTTTTGGCCCTGCATAGACTGCAACTGAACTACCACATTAATTTTACGATGCTAGAAGAATGCTTTTAGCGAGTGGAGAAAACAAAAATAACATATTTATTCAACAATTTCTTCTTTTCCGTGTCCGTCTTTGACATGCGTTCACATTAGTACCACAGTGCAGTTGCATTGGTGTCTATGCAGGGGCAGAAAGCTCTCAGATGTCATCAAAGCTATCTTTATTTGTGTTATGAAGATGAACAAAGTCTCACAGGTTAGGAACAACATGAGGGTGAGTAAATAATAACACTTTTGACTATTAGTATTTTTTAAATGGATGAAATCACGCACACAGTCACAAGAATAAATTACAATAAAAAAAACATTAAAATAAGAAGTGAATATTTTAAACTAGTAATATTACACAATATTATTTTATATCAAATAATATTGTTATATCATAATAAAAAAAAGCAAAAAAAATGCAACCTTGGTGAGAATGAGACTATTGCATTGAAAATGTAATTTCCTTTTTACTGTATATTCTATCAGCCATGCACTACTACTGTTATAAATGTACTGTATATTAGTATTACCATTTTGTATCTTTATTGTCACAGAAGTTCAGTTTTCAAATTTTTGAATAAAGCATTTTAATATAGCGACCATGTGTATAGTACATTAGTATTTCCTTTCTAACACAGCTTTTTTTTCGGATGCCTAATTTTCCTTCCTTTTTAAGACCTTTTAATGTAAGAGATATGAATATAAACAGTGAATAGAGGGAGAAGTGTCGCAATCCAGATTTGAACTCAAATTGCCCGCATGAACACTATAGTATGTGTGATTAACTGTAGACAAAGACTCCTTTTTAAATGTAAATTCAACATTTATTATTTTCTTCCTTTTTAAAAAGATATATTCCGTGCAACTTAAGGCTGCGGAATATTAAAGTATCTCTCCAGCCCTGCAGCTAAACTGCAGTTAACACAAAGACGAGGGGAGTTTTGATCCACACCAGAGAGTGTGTTTACCTCATGGCTGGACTGGCCATAGGGCATACCGGGCATTTGCCCGGTGGGCCGATGGTGATTTTCGTCTTTTGTGGGCCGGCCGCCGATGTTTTTTTTTTGTTTTTTTTGTAACGATATAAACTTTTAAAGGTGGCGGATTGGCCAATTGGTCATGATCGACTCTGGGCTGGACCAATTACAGCCAAGGAGGTCAGATGCACCCTCCCCCTTGCAACGGCTCAGCAATCACATATCGTCCCTCTCTATACAATGTATAAAGCAGAAAAGAGCAAGGGGGCTGCAGAGAAGCTGCGGGAGAAAAGACGCAAAAGCCTACAAGTGGAAGCAGCAAAATGAGGAGCTTAATAACAGAAGATCGCGTGAAGGGGAAACGGAGGAATATCTTACCTGTCCTAATTAATGCCTGCGCGCCCCGCGACTGCAGAATACGTGAAAGCGTTTTAAAACAGCGAAAAACTCAAATGTGTGCATAAGGTTTCGCGAATGCGAATGAATCTAGTTTAAATACTTCACAACTCCGCCCCTGAGCGCCGCGAACTTATGTTTAAGCACATCAGTCAGAGTAATAGAGCAGAAGCAGATGCACGTATTCGTTTTTTAATGGTAAAATATCTTGTTGTTTGAATAAGTGCAACGTTGTCTTTATTAAATAAACACTAGTATGTATATAAATGT
>JAUCNO010000236.1:19343312-19372735 GCA_032353835.1 Enteromius viviparus | reverse complement strand
GACATGGACATCTTGGATGACATGGTGGTGAGTAAATTATCAGCAAAAGTTTTTTTGAAAGTGAACTTCTCCTTTAAAAGACCAGAATTGCGAGCTAATCTTATCTGTGTAAAGTTTCATGCTTCCTGCAGGGCTACCTTCCTGCAGACTTCAATTTCAGCCCTGCTCGAACATTCTTGCCAAGTAATCCTGAAGATCTTAATTGGTTGCTTGGCTCGTTCGGGTTCATTTGATTAGTGTTTGAGCTAAATTCTCCAGGATAGTGGTCCTCCCGAAGCAGGGTTGGCTAGCCTGGTAAAAATCTTTTCTTGATGAGCACGAGGACGCCTAAAGAAGTTGTTAAAAGGACTGATTTTGACAGCTTCACTGTTGAGAAACACATTTTTGTATAGATTGTTCAGAAAAATTAATGTGTTTTAACGAAAATACAAGCTTATGCTTTTAATCAGCTTTTTGATGCCTTCCCCCTTGACTTCCACTGCAAGTCAAATATTGTAAATATTTGTTTTTACAAACTGACAAGTGAAAATTGCTGCTTGTGGTAATTAAAAACATGCCCCAGATGTTGTTGATAGAGCTTAATTGGTTTTGAATCCAAAATACTCCCTGAACTTTGTTTTAACCAGGACAAAACCCCCAATTCAATTCTGTCCTGATCTCGAAGGGTCTACTTTCTGCAGAGTTTAGCTTCTGCCTGCTTCAGCTTACCCACCTAGATGTTTCTAGTAATCCTGAAGACCTTGATTAACTGCTTCAGGATTTAAGCTAAATTTAGCAGGATGGTGGTCCTCGAAGAGCAGGGTTAGCTACCCCCGGTAAAAACCCTTTTGTTTGATAAGCATAAAGATACCTAAAAGGACTGATTTTTAGACTTTACAGTTAAGATACACATTTTGTATAGATTGTAGAGAAGAAATAATAATAATAATAATTGTTTTAACAACAAAAATAAAAGCTTATGCTTTTAAAGAGCAGATTAATGCATTTCCCCTTCGACTTTCACTGCAAGTCAGATGTTGAAAATATTTGTTTTTACAAACTGACAAGTGAACATTGTTTGTTATGGTAATTAAAAACATGCCCCAGATGTTGTTGATTGAAGTTTATTTGTTTTGAATCCAAAATACACCCTGAACATGTTTTATCCCGGACGAGCCCCCAATCCAATTCTGCCCAACCCTGCTCCTGGAGGGTCACCTTCCTGCAGCTCTGCTCCAGCACACCTGGACCTCCAGTAATCCTGAAGACCTTGATTAGCTGTTTAAGACTAAGTTGTTAATATTTAGAGTAGACCAGGGGTGTCCAATTCTACTCCTTGGGGGTCACTTTTCTTGCAGAGTTTAGCTCCAACACACCTGCGTTTCAGTGATCCTGAAGACCCTGATTACCTGGTTTAAGTGTGATTAACTCAGGATAGAGCTGAACTCGTGGAAGGTGGCCCTTCAGAAGCAGGATTTGGACACCTCTGGAGTAAGAGCAAAACTAAAAAGTAGGTCCTCAAGAAGATTCAGCGTGTGGTGTGAAGGTTCCTGTAACAATTACGAATGAAAATTAATGACAATTATTTGATGACAGGGTCCACAAGGTGGTGAAATGTGTAAAACAATGTGCCAAGCCATCATTTTGCACCATTCTCTCATGCATGCATGCATGTATGCAAATATGCTTTTGACTCTTGCTTTTCACCTTAAGGGTCTCAATGGCCTCATGTATGTCATATAACATCAAAGACAACCAGCTAACCCTTTAAAGCTGTCTATCTGCAGGGTGCCCACTCATCCTTCTCTCATGATGTATGTGCACGAACATACACCCCCGTGACTTCTCTTATAAATGCTGTTGAAAGGATGCTAGTTTAGTTAGATTAAATCACCTCACTTGTCAATCTTAAAAGTACATCACAACGCACCTTCAGGCCTGAGGAGAGTGAATTAGCCGAGGGGAGGAAAAGGAAGATTGCTTTTTGCAATCCTCTGCTGTTGGCTTAAAGAGATGCCTGTTACTCCAAAGCCTCCTCCTCCCCCTTCTCGCCCCAGATTCAAAGCCCCCACCACGCTGGCCCAGTGCCCGGAGAGACGGAAGGCTGCACAGAATAGAGAACTCGAGCAGAGACTTTCCACTGTCAGATAAAGGTTCTGTTTTTCTCATGGGGAGAGAGAGAGACTGACAGAGTGGAAGGAAGGGAGATTCACAGTGAGCCCGATCAGGAAATCTTTTGCCAACGAGAGCACCTCTCCTGCTTGCATTACCATAAATTACCTTTGCAAGCTCATCGACGTGTGCGTGCGCCCTCACACCTTACACTGTGTCTTATAGGTTCCACCGCTATCCTAATTGTATCTGTGCGGCTTAATGCTTCCCGCTAGACTGAAACGTTAGAGCACTCTGCTCACCTAAGGCCCATTATACACACTCACACACATGCTCCACTGTAAACCAATCCCTGTGCATCGCCAATTTGTCTCTGCCCTGAAGCGCACAGGTTGTCCAGTCGTGCGTGTATAGTGCGGAGTGGCATACTGCTTACTATCAGTAATATTACATTACACTATGAATACTGAGAATAGGAATACCTGGATGACCTACTACATTTGCCTGAATGAGCAGCTCACAGCATGGGATCCCACAGTGCATTGCGCTCAACTTGAACTTGCCTTTCTATTGTGACAAATTAAGCGGAATGTCAGACATGATCTTTAATTCTCCCTTTACGCATTTGAATGGACTGCCAAACAATGAGACATTTTAAGAAAATTGATCTAAAAATGTAAAGTTATGGCATTTACAGAGCTCTAAGGTGTGTGCGTATCATGAAATGTTAGATTTTTCTTTTCATAAAATGTTACATTTTTAAAATGTAATTTTATATTTATTATGTAAATATTTAAAATACATGTTTTTTTTTAAACAAAACTCTTTTATAAAATAATACTCTAAATAAGAAACTGAAACTGCCTGTAGGTGGTTGTCAATGTCTTTATGAGTCTTTCATTCATTTGATTTGTTTCATTTAGGAATTCAGTAAACGCCACACTTTATAAACGGGCATTTGAATCATTGATTCACCCGATTCATTCAAAATGCATGTTAATTCAGAAACTAAGCTTGGAGACTTGGTTGTTGCTTGGAGATGCACAACAGTTCTGCTGTGGCTTTCTAAGTAATATTTTTGTTGGCTAACCAAAAATATGGATTTCTTATTTAACACAAATTTTCACAGTCAAATGTAATTGTGATGAATTGAATTCAATCGACATATCGTGTAATTCATCAAATAAAAAAATGGAGTCGACTGATATTCCTAATATAAGTGTGTCTTTTAAATATTTATATAAGAAATGCAAAATAAAATCTTAAAAATCTTTATGATACACACACATTTTTGTTTGTTTTTTAGACCAATGAAAACGTTGGCAGGGCAGCTCAGTAAATGCTATTTACATAAACTTAAAATGTCAAAATTGTGTTTAAGATATGAAATAATATAAACTTATGTACTGAACTGTTGTATAAACTTACATTTTGACTGATTCAAAACAAAAACAGCACTCATGTGGATAAATTAATGTGACATTTTCTGACAACTGCTGGGTGATGATAATTGGATCCTATTTGTGGAATTAAACATAAAGCGTAGTGAAATCAATGTGTGTTATATAGCAACAGTTCCATTCTAAACATAACCAGTGTTTCTGCTCTCATGTCTCACCCACGATGCATGTCTGTCTCTCTCTTCCTGCAGAAGCTGAGCTTGGTACATGTGAACAGTAATCAGTGTTTGGATAAGGCGTCTGAAGAAGACAGTCAGGTGCCCAGCGTCAGGGACTGCACCGGGAGCCGCTCGCAGCAGTGGCTGCTCCGCAACGTCACACTGCCCGAGATATTCTGAGCTCGCACACGGACGGACAGATGGACAGACTCTTACACCATTGCTGATGGAGAGAGCGTGAGAGAAAGGACTGCTTTCCTCTCAATGCTGGTGGTCTGCCTTCAAACTATCAAAGAACAGAGCCGCATATGTAAATGAATCTCCCCATCACTCCACCTTGCAGAGGAAAAGAACGAACGATGGAGAGAAAGACTCGTGGAGAAAGAAACTTGAGTTTGATGCCGTCATCCTCCTCTTTGGAGGGGCTGCGGGCATTTTGGTTATGTTTACGAGAACGCCTCCCTTTTAGAGTATCAGTGTGTGTGTTTATGTGTGTATGCGTGATGGGAATGCGTGAGTCACAGTGTTTTCCAGGAGATTCGCCCTTTTTAATTTAAATATTTTTCAAGCCTTGTAGAAATTAAGGGTATCTAGCACATGAAGGAGAAGCTGATGTGTGTCTGAGTGCATGTGTGTGCATGTGAGATTTCAAGTGTGTCACATATCAGGATAGCTCTCCTGTCTGTGGACGTTAACAGTGGTCAGCTATCCATTTGAAGCAGGGTCTCCCCCTACTGGCCACAGACACACACTGACCTGTCTATCAATCTTCATCTCTGCCAGTGGACTACCTACAATCAATCACTGTATAGATCTATAATCAGTGGAAAAATAATGACTGTCCGACCAGGATGTTTTTCATATCATCAGTGTTCATGTAACTTTTTTTACACCGGAGTTTAATGCGTTTTTTTGGTTTCTGCATTTTTGAGTGCCACGTACAAGCACTTTTCACTTGTTTGGTGTTGTTTTTTACGTCGAGTCTGTCTCTTCAAGATATTATTGTAATTTGACATGCAGTTTCAGGACAGTCCTGAACTCACCCCGAATTGTTGCCTTCCTTTGGGTTCCAGCCCTTTAGCCGACAAGGTTTACCCATAAGCACATGGGTTGATCGGGAAGAGATGGATCATCTGTCATATCATCAGACTGTACAAGGGCTTGGTCTCACTGTGTACATGCACGAGAAAGAACTCTTTCATCTGATATCTTTCTTTGTTTACGTTCACTTTAAATCTGACTTTAGTGTAGAATTGCTTTCGTTCATCAATGCATTTGGCATCTGTTGGTGAAAGGCGGCTGCTTGCCACATTTCAACTGATAGCCTCAAGAGATCATCCTGCATTTCAGATTCATGCATTTCATTCTTCTGATTTTAGTTTCAAATGGTCTACAATTTCATTTGCGATGTGATGGTTGAAGATGGTTGGAAACTCCAATTCAACCCCTCCGTTTTGAGATTCGTCATGTGGAATCAGGATGTTTTTCCCTTGAAAACTCTTGACCCTGTCTAAATACTTTAAATGATCTGTATTCTTTGTGTCCTGTTCATTAGTCCAGAAAATACACCACTGTGTACGAAAACAAAATAATTCTAAATTGTTTAATTCTAGATTCTAAAACAAAGATTGAAAATAAAACGAGTTCAAGACTTTAAACATAGATTCTAAATTAAAAAATCTAAATATAGATTAAAAAAAAGATTTTAAATATAGTCTACATTCTGAAAAAAGTAATGATTTTTTTCTGATATTCTGAATTTGTTAGACTGTACATACAGATTCTAAAAAGACATTTTTTGATTGTGAATAAAAGGGCATTTTCATTTCAGAGGATGGGTGAGGATCTTGCAAGTATTTGGACAGGGCCTCAAGATCATGTGTAGAGATGTGTGAGTGTGGACAAGTGTGTGTGTTTATATTTGTCAAAGGGATGTCTTTTTTTTTGTCTTTTTTGTTGAATTGATGAGGGTCTGGCCTGCTGATTGGTGGGTTAGAGAACCCTGTGTCGAGATGATCCACAGGCTGGAGAAATAAACCACAGAAAGTTTACAGTCCAACTTCTCTGTTAGCTTATATGATCTTTGTTCACGTACACACACACAGTTTCATGGTTAAAGTCAAGTTTTATTGAGAGCAGTTGGTTTTAGTTCCACAGCAGTGGTTAATAGGTTGTCATTGCACAATGTGGCACCATGCAGGGTTGGTAAGGTGTTGTGCTAGATTTTGTATTCTCAGGCTTTAAACATGATCAAAATTATCATAACTTTTATAATTCTTGTTCAAGTGCAAGGTTTAAGTTTCATGGTTAGAGTTTTGCCTTGCTCTGTTTATCCCTTGCTCTCAGACCCCTGCAATCACGAAACTAAAGCAGTGACAAGAACACTTGCAGTTTATTCCAACGATCTAATTAGCCAGTGTTTGCCTTAAAGAAATAAAATCAATCAAATACATTGTATTTAATCTTTACTTAAAGATTACTGTGAAAATCAATTCCCCCCCCCCTCAAAATGTCCAAGCATCAAAGCATTGCAGATTAAAAAAATTAATTCACACATTTAGTTAAGCAAAGTAATGATATATGCTGATTGTAATAAATTAGCAGAGGAAACTTGCTTTTGACATACTGTACAGTATCCCCCATTTCTGAGCGTGAACGTCTGGTTTCCCAGGATCATTTCATCTTCACTTGTGTTTCGAGGCAGAATAAAAGACTGATTGGCTGGCAGAGGCTAAATGGTGTAATGAAGGGTAATGTGGCGCATATTCGATGCCTTTAAAATGTACGGTAATTTCAATTTACAATAATTTACCGTGTGTTTAGGATTTTCTCATATTGGCCACGCACGCATGATCACGTGCTGTATCAGGTTTCATAATGAGTGAGCGGTATATGTTCTTTATATAATTGTTCTTATTAAATTAAAAAAAATATGTGTTGATCAGCTTTGAGCACATTGTAACTTAGCTACAGAATTTTCTTTTGCTATGATAAAAATAGGCAAAACACATGGAACAATGGAATGGAATGAAAACAAAAGCATCACAAAGCAAAGCAGCACGTCTACTGCTCATTTAACAGATGACAGACTCAGTGATCAGGCCTTCTCACATTCACTCACTCTGCACCCGAGATAGAGAGATAGTCAATAGCTTGGTTCAGTGTAATTGAGCAAGAGTGAATGGCAATCGATTTCAATCCCACCTCAATCCTTTCTGAGGTGGCGCAATTTATAGCTCTCTGATATATATGACAGTGTGAAGAATGGCAAAGAAAGTGAGAACTCATCAGAGGGCATCTGAGGCAAAGGGTAACATTGTATGCAAATAAATCTCGAAGTTATTGTTAACTATATGTATATATATAAAAAAAAAAAAAGTAAAATCCGATCCATAAATTTGACTATTTAAAGGGTTCATGAGACAACCAGGAAATAAAAAATCCCTTGATCTTCTCTACTTTCTAGTTAGTCTAAAACAGCTGGAATACTCTATGATGTAATAGCGTGGATAAACACCACCTCAGAAGAGCAACGCCTTCTACATCACTGCCTTCTTAGCCCCGCCCACCGAACGCAGGTCTATGCAGAAATCAAACAGCAACATTTATTTAATGAAGTTACAGACCATACAAGGACTCTGTTCACTTGACTTTCGCACAACAAAGACAGCGCTGTGCCGGCTATACTGGATCCAACAGCAATGTCGTAACATAGGTGTAATTGATTTTATTACGTGATCCCTATTGCTTTATAAATCGTTTATGTACTTAATATTTTTTTATTTTTTCATTTCTACCTAAATCACAGAAATGTCCTTCTGTGAAGGATGTAGGCTGTCAAACAATATTAGCCAATCACAGCAGTAGGCGTTTACTTCCGGGTCTACATCCCGCTAGGCCTATTCAAACAGAGCGTCCTGATGAAGGGGGTTAAAAACAGGACATAGCCTTTTTTTTTTTTTTTTACTTCTAAATAGTTTTTGATTTAAAAATTACATTGTGATTAAACCTCCATACATGACAGCATTTTTAGACTACCATTTTACAGCAGCCAGACCAGATATCAAGACAAAAAAGTAGTTACTGACAGAAGCACAATGTGCACTTTAAACCTCATCCATATTAACATGATTGTGAAAATGGTTTAAGATATTGCAGTAAATATTAGCAAAAATATACGCAGTGGGATGCAACATCCAATTCCCTAAATAAGCCTAAAAAGCGATTCAATTTTACACAACCAGAAAGACAGTGTTTACAAATGTATGCAATTAATCAGTTTTATTAAAACAATTTAACAGTGTGGTCTATGAACAAAACAAACAACTCTTTTTTTGTTTTGCAAGTAAAAAAAAATAAAGCATGTTTTTTTTCATTCACATAGCAATCACAACAATGAACTATAAATCATATTTCTCTCATTTGGCATGAACTGAAAAAAGTGCATACTTTTACTCTTCAGTGACATCTTTAACAGAACACGAAGACTTTTTGTATAACTTAGCCAAAATAAAGGGGCAAAGAGCCGAGTGAGTACATTGTCTATTCTGTGCAATGTATTTAAGCTTGATACAGGTTCTCCTATAAACAAGCTGATATCATTTCTGCCAGCAGCATTTGGTCATTTAGCTCTACCTTCAATATATATCTTGCCTAACTGGTTAAAAGAGGATTCTTTCTAAAGTTTGAGCACTGAACAATAGTACTGTATTGACAACTACCACACATTATTAATAAAATCAGGGATTTTAACATCGTTCCTAAACTGGAAACTTTGTAAGAGATGTGAAATAAAATCCCAACAGATATAAAAATGCATATGTAAGAAACAGTATTACATAAATATCGCAATTTACTTAACACGAATACAGTCTATAACCAAATTAAGACTCTTGAGGTACTACGAACGCAAGCTGGTGACAAATGCAAAAATTAGAAAGACTAAGTTCACATTTTAATAGTCGAGCTCAGCTCAGTCCTACTCCTGGAGAGAAAACTGTGTAGGAAGCTACAGTTTATCATCAGGAAGTCTGGAGATGTATGAAAACAGAAAGGTGTAACACTTTAAACAGATGTTTAAAATAGTCAAATCTGAGAGTCAAGTCCTTTCATACACAAACCTAACCTTTTACATGACAGCAGTGCCAAACACATCCACAATATGGGATAAATAATCAGTACTACCAGATAAACAAAAA
Source organism: Enteromius viviparus (assembly GCA_032353835.1). Lineage (NCBI taxonomy): Eukaryota > Metazoa > Chordata > Actinopteri > Cypriniformes > Cyprinidae > Enteromius > Enteromius viviparus. The sequence goes on along the minus strand of JAUCNO010000236.1, from coordinate 19,363,828 downwards.
ATAACCAGTGATCTATAGGCTGAAAACATGGTCCATTGAGTGGGACCCTGGTGGATTGTTCCAGTAAAGCGCAATGTAAACGTCATACTGTTAGTGTGCTAACGTTTGCTAGCATCGTGGGACTGGCATAATTCACCAGTACCTTGCTAGACAACGCACAGGCGTGCTAACTAAACTTTGCACTGGAGTGTGCAAGCGGCGTAGCTTTTTTGAGCCCGGTATCCCAGCCTTACCCAAATGTAGCATCACAGTGCTAAGTGCTAAATGAACTGTTACATAGCACAGAGGTCGGCATCAAGGGGTGTCATTATTCTAAGTGCTTTGACAGCCGCAGATCTCTTAGGGGGAAGTTATTAAAAGACTGCCCTCCTTTAAAGTGTATGGGACACACCAGAGAAAAGGGTGCTGTTAATAAGTCTAACACCTTTCATTCATCGCTTTTCCTCAGCTGCATTGGGGTTTCTGTGAATAACCTGAGAATTGAAAAGAAAAAGAGTTTGACTTGTAGTTACAATGATTAAGTAGTTAATAATATAATGCAAAAATAAGAGAGCGTATCACCTGCTATGATGTGCGGGGAAGTGGCTCTGCACTGGCGTTGGCTGACTGCTGCTAGGGCTCATTAGCATTGCGCTGTAGATGTTGGACGCCACCACCAGTATGCATAGCAGGATGGGCCCGATGATGGCACCCTCCAAACCTAAATAGTAAGCACCACCTGCTACCGCAAGGCCGGTCAGATACGGGTGTCCACCTCTGCATAAACAAATGATATGTATGCAAATTAGGGAGGGTGTGGTATACAAACAAAATGAGACTACATGTTGTTGATAGACAGATCAAACCAAACTCCTAACATATATATATATATATATATATATATATATATATATATATAAATACTCAAAGAGAAATATTCTGGGTTAGTGAATGATGCTGAAATGGAGAAACATTGTTTACAGTCAACCAGATTTGGACATCATAAATATTAAGGTTTGTATGTTTGCAAGTATAAAAAGTCAAACACACCCTGATATATCAGAGTATATGGCCGTGTCAACGAAGTATGTTGGCAGCAGATGGCAGAAGAGCAGCAGCAGAGCTTTGACTCCCTCGGCCTGTGCCAACCACAAGTCCAGCACCGCTGGCAGTGCCGCCCAGTACGTCCCCAAAAACGGCACGGCACCTAAGATTGCTGCCATTGCTGCAGAGAGAGAAAGATAGAAAGGAAAGACAAAAATGAAAATGATAAACTGGGATCAGCAAGATTTTTATAGAATGTTTTAAGTCATTTTAGTAAATATTATTACAATTTAAAATAATGGGTTCTGTTTTAATATGGTTTAAAATTTCATTTATTGTTGTGATGACAATGCTGGATTTGAATAATAAACTCTGAACTATAAAAAGCAAAAAAAGTCATTTTGTGATATACATTTTTTGTGATATTATACATTTTTGTGATATTGTACATTTTTCGTGATATTATAATTTTTTTGTGATATTATACATTTTTCCAGAATTCTTGAATAAATAGAAAGTAAAAAAAAACTGATTTATTCAAAACTGATATTATAATTTTCCTCACAAAATGAACAGTATAGAATGTTTTACACCACATGCAAATAAATAAAAATAATAATTTTGTCACCTATATTTACAGGTTACAGCTTTCACACTGTGCTTGAGCAGCTGCAGGCAGTTTTAACAAAGCCATTTTTTATGGAAATTTGATTTGCAACAGACCTTATAATGACTTATTTTATGATAACAGAAATACTCCAAGATTTCTAAAAAAAAAACTAAAAAAAACCCTGATATTTTCTGTTCAGAGCTGCAGCACACACAATGCCATGCAAAACATGTGGTGTGAAACATGCCTAAGACAAGAAGAGGAGAGTCTTTTATGTCTGTGTTTATTTCAGTCTTACCTGAAGGGATGAAGACAATGTTGATGCCAAATATTGTGTGTGTAAGCCAAGTATAAAGGCCATAGAATCCAGCCATCTTCAGAGAGGCATCAAACACACCCCTGAACAGAAAACAGAGTGAGACAGAGCAGAAACACAAGGCTTTTCTTCCCTCAGTTACTCTAATACTGACTGGAGTCAGAGTGAATCAGTCTCTCTGCGATAGCGCTCATGAAAATGGGTCTAATGGAAGATCTTTGTGCATTCTGGGTGATGGCAGCATCAGCGCACACGCACCAAGCTGAGTTAGGAAACAGTGAATTCCACTCCTCATTTCACTTTCACAGCTTCTGACATTGTCTAGGAAGAAAAAATTGTGCTTGTGAATGCAGCATGTTTTTATCCAAACCAATTACATTATGCTAATTTCTACTGAAGAAACCTGAAGTTAAGCATCATTCTCAAGGACACCACAGGGTTACAGCAGCTCTGTGACCCCATTCATTCTCCTTTTTCTGGGTCACCCTTACCTGCAGATGAACCCTCCAAATTTTTAACCAGAATATTATTCCCAGTCAATTTCACCCACATTATGCCACAGTTTCAGTTCCAATCATGATTGCTGTTAAATGATCTGTTCAAATGGGAAAATGGCAAAAGAACAGCCTTGCCCTCTTGTGGTGATCACGAAGTACAGCATCTTTTACTGATGTTAATGGCATAGTTCAGCCAATATTCATTTACTCACCCTAGTGTCATTCTAATGCTGTACAAATGTCATTCTTTTACAGAACACTAAATGATATTTTAGAGGGAAAAAAAGGATAAAAAAATAGATGAAAATAAATAAATCTTTTGTGTTCCACAGAGATAACTGTTAAACACATCTGGAATGACATGAGCTTGTGTAAATTGTGATTAGATTTTTTCTCTCTTTTGGTTCTCTCTGTAATCTCTATAATATCATGAGTCAAAGTTATTGCTAGCGTGGACATGCTTTTTTACTTTAGCTTTAAGGCTGTAGTTCTCAACCAGAGGCTGTGGCCCACTAAGGGGCCCCAGCAAACTTCCAAGGTGGCTGATGATTTTACGCATTTGAAATGATCAAACTTAATTAAAATGCTAAAAATAATGAATTGACTTATATATATATATATATATATATATATATATTAATTAACAGAAGCTGGGAGTGTCCGTATATATATATATATCACAGACTCCTCCGAGGAGGCAAGGTAGGCAGTGCCTCCTCACAATATTGGAAGAGAAAACATTTGTAGTACAAAAAATAAAATAACAAAAATATTACAAAATTTTACATTGAAAAGCGTATTGTTAGATTTTCCTGTAAAGATTTTAGTGGCTCGCCATATGTATTAGATTTCTCTAATACATAAAATAAGTAAGCTTGATCGAAGTCCAGGGGAAAAGAGTTTTATTCAGAATGTAGTGTAGCAAAGCCGTCTTCTGTGTCTTAACCCAAAGTGAGGTTTGTGTGACCAGATCTTATACCCTGACATCAAAGGCCATTTGGTTCACGCCCTTGCATACAAAAGACAGATGCTACCAAGACCACCTATTGAAGGTTTTACAATAGGTAACAAAATGTTGAATACTGGTGTGACTGCACTGTAACACGTCAGATGTAAATTCAGTCTGGAGAATACAGATGTAAATTCAGTCTGGAGAATACAGATGTAAATTCAGTCTGGAGAATACAGATGTAAATTCGTTCTGGGGGAATTCACATGATCTTTCAGTATAAAACATTTGTTTTTCTAAAGAAACACTGTCCAAAAGTGACACCAACAGCTACAGCTGGACCAATATTTACAGACCTTTGATAACTGATGATCTGCGAAACCCTTTTACCCGGTCTAAAACAGCTCAGCCAACAGCAAGCTGTTTTATTGCGCGTTGCTTTAAATGCAAATTAGCTCTGCATCCAAGATTGGTTCCATTTCAGAAAGTGGAAATGATTTAATGAGATAAAAGAAAACATTTTATTTCAAACAACTTCAGGGTTGCCAGGTTTTAAAGGTAAAAACTGTCCAATTGCTACTCAAAACTAGCCCAATCGCTTTTCTGGGGGGGATTCTTGGTAAAATTTACACTCCAGTAGGGGTAAAATACATATTTTTGACGGTGTCCAATTATAAAAGTCTCATTCCATAGGGCTAAATATTACTGTGGATTAAATGTGAACACCACCGTACACACCACTGCTATATATGCCTATATATTATTACTTATTTTTACATTTACAGATCTAGAAATATTATATTAAGGGTTTTTAAATGCTGTGTTGGACACTGGGGGTATTTGAGACAAAAGATCCACATATACAGTACCTGATGGCTTCTTCCACAGATTGCCCGATAATGTTTGAAGAGGGTCCAGGTTGGGAGAGGGGAGTGAGGCTGATAACCCATTTCACAGGTTTGTAGTATTCTCCACTGGAGCTCAGCAGGTAAAAAAGTGTAGTCAAGAAAATCACCTATGCATCCAGAGAAACAATGAATATTTAAAACCACCTCTAAAATCCAACCTCATCAATGCGACTGTGTATGTGTGTATTACCAGAGACAGGGCAAAGTTGAGCAGTGCAGTGCCGCTGTGGAACAGTACGGTGAGCAGCGTGGTGGTTGTGGATATCAGCAAGCCAACGTTTCGACTCATAACCACCCACAGAGACTCCAATATCTAATACAAAAGAATGGGTATTCATCAATCTGTCAAATAAAGACACTCCAAACGACACACACACACACTGGAGCCTAACCGAGAGCAACGTCTCAATATTCTCTTGAACGAATGAGGCGATGTCCTGCCAGTCCAGTATGTCCCCCAGCCAGCTGTTCTGCCTGTGCATATGTAGCTTGTGTCCACGGTGTCGTCCAGTGTGAGTCACATTCTACAACACAAAAACGCAGACTGTAGTACCACAGAAAGCAATGAGTCAGTCAGTGTGTGTGTGTGTGTAATTGAGTAAGGTTTTGTTATTACCTTCACAATCCACGACTGATAGAGACGGTCCCACAGCTCCAGAACTTGTTTCTCAATCACAACCGTGTTGTTTACTTTATCACCCAACATCTTATGAAGCTATAATACACACATACTGAAAATCACTCACATGATAAATGATTATTTAGCTTTACAAAGTCATGACTTCACCTCCAAAACAACTGACCAAAACAGGACACATTTAAATATGCACATCCTTGTGAAAAAAAAGCACTGAATGATTGAACAGTTATAGTGTACTTCAAATCTTAAGTGTACTTTCTCTTAACTCTGACCTTATGTGTGATCCATTCTCTCCCATGTTGGTAAACATTTGTGGCAGCAGAATTTAGAGCCTTCTGGACAACTTGGGCCTCTGGGAGCCAACTACAAAACACACACACACACACACACACACACACATTCAGTTGCGCAAAAGTTTGAGAAGACTCATCACTTCCAGTGAAATATAAGGGGTGTGTTGCTTACTTGGCCCACTCTGGGTGGTTGGACACAGTCTCATTGATCAAGTTACTGGTGACCTCTATGATATGAACACTCTCTTGGTGCACCTGTGAACAAAAATACAATTGGTGAGAGATGGTGGGTACGTGGGATCAGTCACGGATCACGTCTGTCACGCAGTGGTATTATCAACCCAAGGACAGTGGTTGGGAAACACGGTACCATAGCTGTGAGCAGCAAGGCCATGAGCAGTGTGCCAGTTACCAGCAGGAAGATAATGAAAATACTGATCAGCTTATCCAAAGAGCGCTCCAGCCACACGATCATCTGCAAAGAAACAGAAAGACAGTTCAGTTTCAACAAAACAAACCAGATCCTTCAAGCAAGTGTGCGACAACACAGAAACCTGCTTCCCTCTGCCAAACCTGAGGAACAATGGTGTGTTCTTTGGTTATGAAAACCTACAAATAAAATGCTCACCTCTTTCAGTGAAACAATAGTTCACCCAAAAATTCTAAATACTGGTCTTGTGTTTTTCTCACATTATTTCAAGTCTTCTCAAGCCATGCAATTGCATTGTGTGAGGAAGATACAGAAACTAAGATTAAAGGGGTGTTTGATCGTTTCTTATTGCTAGGCTTGATAGTGCTTATGGGAAGCAGCCTAACAAGTGAATGCTTCATTAAAAAAATAATAAAAATACTACCTTTATTTTACACTGCTCTGTCCCTTGTCTGGGTCAAAAAAAAAAAAAATCACAGCTGAATCCACCCTTCGGGTGGGATCAAGATAATCCGTTTTTTTTTTGTGGATCATATAGATCCCAATCTGAGTTCAAAGTTTTGAATAACCCAAAGGACAGAAATGGAATATTGGATTACGTGGTCTGATCTTAATTCAAAATCCCTCTTTTACTTTTGAAAAACCCATTTCCAAGATTTGATCCAATCCGTGATCCAAAATCCCACTGGATTACTTTTGAAATACTGGGCCCAGATTGGTTTGCCAGCCCAGTGTCTTGTGATTGGCTAAACCTTCCAGTGCAGTCCAGAAACATCACGGCCCTCATTTCATAGCCTTGGCCATTTTTGCATGTTCCTGGGTGTTGGGTTTGTGATGTCACCAACCTGGGAAGCAGCAACTTCTTGTCCCTACCAGCAGTAAAGGCCCGTTCACACCAAGAACAATAACTATAAACATTACGAAATTAGCACTCACAACAGTGCACGATACTGTGTTTATTCTAAGCCAGTGGTTATCAATCTTGTTCCTGGGGACACACAGCTCTGCACATTTTGCCTGTCTCTCTATTTTACACATGTGATTCAGATCATTGATAGGAAAGAGCTCCATGAATGAGTGTGTCAGATAAAAAAAGACATGCAAAATGTGCAGTTCTGGGAACTGAGAAACAGGACTGAAAGCCACTGTTCTAAAATCAGAGTTTCATCTTGCTGCTCTAAGCTGCATTAAATCCTCAAGCTCGTTATAGCAGGATGGATTCTGATTGGGCGTCATTGTTTGTATCGTTCACCAGATAGAAAAATAATAGTTCTAAAAGTGATTCCAACAATATCATTTCTCTTTTCCTTTATTGTTATAGCTGTGGTGTGGACTCTATTCTTTAATATTAAGAATGATTCTTCGAACTAACTCTTTATCGTTATCTTTATAGTTATCGTCTTTGGTGTGAACGGGGCTTAAGTTCATGTGTTAAACTGACTTCATTTTAAAAGACAATATCTCTGTTGGTTTATGCTCAAATAGCAACAATACACATTACCTAAAGCTATTTTTTTTTAAATAAAGTAATGTAAAGTAAAAGTAAAATCACAATCAACCACCCCATTATTTAAAATAAACATTTTTGGGTGAAGTTTCCCTTTAAAAATGTAACCATGATCAGTTATGCAGCCTTGTTTGTGTTTTTAAAAACTATCCTGTGAAAATATTAATAGTAAACATTCTGCTGCAAACTCACACATGGAACTGACTCATAATCAAAATCATGCTGACTTTCCTTTTTAAAGCGCTCTGACTTCTGCTAACCTGTTGGATGACTAAGCAAGACTAAGCCTGCTGAGCGCATGAGCTAGCAGCACCGCTGATGATCATCTTGTCAGGAAGCAGCGAGGGGTTGTAAAGGAGAGGGAAGTGGGCATATTTCAGTTTTTGGCAGGTGGACTCGGTTTCTCTGCTCACCCAGGTTCTGTCAAGCCTGCGGGCGGCACTTGCATATTCAAACCTGCTCTCTGGTTCCGTTAGTGCTAAATGTTAACATCACACACAAACCTGGTAATGTTGATGACAGATTAGTACAAAATTTACGCTGTTAAGGAAACTGAAAAAAGACAAAAACCAGAAAGAACAGAATTATTCCTTCTCTAAGACTAATTTTCAGTTTAAAAAGCGATGCTGGCAAATGCTGCAGGATTCCTGAGGGGAGGGACATACTATCAGACCTGAAAATAACTTCACCATCTGCTCCTGTAGAGCCACAGTCAGAATCCTCTTAATCTGACACAACCCATGAGATGCTACTGTGCATGGAACATTTACCACACCATAAATCGGAAAACTTATAAACAAACAAACAAACCACAACCAAATATTCTTGGACAGAACATTCCGAAGACTTATATTGGAGATGTCAGACAAGGAACGTTGTTTCAGAAGCTTATAAAGATTATTAAGACATTTTAAAAAATACAAATAATCATGCACAACAGGACATGGAATGCCTATTTAAAAGGTTTAAATCTAAACATTATGGCGAACAGTGTTTAAAGACTTTGGTATTAAGTCATTAATTTTTATATGATATTCTTCACAGAAATCCCATAATGCATTGTAGCAATATATGCTTAAGATGGCAGGCAATGCTCGTACGTGTGGGTGGCTCATCAAGGCTGCATTTAATGGATTAAAAATACAGCACGGCAGTAATATCATAAAATATTATTACACTTTAAATACTAATTCAAATTGATTTAATTGAATTTTTAGCAGCCATTTATCCAGTCTTCAGCATCACAAGATCCTTAGAATTCTTTCTAATATGCAAGAATCCAAAAAAAGCTTCTCAACCAAGGCAAATGTTTCAGTAACCTGTTGAACATTTTCAATTTTAATATGTTGATTAGCTGTTTTAGTTTTTCGGATCAGTGCTTGTTCTCACTGATCATGTGTTTTCCTAAATCATCATGTGCTTTCCTAAATCCTACAGTAGTTCTAACATTGCTAGCTGAGCACTGAAAAAACTCAACATATGACCGAAACATTAGTCTTTAAAATAAAAAAATGTCCAGAGTTTCCAATGTAGAGCGCTGCAAATCACTCACCCCTAAGACTATCACTTCTACCTCCAAGAGCAGTAGGCAGCTCACTAATTCTTGGAGCAAAGCTTTAAGTGTCTACTTAGAACCAAACTAAGAAGAAAACACCTTTACCAAACCCTTCCACACCTGTAATACTCAGCAACAACACCAGTTTTTGTCTCAACAGGCCAAAGCATCCCTTCATCCAAACCTCCATTCCCTCTGTTCTCTCTCTACTTGCAGCTCACACACTCTCACAACCAGCCCGACACATCTACTCTGTGGAACCGACCGTGGACTTCCTTAGGGTTTTGTTCTGCATTTTTTTACTGACAGTTAGTATGTCAGCATTTTAGTCAGATCCAGAGTCACACACTCCTTTCCACAGCACAAAGCACCACACAGCAGACACAGCCATAAGCCAGTGAGCGAAGCAGAGCTCAAAGATGGAGGGGTGAAGTGGAGAGGGGAGGAAGCGTCACTCCAAAGCTTTTAATGGGAGCGCACACTATCATTCTTTCATTCTCTTCTCTTTTGTTTTTTCTTTCTTTAGTATACCTGCCAGCACAAATGATTTACCTGCTTGTTAAGCCAATGCCAGAGCTTTGAGGAGGGAGACAGAGAGACAAACGGTTATTAGAAACAACCAATCTGTATGCAGGAAAGCAGCAAACATCAACGTGGTTTCAAGGCAAAAACAGAGCAAGACCGGACGGTGAAGTTACAAGAAGAGATTCATATTGAACAATTAAGTCAAGGTGTGATGTGGTGGCCTTTATTAGTGACAAAAGAAAGATCTGCTATGATTGTCCTCATCCTTGTTTTTGTTTTTTTTACCTCCTTTTATTCTTGGGTGCAAATCAGTGGGCGGGGCTAAACAAGCAGTGATGTAGAAGCAGGCGTTGATCTTCTCCTGTGGAGGCGGTGTTTTAGCCACTTTATAACATCATAAAGTGTTACTTTCCACATCTTGTCTTTTTTTTGTAGATTGGCTTCAATTTTAGAAGTTTTACAAGAAAGAATATTTTTATAGCGCAATAAACTATTGTATACATCAAAAGATCAAGGGAGTTTTGATTTCTCAGTTCTTGACCTTGTAAATAAACTTCTGATGGTAAAATTTCCACTGAGATTAAACTTAGAAGACACTCAACTTACAGCAAATGTATGTCTTAGATTGCTTGTGTAACTTACATCATTAAAGGTCACAGTATTTTTCTCGTCCCACTTTATAACTACTGTGCACTTACATTTAAACTTATTTATGTACTTATTTTTTTGATGCAAGTACACAGTAGTTAAGGCCACTTAATCTAAAGTTTGACAATTCTTATCATTTGTTCCTTTTGAAATCAGTAGTTATTGGCTAGTAACAGTTTACTGTTCTCAAGCTAATGAAACTCTCACTTGCATCTTGGTGAATGGCGTATTTTCAGTACATTTGCTGATTAGAGCATGTGTGACTCAGCATGCTAAATAATGAGAGAAGGCAACTAGGTTACTCTACTGGATTCCTATGGGGTCAGTGAGGAGTAGGCAAGTGCTTTCTTAGAGGTGTAGGGTTTCTTCTAGACTGACTGCAACAGTGGCCTTTCATTCTCTTAGACAGCCTAAAAGATCAAACCCAAAATGAAAGTGACATTGTCAAACTAAGGGCCCATTTTTGGGCTTGAGTTGACTTCCTTATATCACATACCAAACAAACTGTGCACAGACTAAAAATAGTGAGTGTTTATTTGATCCGAGTACTTTAGTGGATTCGGGAGACAGGAAACGTGTACCAACTATTAAGTTAATAACACTTCCTTATAGAATTACTCACTCGCTTTGAAAACAGATTGTCTTAAATATTTATTAAGTTCTCAAATGCCTCTACAAGTTACAATATAAACAGGAACATCCACATGTGCCCTTCATAGCTTTTATTATCAGTTATGAATACTTCTTGTCTTAGTTGCATGAAAAAAAGAGCATCAGCAAGCCACAACCACATTCAGTTCCTCTTTGTAATCACAGATCTGTGACACCTCCAAAAAAAAAGTGTGCATGTGGCGACAACTACCAGCAGGCAAGTGTTGTGAATGACAGTGGGTCAGCAAACATGCAAGTGTTTTGAGTGTGTGTGTGTGTCTATATGAGATATTACCTTAGTGTCGACCCGAAGCAAGAAGTGAGCTAGGCCTTTAATTGGTCCAGGCAGCAAAGCATCCTGTCTGTCTTTAACAAACTTCTCAGAAGCGGCCCACCATTTCACTAGAGTGCGCCCAATAAAGTCTTTCATCCCAAAATGGACAACCATCTTCTTCAGGACCCAAACTGAAAAATACAACACCCATTCATGAAAACATGCATACTTTCTCACACTTGTTAGCTGAGAACCATGATCACAAAATTTACCAGCAACAGGGATGGGCAGTAACTGTAAGATCCAGAGGTTGAGCCAGATCTGCACCAGCACTATAGCCCACCCAAGCAGCACAAAGTAAATATCACTGGCCTTCCCCTTGGGCTGGATACCCCTGAACTCTAGTCTGCTACGTCGCCGGGATGAGGAAAACTGGAGTCTGTTAGGGGGGTCCACTGCATCTGTGAAGAGAAGAAGAAATCTTTACTAATGTTAAAAGAATTGTTGTCACGATACTGGAATTTCTAATCTCAATACCTTGAAAAATACTGGCATTTGATATACTTTTAGATACAAGAAAAAAAAATATTTTTATCGGTATCTGAGTGAATTTACTTTTGACCATAAAGTATATTTTAACAACTGAAACTGCCAAATTTTATTTGAAAAAAGAAAAAGTAGTATACGAAAAATAGGTTTCACTTTATTTGACGGTCCCTTTAACACAATCTGTTGACTGAAAGTAATATACAGGGTGGGCCATTTATATGGATACACCTTAATAAAATGGGAATGTTTGATGATATTAACTTCCTGTTTGTGGCACATAAGTATATGTGAGGGGGGGGAACTTTTCAAGATGGGTGGTGACCATGGTGGTCATATAAATGGCCCACCCTGGTGAATCTTACATATCTACCAACTTGAAAGTGTTAGTGGAGCATTAGTAGACTGGTAGGATTAGGGTTAGAATAAGAAACGTTGGAAATTATATGAATGTGAAAATAAAATTGACCTAGGGAGAACATGGTGCTCCTAAAACCAACATTTAAAGGGATAGTTCACTAAATTTTTTTTTACTTTTGTCATCATTTACTCATCCTGTTGTTACAAACCTGTATGAGTTTCTTTCTTATGCTAAACATACAATATGATTTTGAGAAATGCTGGTAATCAAAAAAAGTTGATGGTCCCCATAAACATCCACATTATTTCTTTCCTACTATGGAGGTCATTTGGGACCATCAACTGTTGTTCAATGGGTCTTTAAAACTCTTTAAAATATCTGTGTTTAACATAAGAAAGAAACTCATGAAAAACCTCACGAGGGAAACAGCTCTGCAAATAACTTCAAACATCTGCACTCATCAGAAGTGGTCTGTTATCTTTTTTGTCTCACCTTTGGATTGTTCTTTGGTGCTTTTCTCTTCCTGGAACTTTTCAGGATGGCTGACGTTACTGCATGAGATGGCCATGAAGATTGTATTAGCAGCAAAGGAGAGCACCTGACCAGAGAGCTCACCTATACAGAGAGAAGAGAAGGTCAGAGGACATCAAGAACAGAGTTAAATCAAAAAGCCGGAGCCTTTACCTTTTCCTGGAACAGCAGGCTTTTCCTGAGAACCGACTATCAGCAGTAACACCACCACCACAAACACAGGCACACGCCAAGACCCTGTCAGAGAAACTGAAAAAAGAGAATATTTAGCATTCCTTCATTGACAGAATTGTAGGTCAATACTTAAACTTAAACAGAGTTATTCACCCGTTCAAAACAGAAAGGTCTTACCCAAGTAGAAAATAAGTGCTGCCCACACAGGCACAGACAGTGTACGCAAGTAACCTTCCATGCTAGGCGTCCACTTAAACGCCACAGCCAACACGTAGCCCACAACTAAAGTGCCAACCTGAGAAAGAGAAAGACAGAGAACATATGTGCATCTCTGGTAACCACTGTGCCTGCACCAAACATTTGCCACCAATCTATTTATAATCACAAAAACCCTCAGTATGTTCACAGCTCTCACAGGCACTGTAAGGGGTGTATCAACACATTTCGATTTTCTAGTGGGTCAAAAGAACTGTTCTACCAAATAAACATTCTGTCACATATTGTCATAATTCTCAAAATAAGTATATAGTTTATCATGCTTTCCTTTCTCCTTTTATCTTCTTATTTTTTCTAGTTATTATGCGATGCCATGGTTTTAATGGATAGGTATTTTGTGACAAATAACAATTTAGACTAATAATAGACATCACATGACATGTAAGAATTAAATTAAGCAATAAAGAGCTAAAAAACAGATCCTGATGTAATTCAATTGAATGTCAGGGTCAAGTTTAGTCTTGTAGAGTTCTTGTAACCTTTAGAAGAACTTGAGATATGTCTTATGATCTATCATCTGGCCTGTGTGTGTGTAGCCTAAGGGACATATTTTTAGCATCTTGGGATGTCACGCTCCAATTCTCACTATACTGAGCATGAGTTCTAGATATGTTGACACTTCATATGGCCACTTGTGTTCATGAATACTTTTCTATACAAACATATTTGCACATGGTTTGGTTGTCTAAAGGCAGTTGAGCTCATACAGAGTTGACAGATTTGCAATATTAATGCATGATTTTGTAAAAGATGAATGAGAAACAGCCCATGACAGTGCTTGACACTGACAGGAAATTATCTAGCTTTAAACTTAAAACCATAATGAACTTTTATTTTATTAAATAAGCTTTCAACTGATCAATGGTTTGTTAGGATAGGGCAATATTCGGCTGAGATACAACCATTTGATAAAAAATAAATAAAAAAATAAAAATCTAAATAAAAAACAAATTAAAAATACTGAGAAATCTCCTTTAAACATCCGAATTAAGTTCTTTGCAATGCATATTACTAATCAAAAATTTAACAAAATATATATATTTTTTTAACAAATAATCGTTTTTATATATTTGCAGAAGGAAATTTACTAAATATTTGCATAGAACATTATTTTAGATCCTAATAATATTTGGCTTTAAAGAAAAATCTATCATTTTGACCCATCCATTGTATTTTTGGCTATTGGAACAAATACACCCCTATTACAACTTATGACCCATTTTGTGTCACTACACAATGTAATCTTATCAAACTTTGTTACGACATAATTTAAAAATAATTTACAAACAATGAAGGCATCATAAATAATTGTACATAAAATCATGAAATGTTCTGTTATCTAAGAAGAAGGGACGTTCTAGGCTAAGTCCATGTCCCACCACCACTCCATTGTCTGACAGGAGGCGTGTCTCTGTCAGAACTCACCCAAGCCGCGCTGAAGCAATCCAGGACGACACAGATGACCGTACAGACTTGGCTTAGGATCACCTGCATGCCAATGACGCTCCAGAACAGATATAGGAAATAAATCAGTGGTACACCGGCCCCAACTACCAGCAGTACATTGAGCCGATCTACCACCAGTCCTCCCAGAGTTTCCACCCCGTAGTTCACGCACCACACCGGCACCAACAGAGTCCCAACCACTATCGGTGTGCCGCTATCCTGCAGGCTGCTGAGCCAAGAGCGGCAGAGGCGGGCCAGCGAGTATTTGAAGGGGTGCAGGAAAGTGCCACACAGCACTGCCCAAAGCAGCGGCCGCAGAAAAGCCTCCAGGATGAAGTAGACCAACACGGCTGCTCCGCAACAGATCGCTACGAAGATCATCGCTCCCGTGTTGTAGAAGGCCTGTTTGATGTTTTTGTCGAACTTAAGGGACGTCTGCTGGCTCAGTAGGTGGCTCACCATCCCGACTGCTGGCTGAACGCTCTCGCTGAACGAGACGTAGTATGGCCGGTTAGTGCGCGGGGTGTCCGGCTCGGTGGCCTCGCCCGGACCAGGGTCCTCTGTGTCTGCCATACTCGCTGGCGTCGCTCCCCTTCAGTCCAATGAATCCACCACATAAGGAACTGCGGGCTGGGCAAAGAGTGACGTAGCGTGTAGGGTGACGTCTGGGAAATGTAGTCAAGTTACAGTGTTTTATCTATTGCCCAATGAAATTTTTTCTTGATTTGACTTTTAAACGAAGATGCTATTCGGTAGACACGCGGGCATGACCCACTTTGTATGTTTTTCTTTTTTCTGGTGGTTCTTTATCTTTTTTAGTCTTCCCATGTCTTTTTTAGTCTACCCAAAATGAGAATTGTTAATTTACTCGCCATCATGCAGTGCCAACCTTTATTTTTTTGTCTAATTATGTTTAATTTGTCTAAATGTCTAATTTAGAACACATAATACATCTACTAATATATATTTAATACATAATCACAGCGTCCTCCAAAAAAAAATAAAAATAAAAAATTGTGTAAGAAAAATAAAGTAAGCCTGAGCATCGTGTATGAAATGTAATATATAAACAAACTTGCCTTGCCATGCGCAAGTCAAAAATATTTGGAGATGCATTTAAAATATGTGAATAGTATCCATTTTTAAAAACACAAAATGGAGGGGAAATGCTGAACAATTATACTCTGTGAAAATCTGATTGTAAAGGATATTAAGTATGGATATGAAAATAATAAGAATACAACTATTTCTTTAATGAATCGTACGTGTGACTCGATTATATCACAACAAAACGACCGTCACTTGTCGCCATCTACTGGCGTAACAATCTAAACTACAGAAAAGATGACTGAATAAATTAGTGAACAGATATTTATTGGTTTTATTTATTACTATTCCTCAAGGTGCCATGTCATGACAAGTAGGCTACATCAAGTTCAAACCCCGCAAAACGATCTCCATTTATCCAGACAAACATGACAACAGTACACATTTTCTGCTGTCTTTAATAGCTTTATTAAAAAGTGCAGTATTGTGTTCAGGACCATCAATCAGGTATCTTTTTTTCCAATTAGAGCGAGAATTCACAGTAAACTTGTCAGAATGTATGTAAGCTGCTAATGATGTAGTAGACTGTGAGACAAATGTTTAAAATCCCAGTGGTTCACAATCCTTCACTATGCACACTCATTATTGCATATTCTCTAACACTGTCAATGTCAACATTTAAAAGGATATTAAAATATAACGCACATATTGTTCCTTGACCACTGGCATACAATGTCTCCATTCATGCTACATAACATGATTATCTCTGGCTGACACACATCAAAAACGAATCGCATCACTCTTTCAAGTACATTTCCTCAAATACCTGGTAAATATAACAACGTATTTAAAACTAAATACCTTTTTTTTAATAAATCTTTTACGTGTTGCTCTTTAGTCTGCTATACAAATTTGATTACAGGACATTTTTAAAGAATGCCAAATAATTAACAAAAAAACAACCACACTAACCGGTGCGATCCAAAACTTTCTACACAGGCAGCAATCAGTTCTTGGACTACTTTTACAATGGCATGAAGTCCTTGGTATGGAAAGTCTTCAAATCACTTGAATGAAAACCAGACAACTCTCTCCTGGACTGGTTCTGTTCCTGATCTAAATGGCTCAGATGAGGCTGGTTTGCTGGCATGCATTATCAAATACTGAACTGGCATTGCTGGCTAACTGGAAGGCAGTGATGTTTTATGAATACTTTGCATGTGAATTTGTGCTGTAGGGCTAATTACATAGTGCTGTAAGTTGCGTAGTCAGTCACAGGCATTCATTTACATAACTCTGAAATCCACAGCCTTAATAAATGTGAATCAGAACCGCAATAAACTAGAAAACACTGGACATCAGGCAACTACAAACAGCAGTTTACCTCTACTGAGATTTGGTGAAACATATTTAATAGAATATGTTCCATTCAATAGAACGAGGCGATTCAGTTCTGTAGAGGGACATAGTGTGTCATGATATGTGCCACTGTAGAGATACGGTAACATTTATCATTGATCGGCACTTTTTTGCTCGTGAAATTCAGTCTTTTTAATATGAATCATTGTGTTTTGGAAATTTAACTTGAGATTTGGCAATGGCTTTAAGTTTGGATTAAGTTTAGATTCACAGCTTTGACTGACAGAAAGTACAGTATACTGAATATTAACATTAAATTGGCTCAGATTGTACTACATAGCAAACCATTTGATGTTGCTCTATTCGTTCATCAAAAGAAAGAATATTGTAATATATAATTCTCCTTAAAATGAGATTCACTACTTGTATATAACTGAATATTAATCCACAGTCCCGATGACCTTTCTAGTGTACATAGATTGAGTATATTATAGAACTGCAATTTATTGCTGCCTGTTTCTAATACTGTTAAGTTGGCACACAGTCGTGCTATAGTGGCTCTGTAGTTTGTTGTATTCATTTCTTCTCTCAGTGAGACCGCTTTGGTGGTTATGGTGTGCCCATCAGCAGGTAGAAGGTAAGAGCAACGATGAGGAGGAGGCAAAAGGGAGAGGAGAATGTCTGATAGGCTGTGGCAGGCATGAAAATGTCCTCATATTTATAGATGCTAATCATGCGATCTGACACCGGTGGCGAGTCAATGTCATGCCTTGTGATGGAACCTGAGAAGAAAAACAGAACAAGATCCCCACAAACAGGGAAAGGATTACTTAGACCTACATTATTTGTAGCCCTAAATGAATAGTTTATGAAAACAGTCTGGCAATTCACTTAATGAAAATGTAGATTTAGATTTTGAGAATTTGAATGGTTGCCATCACTTCAAACAGCTGACAAAAGCATCACAATAATCATTGACTCCAGTCCATCAATTGATGTATTGTGAAGCGAAATGGCAAGTCCAAGGCATTTTAACTTTAAACACAAAATAACAATTTATAATCAAGACACCCGTCACTGGATCCATTAATAAGGAAGTGATGTAATGCTAAAATAGTCCAAATCTGTCATGCTGAAGAAGCACACTCATCTACTTCATGATACATCTTGAATGGCCTGAGGTTGAGGTCTTTAAAACCAGGCTCTATGTCTTTACCTTGTATAGCAGGTCCCCAGGCGAACAGATAGTACCAGCTGAGGTGCAGGTCCACCAGTGTTTCCTCCCGTGACACATGAAGAGGTCGTTTGAAGCGACATGTGACGCGGTTGTTTTCAAAGATGCCCTCCTCGTCCCGCGCCGGGTTGCGCTTGATCTCTTTGGCCCACTGTCCCACGTTGTAGAAATGATGTATCCGTACGCGTCCGTTATCATCATGAACACAACCCATGACGTCATCACCTCCCTACACCAACATTATTGTGTATTTCTTAGCTGGCATTCACACCATATAATATATTTAAGTAACTCTCTCTCCTTACCATTTTTTTGTCAGAGGAGAAACCAACAGCGACCCATCCGTCAGTGTCTGCACTCAACTCGAATTCCACATCCGTGCCAATGCGTCTGAAACTCAGGAAGTAGTCACAGGTCTCTGCATCACAGCCTGGTTTGCCATATCTACAGCAACAGAAGAGAGACAGTGATGACTATTTTTGGGTAAACTGACCCCTGGATGAACAATATTCAACACAGACCTACAAAGATCGATGATGTGCATGTATATTTGATGTATGTGTTATGAGTGTACTGGACAGTGTGACAGACTTTCTTCAGCCAGACAGTTTGATGCTACAGTTGTTTATGAATTAAATTTAAACGTTGTTCCTTGCACTCACCTGATGCATCCTTTGGTTATTCCACAGTCGCTCACTTTGATGCGGGCAAATGGGTCAACAGGGGGTGCAGTTGGGAAGGGGTAACCTATATGAAACATTAGACAACAACACATTAATCAGCTGGTTTCAACTAGTCCTACAACTAAAATAATATTTTTTTTCATACACACACACACACACACACACACATCTTAATTTTACTTAAAAACACAAACACAAACATACGCACACAACGGTTTAAGACAATAATTTAGACTATGCCTTTTTGCATTGCATATTACATGACATGACATACTGTTTAAAAGTTTTGGATCAGTAAAAGTGGCAATTCTAATTTTACAAACGATTTCTATTTCAATAAATGCTATTCTTCTGGCATTTGTCAAAGAATCTACAAAAATATTGAGCTTTTTTCAGCATTGATAATAATAAGAAATGTTTTGGAGTTGCAAATCAGTGTATTTCAGTTATTTTAGTCATTTACACTAAAGCTCCAAACCATTCAACTGTAGTGTATGTTCTATTCTTTTGTACATTCGTGCTGTATATTTACACATTTGTGCTTTTAAGTACTATCCAAACAGGCCAGGCATGATGTAGCGATAAGAGTCCTATTCTATTCTATTCTATTCTATTCTATTCTATTCTATTCTATTTGATGTGTTCTGACTTCAATCACTGTTGGAGTATCTGCAGTTTATTAAAAAGTTGATTGCAAAATAGGGGTGTTGGGAAAGCCTGAGGCTATCTGATGTGGGCTTTGGGTGCTGACCAAGGTGCTGAGGCTGTATTAATGCATACGATTACGTTAGCCAATCTCTTATAAAACAAATATTGCTAATAATCACCACTAACAGACAATAATATTAACCTAATTAACAGGCCTGTGGTCGAGGGAGGGCATCAGACGGTGACCATTCTCTACATGTATTTAGTGCTGCAAAGAACTGCACTCATGCATGCTGAGAGAGAAACAACACAAAACCAGCATTCATGACTTCAAATCAAGCGCCATCGTACCTTCGTCTGAGAGGTATCTGGACTCGAGGAACTCGGAGGCGAATGTGCTGTAGGAATCTTTATGAGGTTCTTCGTGCCCCGGCTCTCCGTGATCTCCATGGCCGGCCCGCAGCACATTATCATCGGTAGGGCTGGCAGAAACCGCATCCAGCAAAACAGAGATCTGCAGCAGTGGATGCAGAAGAAACATGTCTGGATGCGTTGGACCTAATGATACGATACTTGTTATTGTACGCAGGAAGATACTCGGGTCTGATTTACTAGTCGTCGCATTCCAGTACTGATGCTTAGACTGATAACAAATAACAAAATGTAGCTAATTAAATCGCTTTCATGATAAAACGTTTCGGTTGCTCCGCGGGGGAGGGGGTGCTGAGAGGCGAGAGGCTCGGGTGCTGTTAATGAATAGGGCCAAACCAATCCGCTTACGGTGAGATTTGTAACCGATAGTGATGTCGCTTGATAATGACACGGTGCTCAGTGATATGTCAGCTGTATACACGATTTGTAAAAAGTATTCATTTATTTTTCATTACATTATTGGGTGCTTTTTTAATATATAAGTCCGTCGCACACTGATTTGGCATATTATGTCACCCCTCTCTGGCCGTGTTTTGTTCTTCTTGCTCGTCAATCGATAGATTGCCAGGATCGCGTTCCAATAGCATCGCACTACGTGTGGAAATCAATTGCCGTTTAAGACACACTGTAGCCTATAAAACGTAAGTGTTTAAAGGAAAAATAACGTAAAAATCGCACAGTGAATTTTACATTTAAATTGATCTACGTTCTAACTGGTATAATATATCCAAAGGTTAGATTTTTAGAAACACAAACTACTTAAAAATATTGTTAAAAGGTTTTCTAGGAAAATATATGGAAAAAATTTAAAAGGGTACGTTTAACAAGGCAATAACTACATTTACGATAACACATTGGTATTGTGGTTTTATGAAGCAAGAATCACCTTATAATTTAAAGGTAAATTATAATTTCTCTTAAAAAAATAATAAAATAAATAAATAAATATAAAT
>JAUCNO010000236.1:19295775-19334743 GCA_032353835.1 Enteromius viviparus | reverse complement strand
GTGTTTTGTTGTTGAATGTATTAATGAACATAGCAGTAGTCATTTACCCCCGACATCTGAGTGACTGAAGACGCAGAAGATTAACGTTAAGTTTGGTTCTGAAGGGAAACGCGCCCTTGATTAAACAGAATGCATTTATGTTTGCACGAATCATTCATGATCCAGCCTCACCTACCGAAGCAGTGAGTATAATGTCTTTTAATGAATCTTTTCAAAGCGCTTTTCTTAATAATGTGCTAATTAGCAAGTTTCACTTTGAATACGGCTAAATATCCTCCGAGAGTGCCTCGGAAAAGAGGGGAGGGGTTAGCAGAGCTCATGAAGATTTAAAGGGGAAGTTCACAGAACAGAGTGATTTCTAAAGAGCTGTTTTTGACATTGGAAAAGGAGCATTTTTATACTATCTTTAAGACATTTTCAAACAATTAAGACCCTAAAGAATCATATTAGCTTGTGGAAAATGGGCTTTGTATGACTTCTTTAAGAATCAGCATAGGGTCATCAAACCTTTTCATGAAAACTGTGTGCTCGTAATTAGTCTCTTACTTTCAGAATACTGTATGTGTTTTCATCATGGGCTTGACAGCACAATTTTTTTAAAGCTCATACAGTCACTCTCAAAACAGCTGTAAACTCTGTGTATCCTTAGTGAGTCATTAAAATCATATAACCTTCATCACTCTCATGGGAATCTGAGTGATAACTGGCCATCCGCAACAACGCAATTAACCATTAGAGATCAGTAATGAGCCAATTAGCAATTACACACACTTTAAGAGTCATCAGTGTGTGCTTAATTCACACCTCTGGAACTTGTTAAAGTTGTGTTTTTCATTCAGCTGGCCCATAATTCCTCTTTTCCATTTTGCATGCAGTAAACAGAACTTAGCTCTCGTTTGGAATTCTGTTGCTTTCAATCATATATTCATAGCCCTATCAAACATCAAAATAGGAAAAGAGTGTTAAATATTGTGAGTATTCAATAATGTAATTTATGAGATCACTCTATGGCTTAGCCCATGTTAATCAAGTGTTATGTCACTGTAACCCTTCCTTGCTTGACTTGTCCCTAATGACCTTATTATCCTGAAGTATGCTTCCAGTGAAACGCTACTCATTCACTAAACAAACCCTGAGTTAACAGCATCATCTTAAAGCTCTGGGGATGGTCAAGGCAGTTTTTTACGAAGTATTACAGGAAAGAAATTAACAAAGATACATATGTATAGATTGTTGACTGCAAAAAACAGAACAACAAGAACAAAAAAAAACAAATAATCAGATTTTTGCTGTTTCTTCTGATTAAAAAAAATTGATTAAAATGTACTTAAGAAGCTATCTGAACACTTCAAAATTAATGAGAAGTTAGTTATATATTTGGCATTTTGTTTGAATTAATAAATATATATTTCATTTATATTTATATATTAATGAAAAACATAACCATCCAATGGGATGGGAAAACCTGCATTTTGTTGTATAGTTATCTGTCTTGTAGTTCTATATTCAGCTTCTAAAATAGATGCCCGATTACTAATAAACATCAGTGGTCCACAGTGTCATTATCTCAACAACTGAGCTTCTCTCTCCCAACCCAACCGCTCAGCTCACCCTGTTGACTCTTAATTAAATCCTTGGCACGCATATTCCTTTACCTCTCCATTTGCACGCACACACACTTGCACAATGAAGTGTTGTCTTACTCGCGAGCTGATAGCTTTTAAGGGTGGGTGCTTTTATTGAGAGACCGCGCTGTGGGTTTATCAGAGGGGACTGTGAATAAATGGCTGACCCTCGTGCCCTCTCTCTTGGCCGTCTCTGCAATTCCGGCGCTTCCATTAGCTGCTGTATTGATAACGGTCATTAGCATATTTATGGTGATGGCGGGAACGTTATTGTTTGTGTTGGTTATTAATCTTCCCTCTGAGCAACTGCTCTGACAGCTCAATCTATTCTGCCATCGCGACACACACCCGCTCACACGCGCAGCGCTTTCAAGTTGAACGCCGCTTTTGTTTGAGGGTAAATAGGCGGTGTCGGGGGTGCGCGGGAAGCAGGACGGGATGGGTGATTGACGCGACCCCTCCTCAGGTGAGCGCTGATCTCCAGCTGGGCCGAGAGCTCGCTGGCATCACTGTCACTCTGCCAAGCGCTGCCAGCGTCACGCGATCGGTCCTCCAGATTACAACAGGACCTAAATGAGCAAATGAAAATGTGTTTACTGTAAACACACAGCTGCAATACAGCTAAACGCTTTCTAGAGTGAGGCAGTCGATGGGCATCAGCAGTGCTTGGCTTGCTAAAAGTGTGTGTGTGGCTGACTCTGAGGGGAGTTGTTTTTGTGCCCGAGGAGGGCAGATGGGGGTAGCTGAGCATCTAATCGGGGGTCCCAGGTGACTGGTGAATATGCGCGGTGTCACTCCTTCTGTTTGAGTGACAGCTCGCTGATTAAGGGCCAACTGAGGGCTGGAAAGCAGCCAGGATCACCGAGGGCAATGAGCATCTCCACCATGCATCCTCAGCATCTCAAACCACACACACACCATCTCCATAAACACACAGCACTCCTACAGCAGAGCAAAACACCTGGACACGGAGGTAAAAACTGCAGGGGTTGGTTGAAGGTCTTGCGTTCTTGTTTGGGGTCATTGTTTGTAGGCTAGTTTAAGTGATATCCAATGGTTCACAAATCCACGTATACCTAAATAAATCCCATCATACTCTATCACTAAATATGAAATCCTATAATTGGAAAAAACATTTTGTTGGTTTAAGCATAAACGTTTGAACAGCATTTAGCCAGTGCACATTAGGAAAAAGTAAACTTTAAATATATTGCCTAATACAAATCTCTTAAAACAAGGAGCAAACATGATGATATCCAAAGCTTCAATGGTCCACTTTTATTTGAATAACATGGGTCCCTAATGTATTAGATAGAGCAGTCATACTCTTTAACACTAGTTATGAAATACCAATAGTCTTTAACTGCATAGAAATTCCTGCATGGGGCCGTTGTCTATTATAAATTTGACATGTAACGTCTCTTTATCTTTAGCGATAAATAACTGGTTTTATTGAGGCTATTATTTTGCTCATAACTTGCCACGATGAGATGTTATTGATTGCTATTTTAAAAACGGAGCAAGATTTTTATTTGTTTTACACCACAGATGTAAATCAAAGCCCACCCCTCACAGCACACCAATAATCCCCACCAGATATATGCTAATGTGCTGGAATATTTTATTGAAGCCGTAAAATCTGAAATCATAATTCGCAAGCGTTTCATATAAGAAAACACTAAAAGATAGGCTATGAATACAAATGGTTGTAAACTAATATGTCATACAAAACAGTCAAGAGATATTCCTGTCTGTGTGTATCCATCAGGGGCAAGATATTATTCCCATTTCCTTTTTTCGACCCATTCTACACCAAACAACGGCTGATTTACTACTGGTCAGCAAATACTAAACCGGAAATTAGTGTCCTGTGTCTCACGCAAATATCTCAGTCAATATAATTTAATGAAATCTGCATCTCTTTCTGCATCATTTCAGAGCCAGTTTGGAGAAAATGTATTACCAAGAGTTTAATTCATGTGCGACTGCCGCAAACAATATAAAGCAAAATATGTCTCGCTCATTGTATTTTCAAGTGCAGGCTTGATGAGAACAATTAATTACAGGTCACATCTGTCACATCTGGACTACGAAAGCTGAAACTGTCCTCCATTCTCCCATTCAACAATCATATCCAAATATCTTTAGCTCTAACACAATGAGAAGGTGTGAAGGTTGTGCATTCTGACCTTGTTATTGTGCCCAGTTGATTTACATGTTCACTGGCCCCATAACCCCTCTTTTTATATATGATTAAAACCCAATCAGTGCACGGCTAAAAATAAGGTCCTCATCTTTAACGCATCGAGTGTTAATGAGGAAACGCAACAAAAACTGCTCCCAAACTGCCAACAAAACGGATGTGACGCTAGCGAGGCAATACATCTGACCGTCTGCGATACAGAATTAAAGCCTATTTAAAACACCCCCCCTCCACCTTATTAATTTAGCATGCAAGCCCAAGTGCACTGAGGTTATTGCAGATATTGAGCGTGGACGGGCCGTTTAAAGCAGTGATTCTTATGGGGGCCTCAGCAAACGTCCAAAGGGGATTTAAAATTATTTAAAATAAGACAAAACTATTATTAACATAAATTAAAACAATTCAAACATCTAAATAATTTAAAAAACTTTAATAATCTATTGTTTCCCTGGGGGAAAAAATATTTCTAAACATGAAAAAAGTGTTGGAAATCAATATTAAAATGGCATGACATTTTTATAACAAATATATTTTTGTATATATTTTTGATTTTTTCCCCCCTAAAGCCTTATACTTGATCTATATATCCAGTAAACTTTAGGAGCTTACCGGATATTGATGAAGAGATAACCAGTAGACTTTAAACGAACACTTCACTATTTTTGAAAATGGGCTCATTTTCCAACTCTGTTAAACGGTTGATTTTTACCGTAGCTGCAGTTTAGCATCGATTATTTCATCTGATCAGACTATTAGTATCTCGCTCGAATAATGACCAATGGGTTTAAATATTTTGCATAGTTAAAACTCGACTACTCTGTAATTACTATATCATGGATGCAGCAGGGGCAATGTTATTACACAGTGCCTGAAAATGCTGGGAAATATTTTCAGACACAGTGTAATGTCATTGCACTTGATGAACCCACTTTACAGCAGCATCAAATTTCTTGATTATTAAGCCGGAATAAGAATATAGTTCCTAGCTATATTGGCCTAAAAAAATCGCAACTATTCATTTTCCATCGGTCTTAGTACACAGTGTAACTATCCCCCATTTCACAGACAAGGTTTAAGCTAGTCCCAGACTAAATTGTACGTTTGAGCCGTTTCAGATGCAAAAATCTTGCTCTGACATATCTTTAAACATGTGAGTGACATTGTTCTGTATCAAGATGTACACCTGTAATACTTTCTAATAAGGCATTTTTGTGAAAATTGCTTAAATATATTAATTAAACTAATGCCTAGTCCTGGCTTAAGCTAAGCCCTGTTTGTGAAACCGGGCCTAAAAGTGCTACCACCAGACCATTAACTGAATGGATTTGAAAAGGGTAAAACTCAACTGTTTAACTCTAGGGGAGATTGAAAATAAGCCTATTTTCAAAAATAGTGTAGTGTTTCTTTAAGAGTAATGCAATACAAAAAATATGGGGTGCCTGAATAACTTTCAGTCCTTACAACTACTTTGATTATATTAAAATGATTTGTGGACATCCCTAGTATTTGTGAATGCAGAAGGTTTTGAAAACCAATCCTTAGCATAACGGAAAAAGTGGTTATAGAAAATCCTGTCACACAGGTTATGAACCACTGGTTATATTCAACTATTTCCAGAACGCCATTACAAACCTGAAAGATTTTTTTTTTTCTGTGAAAAAAGTCCAAAACATGTATTTCATTGTACGTACAAACCAGCTAAAATAGATGAAAGAAAGCAAGTTTATGAATGACATGAGGTAACAATTACAAAGAGTAAACAATTACAGGATTGTCATTCTTGAGTGAACTATCCATTTAATTGGTTTATAACTTATGTTTTGGGAAACGTCACTCAAAGCCAAAGTATTAAATGGTTTGTCAAATATAATTTAAAAAAAAATGTTAACACAACAGTGACCTGTTCTTAATTCTGGAAAAGTAAACAGGCCACTGTTCTATCAGCTCAGCCTATATTCAATAGATCCAAAAATAAAAGCTCCAAGAGACAAAGACAAACAACACAGGCAGGAAGCAGCATCTCATTTAATCAGGGCTTTGGTCCCGTATCAATAGCATGAGGAGATACACAGTCAGTAACAACCTCAAACCCAATACAGCATATGACCTTCAGTGTCCTAGGAAAACTTTTTCCTTTTTCTACTCCAGCAAACATCTTTAGTTTGAGACTTTAATAACTCTTAACACCCTCCATTGTTATCACTAAACAAAAGCAGAGACACTGGCGAACAGAGCAGGGCACAGAAAACTTCTCTATCGATTTCTGCCTGAGAAACTCTCTAATAGGCCTTTGGCATAAAAAAATATACACTTGTATGGTCCTCAGGCCTCGCCGTGACGCGCTTGATCAATGTGGCTGGCGCGCAATAATTCATTAACCTCTCGGTCAGACGAGTGCTCCACATTCTTCAAGGCCTGCATTGAACTCTTAAGCCATGTTAACTCCCACTGCTCTTTTCTTTCATTAGAGATGACATACTTTCATTAGTCCCACCATGGCAACCGGACTGGCAGAATACATCCGATGTGTGGTGATCCGAAGCCGAATGGCTTTTATGTCGTCATAATTGGTTATTGGGTAAGGTTGATGATGTGACTGTAGAGTTGTTCGGTGAAGGCCTGCAGTGAGAAGCGCTGCTTTACCCGCTGTCTTCCAGCCTTTCCCATGCGCTGTTTAAGTTTAGAGTCTGTAGCAAACTTCTGCATGGCTTCAGAGAAGCACTCAGGGGTGGGTTCGCAAAGGAAGCCTGTTTCGCCATGGGCTACAGACTCTAGCGGTCCTCCTGAGTTGACTGCAATAACTGGGCAGCCTGAATACATGGCCTCAATGGGTACGATGCCAAAATGTTCATTGCTCGGAGTGTACAGTACACAAGTGCAGCTGTGCAGCAAAGAGAGTTTTTGTTTGTCTGAGAAGGAGCGCAGGAAGGTGACGTGG
This sequence comes from Enteromius viviparus, assembly GCA_032353835.1. Taxonomy (NCBI): domain Eukaryota; kingdom Metazoa; phylum Chordata; class Actinopteri; order Cypriniformes; family Cyprinidae; genus Enteromius; species Enteromius viviparus. Next base: position 19,327,977 of record JAUCNO010000236.1, on the reverse strand, counting down.
TCCTCCAGGCCTAGAGAGGACGCTAGTGAGCGCAGCTCTTCAAAGTGCTCTACATTCTCTACCACACGCTCGTCATAACCCCCCGCCATTACTAGGTGCACGCACTCCCATTCGGCCACGGACAGATGCTCCTTTAGGGCTGCAAACGCTTGCAGCGCCAATGACAGGTTCTTTTTGCGTTCAAAGCGGTTGATCGACAGAAAGGTGAGGCTCCGCCCCTCAGGGAGCAATCCGCTGAGGCCCTCTACTTCATCATCAAAAGCTGACGAGTTCAGAGAGGGGTAAAGGACGTCGGTTTGAATCTCAGCTAGTTTGGGGAACGTCTGTTTGAAGACTCCTGCCGTGAACTGGCTGTTGACCAAAATGCGGTCGGCCATGCCTGTGGTCAGCTCCTCGAACCAGTCGATGGGGCCCCGATATATGCGCTTGAGAGCCGAGCGACGCTGAGTCAGTAGTTGGTCAGGGAAATGGCAGTAGAATAGGACTCTCTTTCTGTGGCGTGCCAATCGCAAAAAGGGAATACACGCTGAAACCTGAAAGAAGGGGGAGATGGGCAAATAAAATTAACCCTTGTTAACGATTCTCTTGATTTTAACTGGTCAATCACAGCATTGTGAGGTCTAGTAAACTGTGGATTTGACCTATGTCTATGGCATCTTTTATAGTCTGGCCATGTATTATGTTTTTTGATGGATTTTCTGTAACTCAAACTGTACAGCATGGTGCTAGCAATGCCAAGGCATGCAGAAAAGCATTCATTATCGCAAATCTGTGTTGCTTTGAATAAAAATGTCTGTCAAATGCATAAATGTACATTTAAAATTCATAACTTAGCTTGTTCTTTATTCATGATAAAACACGTTCAGTTTGTAAACCTATTCAGTTCATCCAAAACAACACAAAAAAATATTTTTTTTATACATTGGAGACCACTATAATGCTTCAGATTAGGTCTAGATATCTTTAGCTTAATAAGAAACATAATTGGAGCAAAAGTTATATAATATGTTTGGAAATGTTTCTGAGTACTGTATTAAAGTTCACCTCTGAAAAAGGGAAGTGTTGCTAGGCTGAAATAAAAAAAAAATATTTGATAAAAATACCAAAAATTACTAAAACTGAAATGAAAATATAAATTCAAGTTCAATTCAGAAGGCAAAAATTCTATTACATTTTATACTGTACATATATTATAAAAATATAATACAAAAAACTAATAAATACTTTAATACCAAAAAATTACCCTTTTAATTAATAGTGCTAGTGTCATTATAGTTACCTGATCACAGAAGACAACATCGAACTCCTCCCCACTAAAGAGCACAAGATAGAGAGTTAGATAGATCATGCGCAGGTATGCACATAGAGCGTGGAAATAACCGAACACGCTGGTGGGGAGCCAGTCGCCCACACACACCACAGGCAGGTCAGGTGAGAGAGTCTCAGAAAAGCAGTGCTGGGGGTCATAGTGTGCCGTCCAGATCTGAACGCTGCATCCACGAGAGCGCAGAGCTAAAGCTGCATCCACCACCAGACGCTCGGCCCCACCTATACCCAGATCAGGGTGCAGGAACACCACCCGAACCATCCTGTCCCGACCAAAGCCTGTTGAGTCAAAAGGAGGTCAAATAAATGTTACACCTTATTTTTAAGCTCAAGACAAAGCAACTAGATTTTCCAGTTGCTGCTGCATAGACATCCTAGTAATGTCACACACACACATGCTTTACTTTACTTAGCTATCTAAATTAAGACACTTAATTACACTATTTTTTTGTAATAGCACTGGATATAAATAATCTCCCATCAGAAAACTTATTTTTGGGTTGTTGTTTTTTTTACAATTAAATAAAAAAAGATAAGCTAACAATGTTGTGTTTTTTTTAATCAAGTGATTAATCAAGTCTCATGACACTGTGTTTTTACAACAGGCCAATGCGGACACGTCTCTGTTCATGTCACTGTGTCACAATCTATCAAAAACTCTAACGTTAATACATTCTGTTGTCTATGTTATTACAGACCTACAACATTACATGTAAACAAGCAATACATGTCAACTCAGAGCTAAAAAACATCAATATTCATTCTTACTATTATATATTTAATTAAAGTCTCTAGACTCAGGATATATATCCTGCTTCAGACTAAGTAGTAACACTGTAACAGCACATAAAATGTCATGTTCTGTTAACAGAAACTCAAATTATGTTAACAGTGTTAGCAACCAGACAATATGTTTAAAAATATCGCGACGAGAACGCACTCACCTGTACTCTTAGGTTTACTGACACTAACTCAGCTGTCTGTCTGTGTGGATGATCAAATATGGCTCAAAGTTCGCGATTTAGTGTAACCGGCTTCCCGATTGAGCCAAAATGTCTGCCCTACTCTGTACACATCATCCATCGCACATGACGTGTCATCGCACTCCTTTTGATTTTTCCCCAAATTAAATTCTCAGCCTAAGCTACTTTTAACGAATAATTCCTTTGTATTGTTATCTGCTGTGACGCTGTATGTCAAATCTAGGATTTGAATTCTTAAATGTGTTAAAAAAAAATAACGAGCAGGTTCACAGCTGCGGTCAGGCACTCTACTGGCGCCTATGCGGGTCCTTTCTATAGCTGTCGTGGCCTTCTCAGGGAAACGTCATCAATAGGCTCTCTCTTGTAGTGGTCTGCCTCGGCTGGAGTTCAGTTACAGAGGCGGTCAACTAGATTTACTCCTTTTTTCCCGCAGACACCTGAAACATAATATTATAACAAAATGGTAAGTTTTTAAATGTAGTTTTTCGTGGTTGGAGAGCTTTAGAATAAGTGTTTTGCGCGGATTTACAGCAATATCTGGATTGCTATCTGGTAGCCAGTCATGCTCAATAGTATCTTAGCGTTAATGGAGTAGCTTTACTTATTTCTGCCATTTAACTGTTTAGCAGCTACTTAGATTTGGGTTTTAGGATGCTGGAATTGCTGTTTTGAATAGTATTTAGTTACATGTTAGTAGATATAAAATTTGTAGGATTCATTCGGTCACTAGCTGCAATTAGTTTGGGAGACGTGGCTCTTTTAGACCCCCACATCAGCCCTACAGCCGAAATCTGACCCGCTGTCTTCGTCTGAATGCTACCTTATAATATAAAGCCTATATGGCATCATTTTACTGGCATATAGGTTTGAACATATATTGATTTGTAACTCTTCTAGAAATTGTTTGTGCTTGCATTAGAGTTATATGTAGATTTTTGTTTTGAACACATAACCTAAGACTTTTGCTGTAACTGTTCTTATTATAGTATGTTATATCTTGATGGATGTACAAATTTGTTTTTTTCCCTGATGCGGAAAAATATTATATCAGTCATTGTGCACTTGGGTTTCTAAGTCTTCTATTTATAAAAATGTTTTCAGCCTGGACCCGCAGCTAGTGCAACAAATGTTGGTGCCTCCAGCCGTTCCCCCAGTAAGACAGTAGCCCCCCGCACCGCTGGCACCTCAGCCCGACAGAGGTAAGGAGTCTTTTTAGTGCCTTAAAACACCATCAAGCTGGATGATCAGGATCAAAGAGCTTTCTTCGAGTTTCTGTGATTTGATCAGCAGATATGAAGGATGTTGTTCATTTAGATAAGTCAGACATTGACAGATGAGGCCTTAATCAGTGTGTTGTCCTGCAAATTTGACATCATCAGGGTTTGACTTCATTGATTTAGGTGCACTGATTGTAAATGGTTGACATCATCTTGCACTTTTATTTGCCTTGTATTTTTAAGCAGATATATATATTTTTTTACTTCCTCAGGAAAGCCCCTAGCAGCGGTGCACGCAGCGGAGGCAGGTCCACAGCGTCAGCTGGCACCGGAGGAATGTGGCGCTTTTACACTGAGGACTCACCAGGACTTAAAGTGTAAGTATTTATATTCACACAATACAGAATGATTTAAAACCCTTTCCACATTTAGAGATAGAACAAAATATTATAAAATCAAACAAAAATTGTTACTGTTTAAAAGTTGTAAAAAAAAAAAAAAATTACTGTTATTTGCCAAGGGTGCCAAGGGTGCATTTTGTTGTATTAAAAGTGACATTAAAAAAATCGATTTCTGAATCTGAAGGAAGAAATATCATGTTTCCACAAAAATATTAAACAAAACCAGTTCAGTGGATCAGTTACTTCTGAAAAAAAAAAAATCCATTAGAAGAAGAAATTGCATTGTATTAGAATGCAATTTCTTCTTTTAATGGAAAAGGATATGTATGTGTGTGTGTGTATGTATGTATATTATACACACATACATAATATTATACGTATGCATGTATGTAGATGTGTTTTTTTGTTTGTTTGTTTTTTGTAACCTTACCAACCCCAAAGTTTTGAATAGTAGTTTATGTACTTGAATATGATTTTTTTTTTATATATATATAAAAATGATTTATCAGAGGTTTATTCTTCAGTTAGGCTATTTAATTGCATGTATTTGAAGACTAACTGTATGAATAAATGCATTAAAAATGCAGGTACAGTCCACCAATTTAGATGAATTTGTTGAAATTACAGTTAAATTTTGTTGTTGTTGGTCATTTTTCTCTTTCAGATTTTTATTTAGTGGTCTTTATAATAAAATCCTGTTTTGATATGTAATGCTTTCATATAGTCTTTATTTTCCCTTTTTTATTGCTCGTCATTATGATATTTATTTTTTTAACAAGGCTGTGTACGTAAAATCCACTAGCTATGAAATCATGTCAGACATTTTTTATATATATTTTTAAGTTTATTGCTTAATTTAAGGACAAAATAAGCAAAGCTTATGATTTGAGGTACTTAATGTGCAAAGAACCAACACAGACGCTCATTTTTAATTTATCCCCTTTGCTCAACAGGAAGTGACACGAAAAGGAGGGGCAGAGGGTTCTGAGAGGTTTAGCATTTATAAGGATAAACATGAAATTTTAACGACAGGAAATTGGCCTCATGGGCTCAACCTCCGTCTTTATTTGATGTCTCCCCTGCCGTTTCCCCTCCTACAGCTGTGTACATTTGTGTGCTGTATTTAGAGCCATTCTCGCACCGCAACCAACATCTATAATAGTGTCTTCCTCTGGAGCTTTTTTTTTTTGTTGTTGTTTTTTTAGCTCTGTTGTAGATGGGTAACGTTACATTTTGTTCATTCCATGCGTACAAATAAGCCAAGCATGTGTCGACAGTGGCCGTATTTACAGTCAAGAGTCTCTTAGAGTAGGAGAGTCTGTGTGGAGTTATGTGTGTGAAGTATTTTTCACTCTAGGTTTTGTGTGTGTGTGTGTTTTGAGCTTAATTAAAGTTCCGTCAGAAAAGGTCACATCAATTAAAGCCTGAGGGGTGGGCCTTCAGTCGGCATGGTTACGCGGCTGCCTAGCGACCCAAGGGATGGTCAGTTCCTGCTTTAATAAAGCCCCACATTTTCCGACTAGCTTGTTAACAGTATCCGACTCGCCAGCATTTAGAATCCTAATTAACTTGTCTTCTATCACATGATCAAGACGAGCAGTCTTGATTGGCCCACTGGGAGGAAATTTGTGCTCAACTTTTTTTTATGGTAACTGAAATTTAAAAAAGAAAGTTACTGAATTTAGTAGGTCTGTCCTCCACTAGGGGGCACTCTCTTTTACTGTTGTTTTTTTATGCTTGTAATAAGATTTGTCAGTAATTCCGTTTCTCCTTTTTCCCTTGCTGCAGTGGTCCGGTTCCAGTTTTGGTGATGAGTCTGCTCTTTATCGCATCTGTATTCATGCTGCACATCTGGGGCAAATACACCCGCTCCTAAATCTGCATGACCTCTGAACTCCGACCCTGAAGCCTGTCACCGAATCTTAAGCCATTGGACTTGGACCAAACTCTGACCATCAACACCCCGATCCCTTTTCCTTTATTAACCTCCATTTCAAGGTTTTTTTTTTACCCCATACAAGTTGACCCAGCCACTACAACCATTTGGTCATATAAAAACCATCAGGTTTTTTTTTTCCGCTCAGCAGATCAGATTTTTTCTTTTTTTTTAAACTTGTGTACAAACTAATATGTAAATTGTACAATAAAATGCTGTAAAACGTCAGTTGTTTTTCTTTCATTTACGGTGGGGGAAAAAAAAATCAGAAGGTGTGATTTGCATCACAGGGCATAATTTGCATATCCTCAGTTTGTGGCATGAGAAGGGGTTGTATGCAAATGTGCATTCCAGACGTGCCGTTGGTGCATAAACGAGATCCGCTACTACCGTCTCTGAACGTGATGTAATATTTGCTATTACCCCAATTCCACAGAGCCTGCAGACATGTCCCATCAACACACCACTGTGCAAATCTTTCTGCAACACAATTATACACAAAAGCAGTTTGAAAATGTATTTAAATCAGAGCTACTAATATTTAAAACCCACAAAATAGGTGGTTTTGCTTTAAATTGCCTGTAAATGTCACATTATATATTCCTGATCTTTGGTAATATGGTAGTTTTCTTTTCAGTCTTTGGAATTACAGGCTTTCAGTACTGCAGAAACCAGAAAATCTGTATCTGGAGGCCTGGCACAGAGTTTCATTTGTGAGCTTACTTTGGTTTAACTTGCAGTCTGTAATGCATGGGATTGAGTTTGTTATAAGCTCAAAGTTGTGGTTGATGTTAGAACCGTTTGAATAAGATTCATCTGGCAATTTAAATGTAGTGATCGGCAGTGTTGTAATATGTAAGTTATAAATTCAGAAGAGAGGTATTCTGAAAAGTAAATAAAACGATACATTTGTGCATATTTCATCACCCACAGGTACCCCTGTTAAACACAACTGGTCATGTTGAAAATCAAAACAGGCCAGCTAATTGTCTTTACTTCAGTGTATGTCATATAAATATAGCTAAAGACATTGATCATCCAAAAGGTGATTTATATAATTTATTCATAATTTATATTATAGGTTGCACGAAATAATTTGAATAATATCCACAAAGAAGCTTAAAACTGAAGTCGCTGCTGCGATTTAATTGTTAGCGCGTACTCGTAGAACTGAACGCCTGTAATGTTGCATATGCGCCTGTAGGAGGCGCTGTGACCCACTCTTAGTTAAACAGCCTCTCAGTAAGTGTGCGTGTGAGTGTGTGTTTGAGTCCGAGTCTGTGTTCTTCATTATTCATGTACTAACTGAGAGTAAGGTTTCCCTCTAAGGTTCACTCTAATCCCAACAGCTAACAACTCAGTCAGAATTATTCAGTATCATTTTAAAAATGGATCCATATGGACAAGGACTTGTGCATTTGACTGTGCATGAGAGATTTCATGAAGTGTGTTTTAATTGTTGTCCACTGGGCTCCATGTGCTACTTTAGGCAGAGATCCAGTGTTTATGACTAATGCATTAACATAGACTACAATCATTTCAGATTACACTCGGATACATAAAAATGTGACAAAGAATGTTGCATAAAGTATATAAATTAAAAACACAGTCAAATAATATTTACATTATTACCCTATTTTGCACCATTAGTGTCTTTTTTCCACACAAATGTGAGCCCACTAGCATATTAATGGACAAGAAGTTATTACACTGAAAGGTTTTCAGAAATCTATATGTTAAGATGAGCACATTCACACCTCAAGATTTTTTTTCTGTTGATATATTTTTCTTTTCTTTTTTTTCTTCTAACCATTTCCTGAGCTCTAACCACTGCCTGTGTAGAGGGACAGCCCCAGAGAAACACTCTCACAGATATCACCGACAAGAGCTGCATGCACAAGTCTCATGTACACAGTTTCAAAAGGCCACATGGCTCATTGTCAATGCAGACGTTCTTTCTTTGTCTTTCTCTCTCACTCAAATGCACATATATACAGATTTCCTTGGAGGACAAACGCTGCCGAGCGTTCACCGATGTCCCTTAGTGATATCAGTTTCACCTCATTTTCTGTATCGCTTCGGTTATGTAACTTCTGCTATAATTACAATTCGACTAAAAGTATTTAAAGTCAAAGGGTGGTGATGTGGAGGAAACCATAAGTGGAGCGGATCTGTTTGGAAACCCCAGGTTGGCAGTGGCAAGTCAAGGTGGAAATGCAGGTTGAGCTCATTTTGAGAGGATGTGGTTCAGGAAAGAGCGCAGTTTGTCTCCACCCCCAAAAGTTGGTAAGATGGACCCTTCCACTTGGGGAAATTCTGTGTAATATTGGAACAAGAAGGAGGGGGGAGTGGTCAGGTCTAAATACAAGTTTAAACAGGGTCCAAAATGCTTTGAGATCCGATGACTCAAAACTCGTTTGGAGGTAGAGACGCATGCTACGACACTGCATTTGTAGTGTAAATGCTAATGTGTTGTTGATTAAAGGTTCGCCCACGCAAGTGTCAAACATCCATTGAGGTAAAACAAGAGTATTAAACATTGTCTGTAATATATAATTGATATAAAAACATTTTCCCGTAATGGAACACCTGAGATGGATGATAATACCAGGTGCAAACAGGCCTGGTCATGATGAGCTTTAATCTGCCCACTTCAAACTCCTCTGTCAAAACAAAACATGCTTCATACATGCTTTGATTAGTTCAGTAGTTATTTGAGACGCTGTAGAATCGCATTCGCATGCAACCCAGGTGTGTCACACAATGCAGCAGCATCTGTGACATGTGCTTGTCAAACCATGATTCAAAGGGGAATAAAAACTGACAAGTGTGGTTTGTCTTAAAAGCGAAATATAGTGTGAGGACGAGTTTGTAATAGCCCGGAGGTGATGATACAGTGACATTTGCATAAGTGCAGCAAGTCACACAACGGTACCAAGCCACTCCTTGTCTGTGGGAAGTAGGCCTCTTGCATTCTTTCATTTTTTGTCTTTATGTTAACTACATTCACTGGCGATTCACTGTTCTTAGGAAATATTTTGATTATTTGGAAAAAGTACATTTTTTTAAGCACACACACACACACACACACACACACACACACACACACACACACACACACACACACACACACACATATTGGTTTATGTGATTTACTCTCCTTTGGGCCTAATGGTTTTTATACTGTATGTGCTATTGCCCTACTGCTACCCAACATCTAAACCGTCCCATCACAGGAAACTGTGCATTTTTAGATTTTCAACAAAACTTTTAAGCCTTTTGAATTACAGGGACACTGAAAATGTAATCATAAATCACATTCATATTGTAATACCTATGTCATACCAATGTCATTATGCAAATTTGTGTCCTCAAAAACCACACAAACATGCACACACACACACACACACAACACAGAAAAGTTAAAAAGTCTGGATCAGAGACAAATCCAAAATAACACAAAGCAAGACAAAAAAAAGAAATTGACAAAAAAAAGTTTAGTAACATTTTACAGTAATCTACTTTTACTTACTGCAATAATTACCATTAACATATCAATACAAATCTTTGCTAACATTAATTAAATTAATTAGACATCAGTTAGATAATAGTAACAGATAACTCTTTTGATTTTAATAATGTAGAAACTAAGATTAATACATGCAAAGTATTTTTCATTATTAGCTCATGCTAATTAATGGTACCTTATTGTAAACCAGTGTTACCATTGTTTAAATATAGGCCTATTACAATGCTTATAGTGGTATTGGATCCTTTTAAAGAGGTTTTTTTTTTGTCTCTAATTGAATAATCACCCATATACCACACACCCTTTGTGGTTATGACACCTTCACCCATTTACAGTTCAGAATGAAGTGTTTAAAGTCAAAAAGAAAGCTGATTGCTGTCCTCCTTTATTAATCTGCCTCTTTGATCTGTGAGTCTCTGATGTTTGGGTGTATTTCTGTTTCAGTCTCTGTCCATTCGTGCACGGTGTGTGTATGTCTGGCAGTGTATAGCTGGGGTGTATGGCTCAATGAGTTTGAGCCGTATTGGAATTGCCTGCTTTCCTCGGGGAGCCAGAGTAGACAACTGGTGTGGAATGGCGGGAGAAGAGCAACTTCATGATGGCAGTGTGTGTGTGTGTGTCTAAGCATGCTAGGAGAGTGCCTGGTTTTAATGGATCATATGGTTGATAAAGCATGGAATGGAGAGACAGCCGTTATCGATCCTACACTTAGTCCAATGCTACTGAGGTCCTTTGAGGCACAAACACACACACACACACACTCAAGAACACTGTATGTATCATTGCTGACATTGCTTATATATAATGACAGAAATCTTTCTTCACTTTTGACATTTTGAAACAGACGTAAGTTAATATTTAGTTCAGTGAGTCAAATGTTGATCAAGTAACTGCAGGATTCTTCCTTCAGGATTCGTCATACTGATTCTAAGTCTTTTTGAAAAATTAATATGGAGGTCATATCAGGTCACTGAAAATATCTTAAACTGAGGCCTTTGGAGTCAGTTGGATGTTTGTTTAGGTTCACAAAAAAAAAGGCTCATAAAAGTAATTTGTAAGTCAGTTGGTCTCTGATTGTGCTTTAGGTTTTGATTCACTAAAAAAGAACCTAAGAGTCATTTGTTCAAAAATCAGACTTCTGTAAATTTGATTCACCAAAAACAGGCTAAAAAAAGAGATGTCTGTTTATCAATTAGACTACATAAGACTGGATTTGATTTACTAAAATGAACAGGTGCAAGTGTCATTTGTTTGGATATCAGACTACACTGTACTTCACGTTATGATTCACTTAAAAACAGGTTCAAAAGAGTCATTTGATCAACAGTTGGTCTATACCGTGCTGTATATTTTGATTCGCCTAAAACAGTTTAAAGGGGACATTTGTTCATCAGGCTACATGCAGCTATTTGATGATCTCATAAGAATCATTTGTTTGGTTATCAAACTACATATTTATGATTCACTAAAATTAACAAGCTCATAGTAATTTGTTTGCTTATCAGACTATACTGTTTAATATTTTAATTCACTACAAAGATCAGTCTCATAAGAGTCATTTGTTCTCTAATCAGACTGCACTGTACTTTACATTATGATTCTCTAAAAAGACTGGTTCAAAAGAGTCATTTGCTCATCAGTTGCACTTCATTATGCTGTGTGTTTTGATTCACTAAACTTATGGGTTTACAGGAGTCGTTTGTTTGTCAGTGAAGACACTGTGCTTCTATTCCCTTACATTCAATATATTAATCAGCTACAGAACACCACTACAAAAAAAAAAACAGTGTGTATAGCAAACACAGCATTACATAAATGTATTATTATATATATTACAAAATAATAACTAAAGCGCAACTAACAGCCAACACATTCATTCCTTACAGAGACTGCAACACCTAACAGACAAGATGACAACATATACATGCCTAGAAGATGTCCGTTCCATGTCCTCATCAAAAAAGCAGTTTAATGAATGCCAGTCAATATCATTAATGAGGAAGAACCCGATGACCATGTAGGCAAGAGAGCAGATATACGGACACAAGACAAGCAAACGATCGCAAGCCAATGAGCTCAATAACATCATCTGATATAAAGTGATAATGGTGTCATCACGTCTTCATTTTGAACAGTGGCATGTTTCCAAACGTCAGCTGGCACGGTGGCGGTTTGAACCAAGCGCAGTCGATCATCTGGAACTGTTGTAACTCTGGACGCCTGACAGACAGTAAGTTGGCCTAATGTGATCCCACTGGCAGCAAGGAGTGAATACCCCCCACCTTTTTCTTTCTGTCTTTCTTTCACCTCTTCCTTTCCACCGCTGTCTTTTTCCAGGTCCAGACAGACAGAAATAGCAGGGAACAGAGTGCTGAGGAGGCAGCAGTGATGATACAAAGCGTGTGACTGCTGCTGGAATGCAGTGTGTGTGTGTGTGTGTGTGTGTGTGTGTGAGAGTGCTTGTACGGATGAACGTGTGACCTGCTGAGGAATGCGCTACGTTGGTGTGACGTTGGGGGAGCACGAGGAGATCCCAAGTCACAGATTAAATGGTGCAGGCAAATCGGTCGGTGTCCTCTCTTCATATTACTGTATGTGCTTTCTAATATTACCCCCCTCTCAAGTGCACACATGTTCTCTGCCGTCCCTGAGGTGGGTGAGTGTGTGAGTGTTATTTTTAGGGCCTGCTTTTTTCCACTACTGCATCAGTACGCTGAAGGAGGCCGGTCAGGTGGTGAGACGTGAGAGGGGTTTGCCTAATGAGAGCGGGCCAATGGCAAAGCTATGTAACAAACATTCATGCTATAAATCACTGAAGACCTCAGCAATCGTAACACATGCTTCTGCAGGGACTGGATTAGCTCTCACAAGACAAAACACATACACACGTAGTGTACGTGTCAGGGGGTACAGCAGGACTGGGTGCGTGTGTGTAATTTGCTTTTTGAGGTTGTTCCATGGGTCAGGTGCAGCTGTCACTAGCCGTCAGTATAATTCATAGTGCTGTGTGTTTTGATACACATATATTTGATAGTCGGTTGAGTTTCGCCAATTTAATTATATTTATAGGTGCTTCGTCATTTACTCACTCTCATGAGCTACAAAACCCATATGAACTTTCTTTAGTGGGACACAAATTGAGATATTTCACAGAATGGTCTGGCTGCTTTTCCAAAAAATTAAAAAGAACAATAAATAAATAATGTGTGTGCTGTTTTGTCAGTCGATGCCATTGGTCACACATGAATTAATTTTATAATTTTAGTATTGCTTTTATTATTTTATTACATTCTTTTTGTATGTACCTTTTTTCTTCTTCTGCTTTTTCTCTTTTTTCTTATTTTTTTTTCAGCTTAGATAATTTTCATCAACATGGAACATGGGAAAAAAATAATGTAATTGAAACGAGGCAGAAATTAAATAGATTATAAATATAATCTTATACATAATCTTTAAAATATTTTTTTTTTTTTACTAAAAAGTTGTAACTTTTTAACATCTTGGCAACCGAGTTAAATTATTGTAAATACTAAAAATGTTAAAACCATGTAACTGAAATACAAAATTAAGCTATATAGAAATATAAAAAATAAACCAATGATGAATGCACATAACAAAATTATTTTACTTAAAATAAAAATTAAACATTTAAAATGAATGGCTTATTTCAAATATTACTAAATGTATAAAGAATAAGACAAAATGTAATATGACAAAAAAAGGAATACTTTCTTTTAATGCTTTTTTTTAAAGTTTAAACAATTTCAGAAAAAAGTAAAAAAAAGTAAAAAAAAAAAATAAAAAAAAAAAACAGCATCATATCATATTTTTGCAGTCTACTTCTGTTTATAAAGCATGAGGGTGAGTAAATTATTTCATTTTCTTATTTGGAGTCAAAAAAAGGACTCCCAAGTTTAAGCTGGATGATTTTTTCTCACATGTCTAAACAGACGTGAGCGTTGTAATGCTTTAGGAACAGCCGCGAGATAGGGCTTATGAAAGCATGAGTGTGCATGTGTGTTTCCTTCCTGTCCCTGTGTTGTCACAGGACATGGGACGGGCGCAGGACCAGGGTGTCACTGACACGTATCACACACTCTGTCCTTCCTCTCTCCTTGTCCACTGCAGTACAGTACATCTCTCGCTCTTCTCATTTATCCCTCGTCTGTTTTCTTTGCACATTCTGGAAAGCTTACCACTTATAAAGGGGGGCTACATTTCGAATAAATCTGTCACCATTCCCATTAATAAAAATAACTGAGAATACTGAGAATATGTGTGTGCATGATGCATTCTTACATGAACAAGCTTTATCTAGGTCTTCAGTTGCTTACAAGAGCAGATGAAAGGACTGTCTTGATTTTATGTGTTATGGAAAATCAGTTTGATTCATCTACAGTCAGCAGAGTCAAAGTTTAGCTGAGGATTTTAGACATGGTCTCGGCTGGATTCCTTTATGATGAACATCTCAATTAGTCCTTGAATATACATAGATTTACATAATACACAATTCAAAAGGTTTTTGAAAATAAAGCAGCATGACTGTTTCCAACATTTATAACTTTCGTAACATATTTTGTTCTATATTTTTTTGCATTATATAGCAATTTATTATTTTTTTTAAGGGTTGCTTTTTTTTTACAATTCAAAGAGACTTTGTTCTTAAATAATACATTTAAAATCATATCTTAAAAAAGATTTTTTTTTTTTACAAACAGAAATATCTAACATTTTACCAACTATTGACCACAGCAGTTTTCTGGTTTAATAAATATGTAAACTCACATTTTCAAATCACAACTGTTCCCAAACCATTTAATCTGTGCTGCATAACAAACATGAAAACGTCTTCAACATGAACTGAAAATCACTATCAGTAAACTGTTCTGAAGGTGCTTGTTTCATGATGGGTGGACAGGTACGTGTGAGGCGCCAGGACATCGCCTTGCCTAAGGTATATAGATCCACCCTTCCCATACATGTTCTGAATCACTTAATCTACACAATTTAATATTTTTTAGAAATGGTTTGGCAGAGTTTGAAGCAGCTTTGCTTCTGGGCAGACCTCCTCCAGGTTGTTCAGACTAGTGCTGGTGAGCCACAATGTTGGATTGAGATCAGAATTTTCAGGGCTTTCAAGTGTTTAAAGATTTTCACCCAAGCTTCAGATTTTTCTGTATTTCCTTCATTGAAAGATTTGCACAACACATACTGCTGTGATTTGTCTTTAAGATGCTATTGGTCACATCTCACCACAAAATATTTTCCCACATTACAATTGGGTCACTATTACGCCTTCTGGCCAACTCCAGACAAGCTTTCCACGGTTCTTTTAGAGTAATTGGTCTTTTCATTCAACCCTCTAGTACAAGCCACTCTAGAGCTTTTGACATGGTTGACTAGTATTTGTTCTCAGCTGCTGAACTCTACAGCACCTTTTCTTAAAAATCAGTGGAGGAATGTCCTAATGCAGGCAGTGTCCAGGTGGAAAGCTTCCAGGCAAATGAAGCAGCAGCCCACCGTCTGGGACATAACAAAAGAAAAAAAAACCTCACTATTTTATTTGTAGCACTATAAGTGAAACTGAGGAAAATTAAAACAATCAAGATATGACTGTACATTGTCTTTTTTCAGTATATTTTATATATATATATAAATAAATATATACATAATATCGTCTTGTGGAGTTTTAATTCGAAAAATGAGACTATTTTTTGTTGTTTTTTGAAAATAGAACAGAAAATAGCTGGGAGGAGAGAAGAAAATAGAGTCTACCGTATCCAAAATGCAGCACAATGACAAAAAAAATATATGCAAATTGCATATTTCTTATTTGTAACATTTTTTTAGTTTCAGAAAGTCTTCATTTTTAATTGCATTCATTTTAAAATGAAATGCAGTTTTCAAATTTAATGGAATTTTCACTTCAATAAAGTAATGCAGTTAGGATCTAATCTGTGTAGGGCAAGACCTACATTTTTATACATACATTAACATTTACATAAAATAAAAATGAGATAGCTAAAGCTTTATAAACACTTTATCTTAAGTAACAATACAGTAAATGTCAAGTCTTATCAGTAGATGAAGCTTGATTTATTAAAGGAATGCACCGGTAATGCATCATCACAGTCATGTGATATTCAGCGATATCTACATGTCTATTTTTAGATCAGAAGCGTTCTTGTTTTATGGAACAGCCTTTGATATTAACTTTTCAAATAATAAACTTTGTTCGGTTTTAATCTCTAAAATAGGCAGAGCCTTCCTAATCAAAGCACTTGTAATTTGCCGCAATTAACCTTGATCTCGGAATTAGGCCCATTATAACTCAAGTACAGAATGTTGTTTTCAAGGCTAAAGTAAAACGGTGCTGGTCCCGTTTAGCCCGAGAGGTGTGTCCGGTCAGGTGAGGTTGATTACTTTGATGTCATGGCTATAGGCAGCGGTGGAGACTCTGGGGCGAGGGAAGGGAGGGGTACACAGAGCGCCCATCCAGCCTGAATTCTCCTGAATGATTCATGCACACCAGAAAAATGCAAACTCGCAGATTTAGCGCATATATATTTGTTCTTTTAAAAGATTGATGGCCTTGAGCAGACAAAGAATGGGGTGAATAACTAATGTATGTTTTGGTTTCTTCTGAATGTGCACATAAGAGAGGCAGCTGATAATATTGTTTCTGAATATGCTAGTGAGCGTTTAACTGGCTAAGGAGTTGTGTGCCACTGTGTGTAACGACCCTTGATGCATAATTGAGCCTTTCAGAGAACAGGTTGCAGTGGAGATTATTATATATTAATATAATTTTTAGTTAGAGATGTTTCGTGATTTGTTTCCCTGTGGAAAAAGAGGCCTTAAATTAAGCAGAATAATCAGTGCCTCTCTGCCAGCAATGGAAAAAAAAAAAAAAGTTGAAAATGATAATACGATTTACAAAAAAAGTCTTTATTTTTGCATTTTATAAAAATGTATTAAAGATATGCCCTTCGAATGCATTTGAGACAAACTGTGACTCTAGCACACCATTACTGAAGGTAGCTTGATATGTATTTGATGCAATTGGACAAATCTAAAGAAAAAAATAGGTGTGAGAATGTGTGCTACCAGCTCCCGGTTGCCAGATAACCACAGCGCTATTGTAATATGCATCACAGATACGGTCCATCAGAGATGAGTGTGTCTCTTCAGCAAACATACAAATGAAACACAGCCTTTAGGCACCATATCTTTCTTTCAAATCAAGTCTTTGCATGCAATCAAACAATCATCTTCATTGAACATTGTGAACGCTGGATTCTTTCACTAGTGCTGATGACGCTTTCTCAGCTATTGTGGTTTTTGATATCAAAATCAGCTGCATATTTGCATATAGCTAACAACTGAATAGCTAACAACTTTTATTTTCACTTTGCAGAGGCGCATTTATGAGGCCGAGCGTAAACGGAACATATATTAACCGACTGAAACTGATCGCTGCTTGAAATAGGCCCAAAATGTCATGTTTAATTCTGTCACATTCTTACACTGCTTCAATGCCTTAATCAGCAGATACTAGTGGAGCCAGTTCCTCAGTTCTCTCGAACTAAATTGTTTTACATGAATCCTGTGTGTCTGGTTGTTTTAAATGACCGTACATTATTTTGTAGTGCTCTGTAAGCACTTTTACCGTCAAAGCATTCTTCAGAACGGACTCTTTTGTGTTCCATACAATGTAACAGGTTTAGAACGATGTGACGGTGAATAAAAGATGACAGACATTTCATTTTTGAGAGAAATATGCCTTTAACATGTCAACACTGCATGCCAGACTTCTGTAGGTGCACTCACCTGAAGAAGCACTCTCCAAACCTTTGTTCCAAGACATTTTTATTATTGCTTAATTGAATGAATTCTAATCTAAGTGGGACTATATCAAACATACACAGCTCTGAATATCACAGAGACCCCCTTATGCTCCTACATAAGCTTCTGGGTGTGAAGGGACTTGGCTGGGAGCATTAAGAGACAGAGATGACATGTTAGACCTGTCTGACTCCTGCTACACATTCTCTCAGCCTCTCAGTCTCTGAACTCACAAACAACACACACACGCTGTTTTCACAGAGTACTCTGTTGTGCAAACGGCCATGGGAAGCAAAAGCTCCAAACTTACGAGTCTGTCTCGAGTGTGTGATTCTGCGGTGATGCTCGTGTGGAAAGCTGGCGGTTTATCAGAGCATGCGTCCGGAACGTGTCACCTCACGCTGGGGTCTCCCCGCCTATAAAATATGCATCACATACAGGATAACATGGAAAGAGCGAGGCACACACACTCAGACTGGGACAACAATTGGGCTTCGCACCATTGAGCATGAACCTTGCAAACACACACATGCAGAGCGGCGAGATTATCTAAAGGGTTGGTGAGAAGGTATATCCTCGCTATCTTGATTTGCTGTATCTGTTACATTTTAGTAAACAAATATGGGGGATCATACAGTGGTGGTAACGTAAGACACAACAGCACTTTAATTTGGTGATGAATGCGTAATGTGTGTGTGTGTGTGTGTATTTGATATGAAGGATTAAACAAAGCTTTATTCTCATCGGGTTTCCACAGGGTTTCACAAATATGTGCGTGACCAAGAATACAATAGCACATGGTAGTAAGATGAGGTCACGTTTATCTTTTTTTTTTGGTGAAAATCTTTTTTCAAGGTGAAATCCAGTGGTATCAACCGGATTCCCTCTCTCTCTCTCTCTCTCTCTCTCTCTGTCTCACTTTGCTTCCTGTCTAAACTAAGGTCCTGTACTAATAAAGGTGCATCTGAAATTTAAAAAAAAGATTGGTGCTGTCAAACTAATAGGGGTTAATCTCTTCCAAAATAAGTTTTTGTTCCCATAACGTGTATGTACTGTGTGTATTTTATGTTCAATAAAAACCCACATACAGCATGTATTTTAAAAATATATTAATTTATGTCATATATATAAATATATTTTTATATATTTAAAAAACGTATACAAGCATGTGAGTGCATTTTAATGAACACATACACAGCACAATATTATGCAAATAAAAACTCTTATTTTGGATATGACTAATCTTGATTATCGTCATCTTGACTACAGAGACCGCCTCTGCATTTGATAAATAAATAGTTTAATTCTTATCATGATACATTACCATCAATCTGTTCTTCTACTTGATAATGTTCAGTGCTTTGCTACAATCTGTACTGTTAAAAGCACTATATAAATAAAAGTGACTTGACTTGATTAATTAAGGCCGCCTGATATGAAGTGTGACCAGAACATGCACGTTTATGATATGCAGAAAGTTCCAACTTTTCATCATACAGTTCTTGAAAAATAAAAGTGTGGCTTTCTAGTTGTGGGAGAGAAAAAAAAAATGAAATATGATGTGCATTACATAATTCTCTTATTTACTTAGCATCCCACAATGCACTGCTCCTGAGAGTTATACTGCAGCGCATGTTGCACACGTCGCACACGTCATTGTGTCATCCATGCAACACGGTCCAGCCTGAATGACATCGCAGCAGCGTTCAAGGCTGACCACACCTCCACAGACACATGACCCTTAACCCAGACAAATCTTGACCACTGCACATCAGGGACAGATGGAATGCCGCCACTCGCTGCCAGAAACTCCACAGTGTGAGTATGTGTGTTTCTGTTTGCGTCTTTGTCAGAGAGACGACGCTGAGCTGTGAGGTCACAGCTGTGCTGGTCAACAAGCTCCACCCACAGCAGCTGTCTCGGCCCCCGTGAGACAATTGGGAAAAATCAGATTCTCCCTCACAAATAAACAGACATGTACGCACAACATACACACATGCTTACCGCAGCACGTAGACTGTGCTGAAAAGGCAGCTAAATAATAACATTTTCTGACGTGCATATGCCTTAAATTCTCTCCTCCGACTTCACGTTATCCCGTCAACACCCTCCTTCAGACCAGAAGGGAGCACGTCATCACAACATCACAGCAACAGGATCACATACAGCACACGTTCACTAGGCTGCTGCAGTGACGCCCTGTAGACCACAGTCTGGGCGGCTGTCCATCTGACAGCAGGAAGTCTTCTCGGCCCAAGAGTTTCCTCATTGTTTTTTTTTTTGACTTTCTGTCATCCTCCTGACAGCCATTACAAATAATTTCAGCCATAAAACCCATCCAAACCCCAAAACACCTCAGGTTTACATAGTTTGCTGGCATGTCACTAAGGGATTTTAAGAAACACGATAGTATGTGATTCTGTATGCCTGAATATACAGTAGATGCACTGACTTCAAAACTAAAGGGTGTAAGATACAAAGCCACAGCTTTTACACTTTTAGGAAGTGAAAAAAGAATAGATTGAAAAACTGCAAACTGACAATCCCAGAATTCCATTTGACATTAAAAAAAAGTTATGTTTCTTAGATTTTTCATATCTGTTAAGTAGGGTTGTGTGTTACACGTAATCTTAAAAAATTAATGTTTATTGCATTATTTCAGATTCATGTGTGTTATCATGATGGACATTATTATAATCTCCTTCTTTAGCTTGTGGAAAAACTGCTTGTGATGAGCTTTGGTTCATCTTGTGACTTTCTCATCACCTTTTGGTGGTTATAAGTGAACTACTAACATACTAAACAGTTTTCAGTACTTCAGTAGGTTGGTATATTAACATTATATCACCTAATGAAAATTGTAAATGCTTAAGCTAAATCTGAAATTTTTCACCGTTAAAATGTGGACATTAGGTAAAGTACATAGTGGATGGTATGAGTACATAGGGTACAGCACATTATTTGGAAAATAAGCGTGCCTTCTGAGACAAACAGGACCAAGGGCATCAATAAACCCTTTTTATGTGGACAAGAGTCTCATTAAAAATTATTGATAGATCCATATGTGTCTTTTTTTAATGTTTTTTTGTATTTAGATAGGACAGTGTAGTGAGCGACCTGGGATTGAAACTAGGACGCCCGCAGTGCTACAGCGCAATATAGATCCTTATGTCAATGAACATTACCATTTACTGCCCTGAGCATATTTTCTTATAGAATCTTAAAATATTTTTTATTAATTCATTTATTAAATGAACAGTGAACACCAGAAACAATTTAGATTTTGGCCAGAACATTACACCTGTCTGTGATGCAATGTGATTCAATGCAAATGTTTTTAAAAATGTCTGTGACCCTAAACCAAATGTGTAATTATCCAGGTTAAAGCTAGTTACAAACACGTCAACAGCTTAACTAACTTGTTCAACAAGATTCTTTTAAAACTGTTGCTCCATATGACAGTTGTTGATCTGAAAGAAAGAAGTGACAGATACGATATGAAGAGTGCTGAGGCAAATGGCAAAGTCATGGGTCGATTCCTAGTAAATGCTTGAAGTAATAAAATGTCTACCTTAAATGCAATGTATTATGCATCAGGCAAAGCCTACAATATAAAATACATTTATGTATTATGAATAACTGTTTAGCATTGTGCAATACAATTAAGTGTTTGGTTTCATACTTGAGTATAATATGTTTTGGGCCTTAGATTCCGATATAAAATAGTCCACCCCAAAGTTGATATATTTTTTATAGCAGCCTGAGCGTGACACAAAATGTACACATTGTGCAGCTGTGTTTCCCTGTAGGCATTTACAATTCTTATAACTGTGTTAGGGAGAAAGAGAGAGTGAGAAAAAAGAGGTGAGAAACGGAGCTAGTCTTGGAGAGTTGGAGATGGTTTTGGATATTGCTCTGGTAATGTCCTCATCTATAATAGATCAGAATCTGAGATTCTTTGTCTCAACAAATCTTCTCAAATGTACTTTTCATGTTTGGCTGTCTGCTGTAACACGTGACCCCTGTAATACAGACATATCCTGTTACATGATACACACAGACCCAGACATACACAACACATTTAAGTGTTTGCAAGCCCTAGTTCTTCAGTATTACAAACAAAGCTTTTACCAGTTTGTATTGCCATACGAACACACACTACATAATTAATAACTATCTGCTTCAGAGCAAGTTATGTTGTGGGTTACATATTTTAGTTTTAATTGTAAACTATACCTCCAAATTAATGACATTCAAGCTAAAGTGTTAAAGGCAAAGGACACAAGAGTAGAAAAATCAGTCCATATGCACCCTATTCCAAACATTTTTAACACATTTAAAGTACACTGCTCAAAAAAATAAAGGGAACACTTAAACAACACAATGTAACTCCAAGTCAATCACATTTCTGTGAAATCAAACTGCCCAGGTGGAAATTATAGGTAATTAGCAAGACCCCCAATAAAGGAGTGGTTCTGCAGGTGTTGACCACAGACCACTTCTCAGTTCCAAGGCTTTCTGGCTGATGTTTTGGTCACTTTTGAATGCTGGCGGTGCTTTCACTCTAGTGGTAGCATGAGACGGACTCTACAACCCACACAAGTGGCTCAGTTAGTGCAGCTCATCCAGAGGATTAAGGCGCTACCAGGAGACAGGCCAGTACATCAGGAGACCGTGGAGGGCAACAACCCAGAACCAAGATCACTACCTCCACCTTTGTGTTAGGAGTAACAGGAAGAGCACTGCCAGATCCCTGCAAAATGACCTCCAGCAGACCACAAATGTGCATGTGTTGGGTCAAACGGTCAGAAACAGACTCCATGAGGTGCTTACAGCCCAGCACCGTGCAAGACATTTGGCATTTGCCAGAGAACACCAAGATTGGCAAATTTGTCACTGACGCCCTGTGCTCTTCACAGATGAAAGCAGGTTCACACTGAGCACATGTGACAGACGTGACTAAATCTGAAGAACATTCTGCTTCCTGCAACATCCTCCAGCATGACCGGTTCGGCAGTGGGTCAGTAATGGTGCGAGGCTACACAGCCCTCCTTGGGCTCATCAGAGGTAGCCCGACTGCCATTAGGTGCCGAGATCCTCAGACCCCTTGTGAGACCATATGCCGGTGAGGTTGGCCTTTGGTTTTTCTCCTAATGCAAGACAATGCTAGACCTCATGTGGCTGGACTGCGTCAGCAGTTCCTGCAAGACGAAGGCCCTGATGCTGTGGACTGGCCCGTCCATTCCCCAGACCTGAATCCAATTGAGCAAATCTAGGACATCATGTCTCAAGTTCACCAATGCCACTTTGAACCACAGACTGCCCAGGTGTTGGTGGATGCTTTAGTTCAGGTCTGGGAGGAGATCCCTCAGAAGACCATCCGTCACCTCATCAGGAGCATGCCCAGGTGTTGTAGGGAGGACATACAGGCACGTGGAGGCCACACACACTACTGAGCCTCATTTTTACTTGTTTTATAAACATTACATCAAAGTTGTATCAGCCTGTAGTGTGTTTTTCCACAACTTTGAGAGTGACTCCAAATCCAGACCTGTATGGGTTAATAAATTTGATTTCCATTAATGATTTTTGTGCGATTTTGTTGTCAGCACACGTATTTAATAAGACAATTTTATTCATTCAGATCTGGGATTTGTTACTTTAGTGTTCCCTTTATTTTTTTGAGCAGTATATAAAGTCTCTGATGTCATCCGCTTCTAGTTATATTACCTAAAAAACAGTCTGTTACGCTACTTCATATTAAAAACTGGTATAATACGTTTACTATTTACTGCACATTGTTATTCTTCTTGTTATTTAATTATAGAAGCGAATGAATCAAAAGTCTCACACATTCACAGAAAGCAGCTTACTTCCGCGTAAGCGGAACAGACATGGGTCACACTCCCCTCCTCTGACTCAGGTGCTGATGTACTTGTTGGTTAGCACATGCATGTTCATTTCTAAGCCCAGGCATGAGTTTGAGAGTTTGCGAGTGTGCTCAAGTGTTCTCTCCCAGTGTAAAAATACTGCCCATATGATGGCAAGCGCGTGGCATGGTGCTGATGACACAAGTAGCGCCTCCAAATAGCTCCGCCAAGCCTAAAAATAGCCTCTCTGAATGCAACCAGCCACAAATACAGAGCAGCACTATCGTTTTACTCACCCTGAAAGAGAGAGAGAGCCTGTCCCTTGTTTAACAGTTTCATTATGTGAGGAGTGCGTCACTATGAGGTGGAAAAAAAGTGAAAAAGAGGGAAAAAATTAAAGAAAGGAAAGGAAAGAAAGAGTGAGGGCGTAGTTGGCAGGGGGAATCGGTAACCAGAGGGGATTATGGGGTTCAGCAAACAAGAGGCCTGTATGTATGCGTGTTTTGGATCTCCATGTTGAGTTATGTATGCAAGTTTCTTTCAAGGCCCTTAAAAGAGGGGTGTTGCATCTTAAACTTGGACATATTAAGATGGGCCCCTCGAAATAGTGTCAAAAATTTAAATTGTGCATTTGTGTAATGTTGCAGTCTTCTGTTTGGCAAGCACATCCCCCCTCTTATATCACACAACTCGGACCACTTCCTCCTCTTATGACATCACCACAATGGCCCACTGCCCCTGATGCTCTCACCACAGTGATGACTCCACGCCAGGCCTCTTTCCACTCCTCCGCTCTGGCCCGTTTACGCGGGACACACACTCACTCACACACACACAGGGAGCGTGTGACGCAGCCAGACTTGGTCGGGCTCCTGTGGCCTGGTTCTCAGAGGCAGTACTGACTGGACTCTTTGTCTCAGCGGCGGAGTTAAAAATAAAACCCGGGAAAGAGTTTGGCTAGCGTTATACCAGTGTTAGTGATATGTTTCACCGGCGTCTGGGGAAAAGAGACCCCTCTTACACACTCAGACGCAAACGGACACACTCACACACCTCTCTGGGGAGCTGAACTCGCCGTGAACTTGGATGTGAAAAACATCCACAAGCAATGGCCCGCAGTGTTTTCTGGCCCGGGTGGGAACGTCCGCAAAAACCGCCAGCTCATGACGGAACACTTGTGTCATATTGCGTAACTCAGACACACATGCAAATTCGATATACGTCCATGTAAACATGCAGCTCTCATACAGCTGTAATGGTTAAATATGATTCAGCTTTTCCTTTGGATTTAGAAGAAGAAAAAGGAGGGCACTTTATAATGGAGATTTCGGGGAAGATTATGAAATGTAAAACTTGCAGATAACACTACCTTGTTCTCTCAAGTGTGCAGTGATTCTGAATGTACCATTCAGGGTGCTTTCTTTTCACAAAAATCTTATGTTCCATGTATTATTCAAAACAAAAGCCAAAAAGGTAAAAACATTTTGTATTTGTATTTAAGTTTTGTTAGAGTTAAGGCTAACCAATTGCCAGTGTAATTATAAAATAAACATTATAATGGCATTTTTGTATTTTTCATAATGCGTATCTATTTTGCATTTACAACTTGCTTTTCTTTATCCGTACAGAAATAGCCTTAATGTACTATTTTGTTACATTTCATAAAACCTTTATACATTCAAAGCTGTAAAATGTGTTTATTTGTTAATCTGAAAGGATGATTTATCAAATAATACTTTTCTCGCTTTAAAAGAGCATGTCAGTTTAACAGTAAGACGAGGATGAGAGCGTGCTTGGTAATTTAAAGCTGCCGCCTTTATGTCTGTGTGTGTGTCAGTGAGAGATGTTATGGGGTCACCTCACACCCCCGAGGCAGGGCAAACCCTTGGCACATTCTGTGAGTACTGGACTCAAGAAACAGTCACAAGGGATCCCTCTTGCCAAAGTACACACACACCCAAGGATGCCTCGCTGGATGAGCTGGGTGGGGTAGGGGATCTAAAACTACACCCTGCCCCTCCTCCCAACCCAAAGAGGAATCAGGTGGTGCTACGACACAGAGTGTGATGGAAAGAGAGCCAGATATATCAGCAGGCGAGCTATTAATGTCTCACAGACACACACACGTAACACAGGGGTATGGTTACAGTGCATTATATAGAGAGATGATGCTCTTAGACTCTCTGGCATTGACCCGTACGTTTGTAAGCTGTATAACAACTGAGACGCTGTCAATGGAAAGTGTTCTTTCTTTGTATGCGAAAGCT
Source organism: Enteromius viviparus (assembly GCA_032353835.1). NCBI lineage: Eukaryota > Metazoa > Chordata > Actinopteri > Cypriniformes > Cyprinidae > Enteromius > Enteromius viviparus. The sequence goes on along the minus strand of JAUCNO010000236.1, from coordinate 19,302,603 downwards.
TAAGTCATAAGTCAAAATGACCTGAAAATAATCTTTAGAACCTTTGGAACAAATGCTAAACAGTGATGTAATTGTTAATCTTTGCATTTCATGAATGATTTGAATCTTTTATTTAAAACCAATCTGAAATAAAATATAAATATTAGATAAGTAGGAATATTTATAATGCTACCAAACTATTTGTTTTCCATTAATTTGATGTTTAATTGCCGTTTTACCTGCTCGATAGATATATGCTTCATAGTAATTTGTTTGACACAGATACCTGCCCTAAATGAAGTGTTTTTGACTGTGGTTTGCCGTTGAGTTCATGCCCTAAACATGCTCTCATTTGAGTCTGTGAAGCGTCATCTTAACACAAACATATTTTATTTTTTTCCTTTCACTACATACAGTCTAATGCAACATACCTGTGTAAGCGTGTCACACAGAAGAAACTGAAGTAAATAACTCATGTATACACAACATATTAACATACCAATCCTTCCATCATCAGTACATTTTTTCTCCTTCTCTCATATGTACACAAATGCACCTTTCCTTGCGCAATATTTGTCCTGTTGCTGTTAAATGTAAGGGGATGAATGGATGGATATATAGATAGATAGAACGATGGCTGAAGATCAAAGTAGATTCTTTACAGGTGTGTGTGTGCAAGTACTTGCATATTCATGTGCACAAGTTTTTGAACTAGATACAAATATGTTTTTTGTTCAGCCAGCACAGTTCACTCAGAGTAGCAGCAGCACAAGGGTCTGTGGATTCTTTACTGGGAGGCCAGGAAAAAAAAGGTGTCTTCCTGCCAGTGTAAATCTTTCTGTGGAATTCAGACTACTCTGTTAGCCGCTCCTTATCAGAGAGTATCTCCTACGTCCCTAATACTTCACCACAATCGCTTCATTCTTCACCTGGAATGTTACATATTCCAAATTCCTCACACATTGTTGAACGCTTCCCATTTCTGAGAGCATCAGCGGGCATGGTAACAGCATCAGCATCACGTGAAGCACTGAAGAATCAGGAAGTCTCAGCTGAGAACCTGAAAAGGACTACAGCAGGAATTCCCTCTGCATTCACAATAATGGGACAACTCCCACACAGACAGACACTGCTGGCCTGCTTGGCTCTCCTAGTCAACCAGACCTAGTATGGTATGGGGAGTGAATGCACACTGCAAAATGCAATCCAAAATGATAAAGATTCCAGCATTGATGCGTATGAGGTTAAAGCTGTTTCATCTGAAGTTCGCTGTAAGCGAGGCGTCTGAACATGCCTGAGGAGTGAGAGTCACGCCAGATTAAACTTGTTACACAACACACAATAAAATGACCACAGCGTTCTCATATCATCAAGATTAGGAACTCTCTCTGATATTAGTCAGACCGATGGAAGCTCCTGCTGCTCTCCCTCATATGGGCATTAGAGGTTTGCTTCCGTCAGCCAAAACACTGTGCTCATGTACTGTATCATTAGACATGGAAATTCAGCTACAGCTTCATGAGATCAAAAGAGCTTCTGCTCTGTTTACAGCTTCTTCTTCGGCTCCTTCAAACTTTTATATCAACCAAACCTCAAGCACACACACAATATAGCAGCCAACCAAATCTCTGTTCATCACACCATCTATCCATCATTCCGTCTATCCATCTGATGATCTTCCTAATAATATAGCATATCTATACCGTTAAGGTAAGATATATAGGTAAGATAATACAACAGATTATATACAGTAACTTACTGTACTGTTATGACAAGCGAACTTCAAAGTTCTTTCAAAGTTAAAACTAGAATAAACTTTACCAACACATTAAGACACTTTACCAGCCTAGTGCAAACATCAGATCAGGTGGTATAGGCCTGCTATGTTCAGTCAACCTCCCAGCTGAGTTCTGCTTCAGATTGTTCATATATCTCATATTAATCAGAATGCACACTCACGGAAGGAAACCACACGCCAACACAAGAGACATAAGACAGCACATATTTTTGTTTCAGTGCAGAATGACTGTATGCAAAGGAATAGTGAGAAAAAAACTCATCTCATGGCTTTCTAAAAATGGACTAAAACCAAAACACATCAAACACATGACTTGAAACTGTATCCCATATAAAGTATCGTTAAGATCTATGAAGCGTATTTAAAACTTGAATATAAGTTCCAATATGACTACAGCAGCGATATTGAGCTTGAGGGCTGGTGTCTCTGGAGTGTTTGGTTCATTAAGAGCCATATTGGCTCAGAGAGGCTGAGCACAAAATAACTTGAGATTTCTATCATACTGTCAGTCAAAGCAGTAACTACTAACTATTGATGGCCCACTGAACACAGGTGTATGTGTGTGTGTGTAGGCATGAGTGAGGGAAGGAGAAAAGCCCTAGGCTTTACAGAGATGAACAAAGACATCAGGGAGCAATTCGTAACACAGCACTGCTGCAGGGACACACACACAAGTAACACAAGGTGCATAGACAGTCGTGCAGCTGTCAAAAACCAGTGCATTCCAGTCATCAGGCTGGGCTTTGTCTCTCTCCCTCTCTTGTTGTTTCTCTCTATCATCTATGCCTGGCTAAATTTATAGGAATAATCCTCAAATGCTCAAACAATGAAAGAACCAAGGAACTGGTTTTGTAATTGATATGGGTGTTGCTTCTGAAGAACAATGTGAAAGATTACTGTTTAAAGGTATTGAATGTTTCTTCACTGCTAACAGGCAGTTGCAGAAGTTAGATTTGTAATATTTATTGGTGCGCTTGAGTAAAATGCTGTAGTTAAACCAGTCAATTGATTGAAAGGATTTGGTTTAAATCCCTTTAATTAAATGACTAAACTATAATATAAAAAATATTATTTAACATTTAAAGTTGCTGACTGCTAGAACAGCTACTGACATGAATGGAGCTTATCTTGATGTTTGTTTATGAGTGTTTGTGTAATTGGCCCTTAAAGACTCCCAGAAGTTGTCTGTCCGATCATCTTGTTTGACCCGGTGGCACTGAGCTCTTCCTGCCAACTAAACAATCTCATTACAGCCACATCACAGCATGCACACACACACACACACACACCCACACACACACAGTCGCTTACTTTGTCGCAAAGCAGTGCACACTCTCTTGTACCTCAAACATAAATTGGCACAGATGTAGAAACACAAAAAACATATTTTAAACAAACATATTTCCAACACAAAGAATAATCAAAATGCCACGTACATACATTTAAACACAAACACACACTTACGCATATACACAAATGTGCACATTCTCTGGCTCCCAGCACTGTTATAATGAGAGTGCTGGCAAGGGCATATGGCAATGTTGTATTAATCCAAATGAAGTGCTGATTATTTAAACGAGTTTTACTCATCTTTAATGTCTGACTAATTCTGCTGACTCAGGGCTGTTGACCTTGAGCAAGGTATGTATGCATGTGTCCAGTTGTACGTGAGCGTGCTAAAGATAAACCCACAGGATTTCTCAGTATTTCTTTGTTGAACTGCTTACCAGATTTTTATGAACAGTTCCTCTTGATGGTTTTGAGATCTTTATAACGTTCAAAACATGTTCTTCAGATCTGTGGATGATCTAGAGAAAAGGCACTATTATTTTGTCTCTTGAAAGCACTAAATTTGAACATTGTCTTGTATCTTAACCTTTTACTATGACCGTGCAGCCACTTAACTTGTGTACTCTTTGTTTAAAAGAGTCTCACACGGTCGTATCGACAAAAGTTTCATTAACTATTTACCTAAACTACTTCCTTTAGTTACTGACCACTCAAAAATGTTTTGAACATTAAAACATTTCCTTTATTTTTTTGCACAAACCTGACTTGCTTAAACAAGTTAGCTAGCAGTCATTTAAATTAGAATATATAAAATAAAAGGAAAAATAAATACTAAATAAATTTTTTTTATGGAGGAAAAGTAAAAGAGTTTAGGCAGGGCACACAAATAGAGAAGTTACGACAAATTCTGTGAAAAATTTGTTAAAGGGCATTATATCAATTAAACCTTTATTGTAACAGAAGAAGAAAAAAATGTAAAGGTAGGAAATAGCTGACCAGTTCATCTTATTCCACTCTTCCCCTTGCGGTCCTTTTTCCACATCCCAAAGTTTGACGAGAAATGGATCATGAATGCAAAGCAGCCTGGAACAAAGGGAAAATAAACAAATGGAAAAGTAAAACGGAACGCCTATTTCTAAATCGGTGTTTGTTTACGCACAATTGCAAATGCGTACACACAAACAGAAATGCCCATGATGAAAATCATCGACGTTAAACAAAATGACCAGCTTAGTGATATTTTCAATGTCTGTCCCTACTTAACATACCTAACACTGCATGTTCGAAACGCTTACACAGTCAAAACGAAACCCTCAAATGTGCTTTCTTAAAGGTCTCAGGACGTTAAACATTGTGGCTAGGTGGGCTGACTGCGTGTTGGAAAGAGAGATACAGATGACTGTCCGTGTGTGTGTGTGTGTGTGTATGCCAAGTGAGGGGGGCATTTCCCTAAGGAGCAACATGCCACTTGGATCGGTAAATCACCATCGGACCCCCAGTCTGCTCTCCTCCCCCACTTCAGACTATGAGCCTGTCAGAACCGATCACCTCACACTGTCTCCTCAGGGACGGAGAGAGACTGACTGAGAGAGAAATGTACAGGGGGATTTTATTATTATGACATACGTACGAATAGCTTCAATATTTCCATCTTCAAGCTTTCCATTACCTGTTGCGCACTAGGCAATAAACACTTTTTTTCATCATCACTAAACGCTAAAAATAATGAAATACGTTTCATTACAAAAGTTTTATTACCTCACAATGGACTAAAATAACTACAATCCACACAAAAAGTCATTTTGAATTTTATTTCTGATTAAAAAAAAAACTGAAAGGCCTGAAGATTGTGGAGGAGGGAGAGAGGTAAGAAGTGTGTCTTATTAATTTATATGCTTCTGGGCTGGTCTAATGAGATTACAAGCAGAGATGGTAAGGAGACAGAGCCACTCTATTAGAGCTCTGAGTCAGACTAGGAGAAGATCCCAGAGCCCCGGGCCCCTTCCTAGCTACTCTGCTCTGCCACAGGGGCCCCTAACCTTAAACCCAGCGCCACTGTGGCTTATCACATACACACAGACCTGCATGAGTCAATGGCTATGTAGAGCACTTGTACGTGCACACACACATTCACGTTTAAATGTAGAATTAAAATATATGACATTGTTTTTATTTATTTAACAAAAAGGTAATTATAACTATTAGACATCAACTAAAAAACTATACACTATTAAGACATCATTTAGTTTTTCATAATTTAAGTTGTTTTGCTTGAAAAGACTACTTGTGATTTCAGGTTTTACTTTTCTTGTGGGAACATTTAGTTCCCACACTGCAGACAAAGCATGATCCACAAACAAGACAAAAAAAGAGTCAGAGTCATGGTGCTGTGGGTAGTGCATTTCCTTAAAGCATGTGAAGTGCCACTGTGTTCATGAGGGCAGAGGTTTAAGTCCTGCTTTATTTCATTTCCATTGCTCTGTTTGTACACATGCTCCGACATTTAGTATGACGAAGGTTATGTAAATGACCTGAGTCAGAATCCAGCTTGTCATTCCTCCCAACCCTTCTTATCATTTCCTGGCTACTCGCTGACTGTCTATACAATGCCAAAAAAATAAAGAATGCAAAGGGTCATCAGACATAAAATAATTTTATATACAGTACTGCTGAAAAGAGATCATGTTAATGTGTTAGGTCTTGATGGAATAGTTTTGCTACACTGCTGCTGCTGCATAGCCAGTACAGAGACTAGCTACTGCCAATGCATCCACAACATGTTGCTGTGAGCATGTAAGAAATACTGCTGCTGCACATATAATATATACAGTATGAAGTTACCCCCATATACAGCATGAATCATCCTGTAGTAGATCTAAGTGGAGCTGGGGAAAGTGGAGGGTTTCTAAAGCCCTAGCCATGCATTTGAATGTTAAGAAGCAAGCTATCAGCTAAATAACCATGTGGTGATGTCATCATGTTAGATTGAGGCCCTGTCCACACAAACGCGGTTACTTTCAAAACCGCAGCTTTCTCTATGGCCATTAGTCTACACGCAAACGCATCACCAGGTCACTGAAACCGAACATTTTTTAAAACTCCCACCAGATTTAAAAAAACTGTGTAGAAAGTGAAACTGGCTTTTGACGTAGGAAAATGTGCTGTTATTAACTTTTTCAGGCTTCTGATTGGTCAGCATGGCTTTACAGATCCTCAGCATTCGCCCTCTCAGTTTGTTCTCTTCTTTTCCTTACTGTCTTTCCGATCTCAAATCCCTTCCGACACCATGTCCATATTTAAACTCAAACGTGCGTATGGGGAAAGACTCTTAAGACAGTCTTATGAGTTGGAATGTCTTGGGTGTGACGTATGTGAGGATCAAGGCTCTTAGGGCAGTCCGGGCTAAACTAGTTAAACGTTTCCGGCCGCGGCTTCCCCCGCTTCTGTTGCCTCATGGCTTTTCCCTAACTCTGTGCATTGGGCCGTGCCACAAATAGCTACAAGGAGGGATGAGTGCGCTTCTGAGGATGGTTAATAGGCTTAATGGGGTAGCCTGACCTAACGAGATCACCATCAGTGTGCTCGCATGTGTGCTTGTGCATATCTAGAGCACACTCAGATTGACACACTTGGTATTGGTTGCTATGTCTATTAAACTGAAATGAAATGATACACACAGGTGGCCAGAGGTGGAAAGTAACGAATTACATTTACTCGCATTACTGTAATTGAGTAGGTTTTTTGTGTACTTCTACTTTTTA
>JAUCNO010000236.1:19203616-19214696 GCA_032353835.1 Enteromius viviparus | reverse complement strand
ATAAATACATACAGTACCGTTTTAAAGATGTTTCTTCTTTAAGAAGAAGAAAACAAGAACACATTTGTACTTACACACACCATTCTGAGGGTTGTTACATGTGTGAAGTTACAGAAATATTACAGCTGTAGATTACACTGTACATACAGCAAAAAAGAATATACTATGATACATTGTGATACAGTATATTATGTTTTTCACATGCACAGGATATTTTGGAAGAGCTGTAATCTATGTCTAGTAATTTTGTATGCTTTATACTGACCAACTATGTTGTTGGTCTGTGAACTTCTCTAACAAGTCAAGTACCTCCCACAAGAGATGTTAATTTATTTGAGGGCCCTGCAAAAGCCATGAAAGGTGCTGTTGAACTCGTCTTGCAGGCAGAGAGAGTGTTTCATTAGACTGAGTTATGTATAGTCGACTGTGTAAAATATGCATGCTGTGAGGTTGGCAGTTGAGGCAGTTTGGTGTGACCCCAGCCCAGCCGTATCACATATCGCTCCAGAAACATGCAGCCTGGCTGTGCTCCCTGGTCCTGAGGAACAATACTATGCATTTCACAACCCACAGAATCCCCAGTCACTTAGCATTTATGAGTGCATGTGTGTTTGTATATATACTGTATGCACCGACGTGCAGCGAACGTGGTTCAGAGGTTTGATTTAATTAATCTTTAAAAGCCACAAAACCATTCCTAGAGAGTTATGCAAATTAGCCAGCTGTCCTTCAATAATAACAGGAGGGAAAGGAAGAGGTGAGGCATGAGATGGAGGTTAACGTGAGTGCAACACAGAGAGAACCAGAGAAGCAAAGACTGGAGTTAACCCTCGTGTTGAGGGGTCTAAAAGAGCCTAAGGCAATGTAATAGCTTGAAAAAAAACATTGAAGTCTTATCAAGGATTCAATTACTCTTGTTTAGGGTGAGAGCCTGGATATAAAACATATTCAATATTCAGTTTGGTTTATTTCATTTTATTTTTGTTTTTATGGGAGGTAAAACAGAAACAACATTACTGGAAAGGACACCAGTCGTATACCTGAAAGGAGTAGAAGAAAATCTATGTTTCTGTCTCGTCCGTCCCTCTAGAACATGAAGATTGAGATTTCTTCAAAACATTTGAACAGGTTTTTATCTAGCTGACTTTAAGTGTGTATTTACAAACTTTGCTCTACTAACTAATTACAGTTACATGGATTAGTAAGAATTTAAATTCTTTTTTCTTTCTTTATTTCCTTACATGTAAACTGTAATTGAAAACTTGGATTGAAATGTAAAAGATGTTCTCAACCGATTTCTGAATTATGCCAAACCTGTGTCCACCAGCTTAACAATAAGTCACTTTAAGCTAACATAAGGATCAAAGCTGTGATACAAGAGGAAAGATGAAAATAGGCTAATATTAAGGGGATGTGTCAAGAGGACTTTTTTTTTACGGTTCCACTAGAGGCTGAGAGCAGAATCTGAAGGGAATCCCCTTCTAGACTCCCATGGCTGAGGTGGATTTCGAGCAATAGAGACCTACAGATTTGAGCTTGGAGATAAATCCATATTTCATAACCCACAGTCACTGGGGGTACAGAGAAAGGATTCAATCTGATCTGAAGAAGTCCAAGCCTAGTCATGTCTGTGTTTCTATAAAAAGCTCAGCAGGCTGCTTAATGTTTAAAAAAATAGCTGAGGGACATGTGAGAGTGTGTGAGTGTAAGGTCTATCCTCAGGGCATTTAGCAGTGTGAGGGTGGGGGTGGCTCTGGGAGAAGAAAAAGAGAATGTATTTTTAACGCTGCGCAAATAGTTCATTTGTCCTTCTATGAACGATTCCTGAGTGGCTTTGCACTCAGAGAACGTTTTTGAGGGGAAAAAAAAGAAAGAAGAAGAAACATTGAAAAGGTGGTGGCTGCTTCTGAGTCAGCAGCCTGAAAAGAATGAATGGATAGCAGTTATAAAGGGACGAGGGGATACAATCAGACAAATCATTGCACTAAACTTCATTTGCAGCAGATGGAGGAATTTGGATGATTCCTCATGAACTTTTAAAAGGCTGAGGGTATTGAGAGCTGTTCTGTTATGTAAACAGCCACTTTAGATGTCCCAGCCGTTACTCGAAACCGCATTGCAAGTATTTGACAAGGCAATAATAGAATCTTTGCTAGGGGCTCTCTGCATCTATAAAGTCCAGCAAATCAATATCCGCTTTTGCTAGAAAAATTGCAAAGAAATGGACAGCGCTTATAATGATATGACGTGTTGCATTACCTGTTTATACTAGATATAATACACTGCTCAAAAAAACAAAGGGGACACTAAAATAACTCATCCTACTGTAGATCTGAATGAATGAAACATTCTTATTAAATACTTTGCTCAAATTTGAATCTGCTGACAACAAAATCACACAAAAATTATCAATGGAAATCAAATTTATTAAAAAAAACACACTACAGGCTGATCCAACTGTAATGTCCTTAGCACAGTCAAAATGAGGCTCAGTAGTGTGTGTGGCCTCCACGTGCCTGTATGGCCTCTCTACAACCCCTGGCCATGCTCCTGATGAGGTGGCAGATCAACACGGTCTTACTCCCAAGTCGTCACATTTTGACGATTGGTCAAGACCCTTTTGCGTCGCTTTTTGACGATCAAGGTACCCCTTTTTAGTCACTTTTCGACGCAAAGGGTCCTTAGTTGTTTTAAATATGAAACCCTTCTTCGTTCTCTATGGCATCTCCAGACTCTCCCATGTCTGTCACATGTGCTCAGTGTGAACCTGCTTTCATCTGTGAAGAGCACAAGGCGGCAGTGCCGAATTTGCCAATCTTGGTGTTCTCTGGCAAATACCAAACGTTCTGCACGCTGTTGGGCCATAAGCACTACCCCCACCTGTGGACGTTGGGCTCTCATACCACCCTCATGGAGTCTGTTTCCGACCGACACATGCACATTTGTGTCCTGCTGGAGGTCATTTTGCAGGGCTCTGGCAGTGCTCCTCCTGTTCCTCCTTACACAAAGGTGGAGGTAGTGGTCCTGCTTCTGGGTTGTTGCCCTCCTACAGCCTCCTCCATGTCTCCTGATGTACTGGCCTGTCTCCTGGTAGTGCCTCCATGCTCTAGACACTACGAAGGAACTGAGAAGTGGTCTGTGGACATTACCTGCAGAACCACTACTTATTTGGGGGTGTCTTGTTAATTGCCTATAATTTCCACCTGTTTATACCATTTGCACAGTATGTAAAATTGATTGTGTTGCTTCCTAAGTGGGTAATTTGATTTCACAGAAGTGTGATTGACTTTTAAATTGAGTTATATTGTGTTGTTTAAGTGTTCCCTTCATTTTTTTTAATCAGTGTATATTGACAACACAATATTCCTCTTTCTTTAACATATTATACACACGCTGGGGTGACTAATGTTGTGACAATCAGTTTAACCAATTAGAATTGAGCTCTACGTGACATTCCAGAAACACTGGAAAAATTACATAACATTATGTAACTAATTATATAAAGTAATAGAAAGTGTAAAATATATACTTTTTGTTGTGTTTTTTGATTATTATCAGTATTATCAGTATTATTAGGCCAAAAGTTTACAATTAAAATAACTGTACTTAAAAAAAAATTCAATTGCTTACATTTACATTAATTTTAAATTTTAAAAAAATTGTCACAAAATGTGTGAGAATTATGTTTTATAAAGTCAATGAAATAGAACTAGAACTAGAAAAGTACCTAATTACTTACCGTCACTTTTGATAAATTGTGAATGTGACCTTGCTGAATAAAAGTATTATTATTTTTTAATAATTATACTGGAAAAGTAATAAATTAATTTATATCATAACTGGAGTTTAGACCTCTGTGACAGAAAGACTTCTTAATTGTCTTTTTTGCAAAATGTGTTCCAGCACTTCCTAGTCTCCCCATCACCCTGTGTGTTTGTGTGTATAGCAGGAGAAACAACTTCTATATGGATGAAAGCTTCCCCGAAAGCTCCTTACCGCACCTCCCTGCAATATCCGGTTCCAAATCTCCTCTCCTCCCTCTCATGCACTCACATCCTCTCAGCTTCAAAGGGTCTCCTTTCCTGATCCTCTCAGGCACCTTACGCACTGACTTATTACAGCATTCAAACATATACGGAGCAAACAAATGTTACAGATCACGTAACCTGACAGCCTGTCATCTTACTAGCTGCTGAAGAGGGTCTAAAGGAGTTTTAGCAGACAGCTTTTTGCCTGCGGCCCAACGCTAACACTCAACCCATGAGTCCCGTGCGCGGTGTGCATCAGACGGTGCAGGATATTGGAAGTGTCTTTGGTGGATTATCTGCCTGTGAACGTGCAGATTGGGTTCAAGGATAATCCACACGTTGATGTTTTCCTCCTGGGGTGAATGAGAGTGACAGTTTATAATCAACGTTAAGTAGAAACACCGGCCAAGCATTACATAGTTCCTTCGCTGGCAGCTGTTAGGGAGAGGTTTGCGGTTTGTTTCAGTCAGCAGTCTGTAATCTTTAGTTTGAATTCCAAATTGCTAGATAGGTGCTTCTTGTGCGTGGGGTTTTATCATATTTCCAGGAATTTTATTAAATGTCCTCTTGAGCAAAATGCTCCCGCTCGGCACGAAGCTGTCCATGGAGATGGTTCGCGCAAAGAGAAGGGAGAAAGAGAGGGAGTTTTTCATTTTCTTTTCAAGTAAATGCCTCAGGCTTATCGCTGCCTCTCTGCACCAACTGCAGTTGGCCACAGAATCAGCGGTGATGAGATTAGGCTGAGTGTGATTGGCGCAGACTCCCAGCAGAGACTGTTTGCGCTGAAGGTGGCGTAATATAGGAGGTAGGTTTTTCATCAGGCAGCTGTGGATTTGGAAATGAGGGAACGTGCTGAATCGATGCCACACAGCAGAGCAGAGGTAATGCACAGCCATTAGTAATCTTTAACGGGCAAAGTGGCATGTTATCTGTCTTTGTTACATGGTTAAATAAGTAGAACGCTTTACTAACACTCACTGAATGCTGAGTAAAAGTTTTCTATACCGTAGAAACAGCACTATTATAGGTGCAGGTCAATGGGATATACTGTACACAAGCAGGACAAGTTCCCGGATCAGCTTTCTTTGTTGTTCCAATATTGGACAATATATTGAACCAATATTGTGGTGCTTGTGTGAATTACATGAAGATATCCAGACAGGAATACTTAAATCAGCCATTTAGAATGCTCTAACTCTTTCCCCTACCCTACTTTGGCCTGATCAGATTCAATATGGTCAATACAAGATCTACATGCTTGATCTACAAGCACAACTTTTTTCACACTTTTTAATTAATTTGTACCTACATGTCTATTAACTCTCAAAGTAGACTGTTAGGATAAGTTTAGGGTTAGTAGAATAAGTTGACATAAACTTGCAAAAAATTTTTAGTCAGTATGCGTTACATACAGTATTCATGTTAATGTTCTTGTTTCTCAGTTGGTTCCCTTTTATCCTTTTATGCTCGTGTGTCCTTTCTTGTTTTGTATGATTATTGATTAATTACCCACACCTATCTGCCCCTCATTATCATGTGTTTAAAAGCCCATTCTGTTTGCTCAGTTGGTCTGTCCTTCAAGTTCTGCTACGTTGTTTTGACTCCCTCTGTGTTTATTAACTCACTTACATTGCACTCTATGTATTCTTCTCATTCCTGGAATCAAAATAATGTGTTACAATATTAACCAGACATGGTTTATTAACCAGCCGGTCGACATGTATTTGCAAAGTTACTTACTGTTAATAGAATGTCAAAAGCGGGCTATTGAAAAAAGTGAGTACGAAATCAGCATATTAAAATGATTTCTAAACAATCATGACACGGAAAAGTGGAGTAATTGTTGCTGAAAATTGAGCTTCAGGAATAAATTACATTTTAATACACTTTAAACCATTTTTATTTTTATATTTAAAACTGGTAACACTTTATTTAATGGTTACACCTATTAGTTGCTTATTAGCATCCCTAATCCTACCCAGTACCTAAACTTAACAATTACCTTACTAACTGTTAACGGTCTGAGGTTGGCTCTCCCGCCGGCGGTCAGAGAAAAGAACTGAAACAGCTCTGTCATATATGATCGCACATATAAGAGTAGTACAGCATTTAAATCTGTAATGGGTCTATTTTTTTTATTTTTTTACACTCACAATATCAACAAAACATTCTGCTTTTGGTAAATAAAGAAAATCAACAGGTGTGCGTTCTCTGCTGTCTCTGTCTCTGTAAGCAGCAAATAATTTATTGAGGAAAAAGTCATAGTTAATAGTTAACATATGTTATCTATTCTAAAGTGTTACCATAAAACCACTTTTATAATGGAATGTTTTGCCATTAACAATGTGACTGTGCATCATACAGTCATTAATAAAGCTGCCTATTGATTAAAATCAACTGATATGCTGATTCATTCAAAAAGTTAATCATTGAATATCCATATTTGTGGTATAAAGCTCTCAATTAGGATAATAGAGTAATAAGATAATGGCTATTCAGTGCCATAGCAATTAAATATATAATGTAAATTAGATTTACTAGTCAATGTACTGTTTGGTTTATTTCAAAATCATTGAACATTTGTCAGTCTGCTTTGGGTTAAATTAGGGTCTGTTCACACATAACCTGTTTCTACTGTTAGGAGTAATAGTACAGATGTTTTTGGCTTGTTTTGTGGCACAAGTATTGTAAGAAAACCCTAAAGCAGCTAAACTTTTCACAATGAGCCTTTAACCACAATAACGCATTCATCACTCCCTATCAATGATTCTGTATCATGTTGACATCCGTAGGGGAATGAGCTGTACACCATGTCTCTCTTGGTCTCTCGGTCTTCCCTAAGAGGAGTAGGAGGATAGTGTTAGCAAACTGACCCTGCTCGATGACAAAGACAAAGTAAAGAAGTTGTTTCGTGGGCTGCAAGAAGATGGAGAGAAGGGGACTGCCTGTTCCTCAATGCAGTGCACTATATGGGATGAGTGGGAGAACAAGGAAGCGGCGCGCTGCTCTCTCTGTAGACTGCCAGGATGAGTAGGCTCTTATTGTCTTCTGCCCTTGTCAAACGCCTGGAGCTCTCCAGGGTCTCCGCAGCCCAGCTGAGGCTCTATTCATCTCCACCTGCCACATCCCGATAAAGGTACAAGAGAGCACAGTGTTAAAAAAAGAAACCGAGTTAGAAAGGGAGAGGGGGAGATATGACTCATTTTGAAAGCATCAGAGGACCAGCTATACCTGAGGGGAAGAACAGACAGATGGAACAGTGTTAGACAACTCGCACACATATACGCAGACGCACACAGTCACAGGTGCGCAGTCTATTCCGTTTCAATGCTTCATTATGCAGAGAATATTCTCTCTGTTTCTTAACGCTGCTTGATGCTTTTCCTTGTCTAGGTGTATGTGTGTAAAAGAGAGAGAGGCAGTCCCACCTGTTTGTTGTGTCAGGATTTAGACTGGGAGGCTGGCTGACTAATGTTGCTCACCTGTGCTCAGTGGCTCAGGAGGTCCAGAGAGGCCTGTCACAATACGGCAGATTAAACCAGAGAAACTGGAGCATACAGAAGGACCACACACACACAAATGTATGCATATACTCTGTTGTTTTTCGGATAGCTCTTGGTTAGACTGATTGTGAATGGTGAAAGGCAGGAATGAAAATGTTCAGGGTTACAAGATATTTGGAATATTATACTGATGATTTTGCAGATAATTTGGTCATTTGAAATTAAATTAATTTGCTGACAGTTGACTCACCCTCAGAATGAGTTTGATTCTCTATAGGAACGGATTTGGAGAAATTTGGCATTAAATAACCTGCTCACCAATGGATCCTAACAGTGAATGGGTGCCGTCAGAATGAGAGTCCAGTCTGTTGATAAAAACATCCTGGTAATCCACAACAATCCCCATAAGTCGAGTCATAAAAAAAGCTGCCTGTTCGTAATAACAGATCCGTCATTAAGGCATCTTATGAAATTTATGTGTTTTAAAAAAGTTTTTTTTAGTCTATTAAATATGTATTATAACACTGTAGTTACCATTTGCTGTATAGTAAATATATTTTTATTATATATTGCATAACCAAATAGTTCTGTAAATAAACACTTTACAAATTATGTCTTTGATTATTGTCACACCCAGCTGGAGTTGCCTGTAAGACTGCATATGGCACTCCAGCTCTAGACTCTTTCTATGTTCTCTGTGTTTTATGTATGTTTTCATTCCTGGACTCCATTTCCCAACATGCACCTCTCCTCACAGCTGTTGCTAGTTTGGTGTTATCATTCAATCATTCAATCATCATCTCCACCACTATAAGTACTACTCTGTTTGTCTGTCCAAGTTGCTAATCATTGCATGTGGCTTGTCCCTTCATTGTAAGCGTTCTCCGTGTTTTTTCCTGTACGTTTGTTTGTATTTTGGATTTCCCGTTACCGACCTTTTGCTTGTCTACTGACCTCGATTTTTGTCTCTCCTCCGTTGCACTGTTTGCTGTTGTATTGATCATCGCTTGTTTACTCTGTCCTGAGAATGTATCCAATAAATACCCTGCAAATGGATTCACCGTTTCCCGTCATCACTCACAACAGAATGATTAGCCCACAAGAATCCAGCGGGTATTTCGGCGAGGACAGCTTGTATCATCTGCGCACGATACGTCAACACGGGCGCGACATTGAAGACTATGTCAAAGAGTTCATCACTCTTAGTCACCTCGCTCGCGCTTCTGAAGATACAGTCAAACACTACTTCTTCAGTGGGCTCGATCCAGAAGTGCTCGACGAGGTAGATGAGAGGCTTGAGGACGACTCAGAGTGGACACTTGCAGAGCTCATCGACGCCGTGCTGGTCATCCTCGGATCACCGATGACTGTGTATGCGGGCGAAGAGGAGGATTACGACCAACATCCGCAACCAATGAGCGACCAGTTTTACATACCACCCGAGGTTAGCGCTTTTTTCCCTCTTGCTCACAAGATAGTCGAGGCAGCTGAGCGTCAGTCCAAAATGGCGGCTTCCGGCAATCTCCAGCACAAAATGGCGGTGGTACCTTCAGCATCGGCTCCCATAATACCTAAAAACCAGCACAAGGAACTGTTTTTCATTCAGCCTAAACCAGTCACCCAGTCAGGAAGACTGTCTTCTCCCCCAACTATTGTCGACCCAATAGCGGGGGAATCCGACATTATACCACTGCGAGAGGGGCTGTGGAATGCTCAGTTGGCTTCGGGGTTACAGCTAGGAGAGTCAATTTCCAGGCTTAAGAATCCAGTTTTGCTGACAGGGGGCGTTGACACCGTGTCACAGCGAGAGGGGCTGTACGGTGTTCAGTCAGCATCCATTACACAGCGAGAGGGGCTGTGTGGCGTCCAAACGGTCTCTGTGTCACTGCCAGCAGAGCGGTCGCTCATCTCAGCGGTACTGGAGCCGCAAATGATGGGTCACCGATTCATAGCACGACGAGAGGGGTCTCTCAATAGTTCGGTCCAGTCAGTTCCAGTAAAACAGCCAGGAGAGCTGTCCAAAGACCGTGTAGTCTCCAGACTGCCTGGAACGGGTTCCAGCCCCGTGTTTGGCATGGAGGATTTGCGCACGGTTCAAATGGTTCCGGTTACACAGGAAATAACGGGTCCCACTCCCAATTCACGGTGCGAGGAACCGTGTCCTACCCGGTCGGTCTCGATGATGCAATCTGGTGAGCTTTTGAAGGTCCTCGCGGTGCATAGTCCGCATGTAACGGGTTCCACTCCCGTTGCACGGTATGAGGAACCGTGTTCAGTTCTGCCGGTATGCGATTTGGGTTCGGTTTGTCCGGCTCCGTCAGAGCATGTGAGTAACTCAGAGACTCCATCGGGTCTACCAATGGCTCCACAATCCCTGGAGGTGTCGATCAGGGTCGTAGAAGCTCCAGAGATCCCGTTGGTGGCTGCACAGCCCATGGAGGCCTCTTACGTGCCAGAGCCTGTATGTAGCTCAGGGATTCCATCGGGTCCGCCAATGGCTGCACAATCTTCGGAGCTGTCGATCATGGTCGTAGAAGCTCCAGAGATCCCGTTGGTGGCTGCACAGCCCATGGAGGCCGCTGATGTATGGTGCGGAAGGGTTCAGAGGGCCTTATCACAGTCAGGCCAGTCTCGCAGGGCACTTTCTCGGTCGGTCTGGTCTCGGAGGGCGCACTTATGGTCTGGTAGGTTGAGAAGGGCTTTATCTCTGACTGTCGGTTTTGGGAAGTCGTACTCTCAGTCAAGTTGGTCTAAGAGGGCGAATACATGGCCAGTCCGGCTTCGGAGGGTGCATTCCCTGTCGGTCAGGTTCCATAGGGAGTTGGCTAAGGCTGGTTGTCTCTCAAGGGCGCAGGGCCAGTCTGGTGGCTCCAAGAGGGCTCTGTCATTATCTGGCCAGACCGGAGGGGCCCTGCTGTCATCTGCTCCGCCCCGAAAAAAGGCCTCGTTGTCTGTCTTGCCCAGGTGGACATTCCCACCATCTGATCCACCCTGGAAGGCGTTTCCACTGCCTGCTCCAGCCCGAGGGAGGTCTCCACCGCCTGCTCCGCCCAGAAAGAGGTCTCCTCCGCCTGTTCCGCCCTGGTGGGCTTCTCCACTGCCTGCTCCGCCCCGAAGGAGGTCATCGCCGCCTGCTCCACCCCGGTGGGCTCCTCCGCTGCCTGCTCCACCCCGGTGGGCTTCATCGCCACCTGCTCCGCCTAGACAGTCTCCACAGCCCTCTTCACCATGGAGAACAAGGTCGCAGCCTGATCGGCTCTGGGGAGCCGGATCATCGCCTGGTCAGCCTCGGAGGACACCTCAAGCATCTGCACCGCCCTGGGGGACACTACTGTCTGGACGGTCCTGGTGGGCATCTCCTCTATGGATTCCACCCAGGTGGGCGTTTCCACCGCCTGCTCCTCTCTGGTGGTCATCCCCACCGGCTCCCACCTCAGGAGCGTCTAGAAGCCGCTCCTTAAGGGGGGGGCTATGTCACACCCAGCTGGAGTTGCCTGTAAGACTGCATATGGCACTCCAGCTCTAGACTCTTTCTATGTTCTCTGTGTT
>JAUCNO010000236.1:19175530-19203516 GCA_032353835.1 Enteromius viviparus | reverse complement strand
GTTACATACTAGATACACATCTAGTTACTATGTAAGTACACAGGTATTAGGGACACTTAATATAAAGTGGGACCAAAATGTCTAACACTGATAAATAATAACATCTGAATTAGAATATATGATGAGTTATATTACATTACTCCCTTTCCCCTACAGTTTCCACGTAGAACAGATACAGTATGTACTTGTCCTCATATGCCAATGTCCAACAGTTTTTCCCCTTTGTGTCACTAGTTTCTTTTATTCACTCATCTTTCTGTGCTGCCATTTTCAAGGAGAGCCAAGAAAAGTCTTAGTTCACACCCCAGTAAACGTCCTTAATACCAGCATCATGACTAATGCAAAAAATCTCTTATTTCATTGTGTTTCTCAGCTTTCCTCCAATTTCCTTCCGCCAGGTGTCTCCTTTTAAGTGCAGCTTTGAGGGGAAGTCTTTTCAGGATTAGTGTTCTCTTTTTGAGCAGCCTGACACTTGCTGAGCAATTTCCTGAATCTCTGTGTTGAGAATGTTCTAGAAAGTTCACAGTGATGACTACAGGATTACGCGGAGACTTGTTCAAGCCAGGAGCCAGGCAAGAGGTAAGCCATTTAAAACTGTGGAAATGTCACCTGAAAACAGGTGCAATATTTTTAGCACCATGAATATTTTAAACCGCATTCAAAAGATGAAAAACAAAAGGTTTGTCAAGCATTACAGCTGTGCTTTGTATCTGTAGAAATGATTTCATTTTTAAGCTGTTCTCAACGAAAAAAGCAAAAGGTGTTTCAGCAACACTTGCTAGAACTGAAGTAACTTCCTAATGCACGTATTTAGCTCAAGAATAACCTTTATGAATTGCTTTGATGCAAACGAGCCTATAGTAAGGGAATAGAAATCACTCAACTGTGAGTGAAATGATCCATGTAGCAATTATTTTCATTTTAACTGCAAGGTCAAACCATTGTGAACATTTAAAACTGTCATTACATAACACAAATTACATAACTCAGTTCTCCCCCAATTTCTCTGATGCATATGGCTCTATTTTCAAAAGATGAATGGCAGAACCACCACCTTTTTTCAGAAAGTCGCTTGCCTTCTAAGACTGTCATAACATATCCCCCTAACCATCAATCCCAGAAAAATGTATATTCAAAAGGGATGAATAGCATATCTGACTTAAAAAAGGCCACAGTATCTTGTTTTAAGAGGCTATTTTTAAAAAGGCCTTGGCGATTGGAGTACTAGCCATTCTTTTCATTCACAGAAGCAATAACTTAGTCACATTTATTATGCTGACAAGTCTATGCTGCACAACTGTTTCTCCAATACAGAAACAAAAATGCTCAGAATAAGTACACAAGTAATACAGCGCACAGAGTTTTTCTCTGTCGAACCAGTGCATCAATTAATGTCTTGTGAATGGAAAAGCTGTTTGTCTGTAAGAAACTAATCAATCATTTGAATGGAAAACATTGCTGTCAGTCAAAACATCGGTCTATAATCTATACAAAATACTTCCTCCAGTTTAAATGTTCATACCCTATTGTCCTCTCACATCAAAATCCACTGTCAGATTTATTTCAAACTTTTTTATTTTAAATAATAGCTATTTTTTTATTAAAAGCAGGCAGCCTTTGCTTCGCTAGATGTTAATCGACGAACTCCAAATCTGAAACAAACTCATCTCCATCTTGAGTGGCCTTTTCAGCAAATTGTGATTTTTGCGTGAACTATTTTTTAAAACCGAATAAAAATCAACAAAGTAACATCAGCTTGTTTTGTCATTTAAAGCTAGAACATTTCAGCAGATATATACACAATGTGTTTCATTTAAAATCAGAGCAGATGAGCACATTGACATTACACAAAGGGAACATTGAGTAAATAGTTAGCCATGATAATCAGAAAAATTATTAGCATGGGATAGGCTGAGTATAAAAACTGACAATTATAAAAATCCATGAACAGCCAGAGAAGTGTGATCTACCAGCTACATATCATGCCAGCAATTGGCCAGATATTATCCATTGACAGATTAATTTACCGTACACTAAAGTGCTAGACTTAAAGACCACGCCAAGCCTTTGACACAGAAATAATAATAATAATAATTTTAAAAAGATTGCATGACCACTTAGTGCTGCTTTACATGATTATGGTATTAAACATGCTCTGCCCTCTCACGTCTTTCCCGTCTTAAACAATCCCTCTCTAATTCCAGTCCCCTGTAAAAGAAGCCTCAATTAATTATACAGTCTTAGTTGGCCTGAATAAAGTTGAAAACATGAATAATTCATGTGTAATTTCTTGAAACACTGTGTGAGTGTGAGTGTGTGTGTGTGTGTGTGTGTGTGTGCGCAAGAGAGAATGGATACAGTTTGAAGGGCCAACTCAGTGTTGCAAGACCAAGTCTGTCATCTGTCGAGGCTTCATTCAGTCTGATTCTGTAACCTCGCTTTGTTCCCCTTTCACAGCTTCCATCCTCTTCTTTGACATTTCTCAGCTTTGCCCTTTTCAGTTTCTTCATTTTTCAAACTTTCCTTGCCATCGTTTGTTAGCTCATTTCATCCTTTACTATGAAAGAGTATGTGTAACCTGTCCTTTTGTTTTATTAGATACCATTGTGATTAAAAATGAATTAGAGTCCAAAAAATGCCCAAACCTATTGTTTTTGATGCAAATTGTCAACTCAAGAATAACATTTCTGGTAATATTTATTTGGTACTCTCATACTGTTCCATATTATGGTAGCTTATACTGACAAAACATACATCATGTACATACACCTTCGTGAGATAAAGAGATACAAATATTAAGTTGCTATTAACTATAAGTTCAGAATTGAAATAACATAATCAGTGAAAATTCATTTTTAGAACAATTTTTGTGAAGGTGAACAAATCTTAAAAATTAAACAAACCAAATGTCTCTTTAAAGGGTTGAATTGTGAAAACGTTTTAAATCCAAAGCAAAGTAGTGCAGCTCTAATTGATAAAAAAAAAATAAAAACCCAACATCTGCTGAACAAAAATCAAATAACAGTGTATTATTCTATTCAATGGCTATACAACAAGTATCTGAAGGTCCAGCAAAGAAAAGAGGATTGGCCCTTTAGCAGATAGTCCAATGATGATTGATTGAGTTGTTTGTGGATGAATGACCCACAGAGTTCATGATCCTTGAGCAAAAAAATACCCCAGAGTGAAGATAGCAACATTGAAAGATTCAGACAACAAAAGAAAGAAACAACTCAAAAGGACTATGTACAGGTAAATACTGTATGAGTGAAAGGCAAACATCCTCCCGACGGTGAAAAATGAACAGGAGTATCAAAGCCTGCCTCTTCTAATCATCTACCAGATACAACCAGAGTCTAACAGTCATTATAGTGTCATTCTTAGCAACAGTAACTTGCATTAGCATTACTTCCTCTTGCTGTTCTTCCCCTTGGATGTTGTTTGTCATTTATTTATTTGTTTGCTTGTTTGTTTTTGTTTATTTTTCCCTGGAAATATTGTGTTGTGGCATCTCATTTGCATTTTCCTTCTGAAAGCATGCCACTTTGCCCACAGCTATGTGTTGTGCAAATGTATCAAATTTTAATATTCTCGTCGCTGAGGGGTCTGTGCATTATAAGAGTAAAGATATGGCAGCGGATTTCCAGAGAAATACATTTTCACACACATTTCCACACTTCTACATTTTAAAAATAGAGCCCAGTGCCCTCTACATATTTCAGATATTGCATGCTTGGAAAATGTCTTTTTAAAATATAAATGTGACCATATAATGTTTGAAAGCAATGTTTTAAAAAAGTATGTAAAAATAATGCACTGCATATATATATTAGTTTTTTTCCCCCTCAACCCTCCCCCTCCTTAATTTAGATATACAGTAACGAAATGGCTTGGGATTTATGCATAATAAGATATGACATGCATAATATAAAATATTAAAACAGAAAAAAATGTTTTTAGACATATATATATATATAAAATGTTATATAAAATAATAAAATGTTTTTGTTGATATAAAGGCACACAAACATTAAGTATATATATATATATATATATATATATATATGTGTGTGTGTGTGTGTGTTTGTGTGTATATATTTATTCTTTATAAATCAATAAAATAAAAAAACAATATATAAATTAATAATTTGACAGAATAAATAATAATATATGCGTATTTGCATCTTTTTATGGGTGTTTAGATATTTCTACATGAAAACAAAACAAAAGCACTGATTAGAAAAATTATTTCCTGAACTTCAACTTTTCACCTCATACAGCTGTTGTCCACTTCCACGCTCTCGACTCCCAAATGACGTCATCATCTTCACCATCATCAAATACATCGTCGGATTCATCTTCCTCTCTTTGTCCCTGCATCTTCAGTCTGGCGTTTGCTCTGTCTTCCTCCACCTTTCTCCCCTCCGTCACCTCCCGCAGCACCTGCATGTCTTTGTCATTGCACCCGCTGTTCGCTGCAATCATCTCTTGTATCTTTTCCAGCAGCTCTGTGACCTGACGGCTCTCACCCTTGGCCTTATTATTAAAAACATGATACCTGTTTCCACATCTGTCAACAAGCCACTGCAGAGCTTCTCCCTCGCATTCAATGTGCTGCTCAATGGCTCTCTCTCCGAGCACGTCCCCAAATGTGAACAGTACTACACTGTGATCCCAAACTGTGGAGCCCAAAAGCCTCAAATGATCCTCCATCGCCTTCCGCTCCGGCTCTTTGAAGGAACAGTCGGCACGAATTACCAAAATGTAAACGACCGATCCAGAAGCGGACAGAGATGCACTCTGTGTTATTTGGTCTTTATTTAGTTCAGGGGTTTGTTCTATGGGCAGATTTTTCCACCAGCCAGGGGTGTCTATGATGCTGACCCGCTGTCCTCCCACCTCTCCGTGTCTCTCAACACACAGGGCTGTTCTTCTTGACCCAAACACTTGTCTGCTGAGGATGGTGTTTCCTGTTGAAGTCTTCCCAGATTCTCCATAACCCAGCAGCACAAGAGAAAATTCGGAGAAATGCTTTCCAATATCTAAACACATAGGAGGGAAAATCAGTAAATGATCTTTAATGTAAGTCATGACCTTCACTGGTACATTATTTTGTGAATGAACAGGTCTGACAGGCATAACTTCAGCAAGGTTGATATGGGTTGGAACTTGACCTGCACTGTTTACCAATCGCATTCCTCCTCCTTACTTCATGTCCCTCCAATATAAAAGGAAAATGTCCCAGTAAATAAAAAATGGATTGTTATGAATAAACCTAAAACTATAAAAATTAGTTTTTGCTATCAATAAGCTATAGTTATCTTAAGTTCTTTTCAATTCTGTCATCAACTTAAAAATCAAATTTAACAAATTTATATTATATATCTAAAATGAGAAATGAGAAGTCAACTGGCTTCCACAGAAACCATAATCTTTTTAGAACTTTATTATGATAACAAATGTTGAGAATATGTTTTGGAATGCCAAATTCTTCGCAAAATGACTTTTGACTAATATAAGCAAAGCTATATACATTACTATTATCAAATTACACAGTAATATACATTACTATTACTCATTATCAAGTATCACATTCTCAAAACCTCAAGGCACACAGACAAGCACTCAGACTGAACTCATAATAAATAATGCAGCTTGAATGACACAGCGTTTCTGTGATGTGCACTGAACTCTTAGCAGACACAGTGACGCCGAAACTTTCTCATCAAAATTGTTTTTCAAAGACAAACTGAGACCATAACAAACCACAAAAGAATAAACTCAATTTGCAATTTGAACTCTGTATTCCTCCATCACCACAATATTGTATGAATAGAAGTACATTCAACAAGAGTAGCTCTTATCTTCCTCGGCACTTTGTACTATCAGTACAGCATCCCACCAAAAGTAAATTAATTTCAGCAAATGCAGTGGAAGCATCATTTCAAATTGTTTATGCAGTAAAATTGTTTATAGCTGTAAATAATGTGTTTAACCTAAAGTTTTACTTTTCTCTGCATTCAGTATTACCGAAATCAAATAGAAAAGGCCTCCTTTGTTTGCAAACTAATTTCGGGAGGAGCACGGAGATACTTGTTCCTTGCCGCTGTCGCCATCGGCATGCTTGGTCGGGGACACCTAGTTTCCAGTAATCATTGTTATCCTGTCCAGAGTCCGCTTCTGCACTTAACTGTTACATCACATCTTTCTCTTATTATCGGCCTATTTGCTCCACCATGGTATGCATCGGCAAAAGTCCTATGTAAGCAACCTATGGTCCCTTCCCACTTTCCTCCTGGGGGGCACCAGCCCGGACACCGGGCTCTGCCCAGCCCTCTCCCCCTAGGGGTTAAACTCCTAGGGCTCGGGTCCGCTGAGCTCCCAGCCTGCTCCCCGGACAGCAAGCCAAACATGCTTACAATATTAATAAATGGGGAAGTGGGAACTCGTCAAGTAGATAATGTGGAATGTTGAATAATAAATACAGTATAAAATAGAATAAAAAAAATAAATCTGTAAATCCTTGATGCAATTTCTTGATGTTTTAAAGTGATTCATCTGAAAATTCTAATTACACATCACATTTTACTGAAAAATCCCATTATGGAATTAAAGTGCATCTGTTATGGGTTATAAAAGTTTCATATTTTGGTTTTGGGAGTCCCCTGCAACATGCAAGTATTTATTTTTATCTTCTTTTTTTGAATGACTCCTAAACGATAGATGCTTCAATTAATTTTCCCAAACCCCTCCTGTGATTGGTCGATTTCATTTAAAGCGGTGTTTGTGAGCTTTTAACGCTACAAAAGCGGCACCTTGTGACAAAGAATGAATTAGCATTTTTATTTATGAGCTAATGTTTCTTTTTATCGTCAAAATGAAACAGCTTGGGACTGGTTTTAAAAACTCCTTTCAACGATTTAGAGTCGACTCTTTCTTTTGAGAGACAATAACTAACTTTATACACTGTGCATTTTCAAAATGTAAAATGTTGCTGGTTGTTTTATTTCCCTTAGAGCTCTAACTAACTTAATGAAAGGTTATTTAAAAAATCCATAATAGGAGAACATTAAACTGTTTTTAAACTTGTGTAAATGTGTAAAAGAAGATCTTACCCTTAACTGTACTGTCCATTTTCCTCATCTGTCTTTGCTTCCTTGCTCTTGCCTTTGCTTTCTTTTCCACTGCTTTTCTTTTCTGCTTCATCTCCTTTAGTCTCTTAAGGTCAATTTCATAATAATGGCCCCTATTTTGTGCCACCATCTTCTCTATTTTCGCCAGCAGGTTTGTGACCTGACTGCCATCATTCCAGTTCTCATTGTTGAGGACATGATATCTGTTCCCACATTTCTCAACTAGCCACTGCAGGGCCTCCCCTTCACTCTCAATGAACTCTTCAACAGTCACGTCCCCCAGACAGTCTCCATGGGTGAAAAGAACTATGGTATGAGTCCAGACTCTCTCACCAAGAAGCTCCATGTGCTGCTCCACTGATGTCTTCTCTGCTACTGTGAATGACACATCTAGACGCAGAGTCAGCAGAAGCGCGTGTGGTCCTGGTGGACAGAGAGACATGCTGAGGAAAATCTCTTCTTTATCCAGTTCAGGAGTGTCAGCCACTGGGAGAGACTTCCACCAGCCTGGAGTGTCCACTATAGTCACATGTCTTCCATCTACCTCGCTTTGTCTTCTCACACACATGGAGGCACTCTTCGAGACAAATGTACCCATACTCAAAATGGTGTTTCCAGCTGAACTCTTCCCAGACCTTCGAAAACCTAATATTATCATCCTCATCTTAGAAATGTGGACATGTTTGAGACCTGGTAAAAACAAAATCAATTTAAATAGAATTTTTGTCTAAACTGAGATTAAAAGGATTGTTCATTCTGTAATGATATAATAATAATAACAATGTGGCTATAATAATAATAATGTCATCCTTCATTCACCCTCGGGTCAATCCAAACTTTTTCATGCTTTTGTGGATAATACGTCTGTCTTATTTGAATCACTTTATATGGTGTTAAAATCAGGATTATTTTTTACAGGTGTGTTTTGGAAAATGTAGCCATGACACTCTTAAGAAAGTCATTTTTTGTGTTGCATGGGAACAACATGAAGAAAATAATAATGAGAGTTGTAGTTTTTGAGTAAACTATCCCTTAGAAATGTTAAGAAGTTAAGAATTTGTTGCATTCCCAAAAAAACATTTTTGGATTTCAAATTCCTGAAAAGAATGTTCTAAAACATCTACGTGAATAATCTCTTAAAGTTTGGATAACCTCCAACTTTTTCTCATTAGAAAAAAAAAAATGTCTTTCAGAAACTTTAAACTTTTAAAGAAAGAGTTAACCCCAAAAAGAAAATTACCCTATTATATACACTCACCCTCAAGCCATCCTCAAAAGACAAATACAAATACTATTGGAGTTATATTAAAGCTTCCTAATTGTTAAATCTGAAATGTTCTGGCTTTTTTCGTAATACGTGAGGTCTAGTGGCTAAGTAACTTCCATATAAGTTTCAAATTGATCAATCCACAGTAAACTGCCTGAATAAAGTATCTGTGATTTTTTCACCAGCTGCTGTGACGTCTGTAAAAATATGACGTCCAATCTATTCAGTCACCAGCTATTCAGTCACCGCCCACCATCCATGACATTGCTGACCAACAACAACACGGAAACTATCAAAAAGGTAACTTTTAAAGGTTAACAGATGAAACCACTCTTAGGATGGACGAGCTGATGGGATTGTTACTATGAAGTAAATCCCTTCTAACATGTATAGTGAACACAATCTCATTTTGGTCTGGCAGTGGCATTAAGTATGTAAATTTAAACATAGGGTTAAATTTTTTTTTACATAATTTGTCTGAAACACCTAAACACCCAGGATTGCTTAAGGGTGAGTAAATTATGGGGTTATTTAAATTTTTGGGTGAACAATCCCTTAAAAAGATCTTTTCACAATTTATCCTTTTTGAAGATCTTTCTGAATCTCACCTTGTCGTACAAGTGGAGTCTCCCATTGTTCTTGCACCATCTTCCTTCTCTGGTTTGCTCTCATGTATCTCTTCGTCATCATTCCTTCCACCCTATGCATCCATTGTCTGTCCAACTCAAAATGACAGCCACCGTTTCCCACAACCATTGCTTCTATTTTCTCTATTAAAACCATCAGCTGCGTTCCGGTGGCTCTCTCAGTATTAAGAACGTGATATCTACGTCCGCATTTCTCCACTAGCCAGAGCAGAAGAGACTCTCCTTCACTTCCAATGTACTTTTCTAAAGTTCGCTCCTGTAGCTGGTCTCTATACGTGAACACGACTATAGTGTGGTTCCAGACTCTCTGGCTCAGAAGTTCAAGGTGTTCCTGCACCGACCTCCTGTGCTTTTCTTTGAATAAAGCATCGACGCGTAGTATCAGCAGAACCGCATGGGGCCCAGGAGGACAATGAGCTACGCTAAGCACAATCTCTTGTTTTTGAAATTCAGGGGTTTCTTTGACAAAGTAGTTCTTCCACCAGCCCGGCGTATCAACTACAGTGACCTGCCTTCCGGCAAAATCTCCATGCATCTTCACACACTGGGCCGTTCTTCTTAGATGAGGCTCTGCGTGACCTGTTATTAGGTTTGCCAAAGAGGTTTTCCCTGCTGCTCTGTTTCCCAATAACACAATCCGCAAATCAAAGAGAAAATGGACTCCTGCCAATAAGAGACGATGCATTTCTAATATCAAAAACATGATTTCTTGTTCCCCGCTGTCTATACATCAAGAAATGTATTGCACTTAGGTTTAAGAATATTCTCAGACACAAAGAATCGAAATGAATTAATCAGGTAACTTACCAAATCCACTTGCTTCACATGTAGCCATCGCTGCACTCACTTATTCATAACCCTGCCTAAAATATTTAGAAATAATGTCACTTTCGGTGTGAATTAGTTGCCGCACCATTTAAACGATAGGAGAAGGTTAATAAAATGACTTCCGTCTTCAACTTTGTATTAATGTGTTTTTGTGGCACCAAGATCAAGCTAATGGATGATGCTTTTAAAATGACAAGATTACCACCCTATACATTTACTTTTCAACAAGCTTTTAGAAGCCATTAGCTATCTGCGGAAGAATGAATAAGTGAGGTGAAAAAGGAAAAAAGGTTTTACCTTTGTTCTCGTCACAGCAGAAGCGCTGACAGTGAAATG
Organism: Enteromius viviparus; assembly: GCA_032353835.1. Lineage (NCBI taxonomy): Eukaryota > Metazoa > Chordata > Actinopteri > Cypriniformes > Cyprinidae > Enteromius > Enteromius viviparus. The sequence continues at coordinate 19,193,305 of JAUCNO010000236.1, read as the reverse complement.
AAGAATATTATTCTTGTGTGCACAACAAATATGAGCAAAACTGGTTAGTCAGGCTGAACAAGCAACTCAAGACTTTTATGGAGTCTTATAAGAAGGGGCTCTGTTGCTATTACATTTACCAATTTCAATGGATACATTCATTAAGAGCCCCTTGTACATATACATCCTGGATACTGTAATGACTAAATTATATGGATTATTTGATTAGTGATCTGAAAAGAGTCACTAATTTGAGTGTATTATAAGAAAATCTAAATGCATAGTAAAAGGATTATTACTCTCATAATGCGAATATCACATCATTTATATAATCTATAATCTATTCATCTATTAATCTATTAAAAGCCCATAAATGTAGCTTGCATTTTACATAAACTTTCTTTTCACATCTATACATTTATGCAATGCTGTAATGAATTGTACTCTTTTACTTTCTCTCTCTCTCTCTCTCTCTCTCTCTCTCTCTCTATATATATATATATATATATATCTATATCTATATCATATCTTTAAAAATGTGATGCATCCATTTCAGGGAATGTCTTCACAGTCACACTCGCTGACGCTCAAACAAATGTCTTCAAATGAAAAAATGAGTTTCACACTTTCCCTTGCCATAGATCACAAACGACGAATGTATATGTTAGACAGAAAAGAGAATAGGAGAAATGGACAGAGAGGATCTGCGAGCGATGACTCATGGATAGCGTCAGCGAGACCTTGTCTTGTTTTGATGTACAATGCACAGATGCTCGAGACCGGTCAGGGACAGATATGGCCATATCAGATTTCACAGAACTAGAGGGGGAATGCAGAAATTGCTTATAACCTTGAAAAGACAGACCTTGAGTGAAAGAAAAAAAGAGAGAGAATTATGTGGAAAGGAACCTTACCGTGAATCCTTTGGATAAAAATGGCTTTCAAAAGCTTTCAAAACAGTATCACTTTGCTAGTGGTATTTTCCGTTTTGGAACTTATGTAAATGTGATGTTTGTGTGAGTCTTATCACATTTTCTATCAAATTACAGATGATTCATCTGGTCTCAGAGGTCCCGTCAGTCTATAAATCTAATTAGCGATTCTGCACCCTCAGCCACACAGGACCGACGTTTAGTTTGAAACAGAAGATCTGAGCCTTTGTTTTTCAGTCAGTACAAGCCATTAAAGTTGCATTTAGCTCGTACATCATTATCACTGTTATCTCTCAGTGGAGGATTACTGCTAGTAAAACAGGAAAAGTGAAGGTTAAGAACACAATAACAGAGATTAGAATCTGTCTTTATCTCTAAGGAACTTGCCGGCTTAAACAGAGCTAACTCTCTGTTTATATGCCCGCGTGTCAGGTAATTGGAAAGTTCTGCTCGGCTGGAACCTGCGCCGCCTCCAGTCATGTTGGTCACACTTGTTTCTCTCTCATGCTGTAAGGAAATAAAGCCTCCGTGGGTGCGCAGCCCGAGCCCTGATAAGGAGAATGTTAGGAGAGCTCATGATGGTGCTCGGATTATACATCCACAATCCCTCTATCTAGACTTATCTGGGGACAAACTGCCTCGAAAACCTTTCCAAAGCATGGCTTCTCTTCCACTCGTGCGTTCAGGATTGCAATATGCCAGAGGCTAATCTGCGCCAGGATCTCTCTGCTCTGAGATTATTTTCCCACACGGTTGAATGTGAATTCTTCAAAGAGATGAGGGCAGATTACTTGGGGAAATTCATCTGTGTTTAATCTGTATGCACCTACTTAGTCGCTTTAGTTTGAAGAGGTTCTGGCACGCAGTGAGCCCCAAAATCACTTATTTGACTTCTTAGAGAAGCCTTCGGCTTGCTAAACTGAACTGAAGAAGAACCGATCTAAACTTACCATCAATATTTCTACTCCTAGCTACAAACAAAAGCCAGTTCTCTTGAAAACAAAAGCTGTTTTAAATTAAAAACTTGAGGCAATGAATAAACAACAGCAGCATAATTTGATTGTGGATACTGAAGAGTGATTATCTGTTTGTAACAAAACAAAGAATCTCTCTCCACAATTTCTGCTTAATAGGAGTACTTTCATTTGACTGAATAATTAGATTCTTGCGTTCTCTCTACAATCCTATTCCCATGCCTTCCAGGAGCTAAGATGAAGCTATTGCTATTTTTTGATAGAGCGCGTCTGCAATTAAAACTGATGGCAACATCGGCTGCTTTAACTTACCACAGAAGACATCCTTAAGAAGAAAATATTTAAGGTCCATACAGTAACGGCTTATCTACAAGCGACATTCCTCTTTGAGAAAACATTAATTACCTGTACAGTATATAATTGAGTTTTAGAGGAGCTTTATGAAGTACTTTTGTACTTTAATGCAGTTCTGCTCGTAGCAAATGAGCTGAATGTTCATTTAGTTCCAGGGAAAAACGGTAATTAGCGTATTAGGCTGTAGAGCCAGTAAACCCATACAGTATGCCATAGAGGAGTTTCTGACACAAAACCAAAAATATCTCCTATTCCAGCCGAGCTCTCATTAGTCATTGGAGTTGTTATTAATGTGCTTCAGCCTTTCTACTCAATCCTCCATATAACCCGCGGCCATACAGTGATGGTGAAGAGTAGGGAAACCACAAATGGCACTTTCCATGAATATGATACAAACTTTTTCAACTGAATTTCAACAAATGGTGCTAAAAGTGATAGTTCATTCAAAAGTGTTGTCAGAATTTATTCATTCTGATATTGTTTCCAAACTCTATAAATGATTTTCCTTTTCTGTGGAACATGAGAAGGTTTTTGAAAAAAGATTTTTTTTTTTTGGTGGGTTGAAAAAAAGCATAAATAATATGGTCACCTAAATGGCTTGGTTACCAACATTCTTCAAATTATTTTAATTTATTTTGTCATTTAGGTTGAAGGAGGAACCAGACCTTTACAAACCTCGAAAAAAATCATGGATATCAACCTAAATTATATACTATTTGTTATATTTTGTATTTGCAGATTTTTGTTATCCTGTTACCAAAAATGAGGATTTGTGAATTCTAATTTTATGCAAAAAATAGGCTTGAATGGGTATCAGAGTTGCAAATTAGGCCTAAAACATTCAGTTGCAACTTAATGTTGGTTTATAGCTACTGATACGTTTCTATTCTATGATATAGAACAGGCCAAATTCTTTTTTATTATCTAAAACGAGCTACTTTTCATGCCAAGTAAAAGTTATGGTATAATACAGCACATTATCAAACACATCTAACAGGTCAGAGAATAAAAGCATGGTGTTTGTGTTTCTACTGCTTTTAGAAAAGTCATAGGCCACCAAAGTACACCGCATTTGTGAAAGAAGCAACATTGCAGTACACTTCTGTCCAGACAAGTAAAAACTACCTTAAAATGAGGTTAACATATTAAACCTGAGCTTAAATGAAAGCTTTTAATAGCAATCTTGCCCTTGACACTTTTACTCCACAGCCCTATTTCATAACGCACTTTAACATGTTCTTGATGTTCTTCCTCATGCTGCTTTCTCCCCGGTGGAGAGCGTGTTGCCATCTTAAGTGCCTTTCCATTATTCTAAAAGCCCAAGTGTAAAATCGACCCTTCGATGGATGAGGGGACGAGTCAACAAAACAAGAGAACTCATGGGAACATATTACCGATAAGGCACAGCATGCCATCAAATTTCTCTCAAAAAACATAAAATTGACAGTAAAGCTGCTGGAAAGTGAGAATTAATTTGTTTAGCGATGACAACTGAATATAAAAGCGTCAACAGCAGCTGCTTTTGTCTGATTCAAGTATGTTCCATTTTCATTACATATACCCTCATGATCAAAAAGTTATACGTCTTCTGACAAATCCTGAGGGTAAATGGATGACCAGCCTTTATAATTGAAATCAGACCAGTACAAGGCGTAATCTTGACGCTCGAGAGGAAAGCTGGCTCTAAATGTATCATTGAGACTGACCTGACAAGTGCAGACACTGTGACTTCTGCTGTGAGTTACACCTGCTATTCAGGTGACCAATTTATTATCGATCTTCCCATTTGGCTGCTGTTTTCTAGTGATTTTCTGTAAGGGAGCTTCCATAACGGCCTTGACTGTGAATAAAACAGGAGGTTTCATCCATTTTGGCAGTCAACCATTCGTCTCTCAGGAATTATTAAACATATCACCGAATTATCAGTACACATTTGATATCTCAACCTTGACATTCTTTAGCATAAACGTTTCTCATTTATACATTTGTGCTCTGCTTCCTGACATTTCCCTTCTTGTCGCTGTTACCAGTGAATTGATAAAATGTGCCGTCTGTGTAAAATGTCTGTTAAAGGCCTTGTGTTCAAAACAAAGATGATCACATTTAAAAGGCCTTGCTGTGAAGTGCCATATAAAGTACACACACTCTAATGTCTCCAGTTACAGTATATTGTAATCACACAATTTTCATTTTTATAATAAACTACTATATACGGTTCTGTATACTGTTTGGAGTCAATAGAATATTTTCAAATTAATTCAATAAATTGAAAAAATTAAAAATGTATTTAAATAAAATCTATAACTGTTTTTAACATTTATGGTAATAACAAGAAATTAGCACACAATAATGATTTCTGAAGGATCATGTAAAATTGAAGACTAAAAAAAAACGAATGTTGTGGCAAAAAAGAGAAAAAGATGGCTTCGTCAAAACCTGACTATATTTCATCCAGAATCTCTGAGAAGATAAAAGTCCATAAGCTTAATTAAAACTTGAGAATCTTCATTAGGGCTGGGAACCGGCTGGCCTCGTGTGATCGGATTATGAGATTTGCTTAGGATTCACAAAATGAAACCAAATGTCTGGAGTGAACTCGGGAGACTTGTTCAAGTGTCTCTGAAAAATTTGATGGGAAAATCTAAAGCAGTTCATAAAAAGGGTTCTCAGTGAAAGCTGGAAGACAGACAGAGACCATCAGAAAATACAAAACAAACAAACATCAAGGCTCATTATATTAATGTACTGTATTATAATGGCAGCAATATAATGCTACATTTCTGGGGTCTGCGTCAGGATAAAAAAAACTATTTTTGCAAATCCATAACCAAAATTATCCTTAAGTCCATCATTAAGGGAATGACATAAACAAACACTAAAGTATGTTGAGAGAATAAATGTCTTCAAGCCTAGTGGGTTCATTGCACAGATTCTGGATTATGACTAATGCACAAGCTAAAGCCATAATGAAATCAGAATGAGAATGTTTTCACACCATTATCATCATCATCACCATTTCATCAAAGAGACATAAACATGTGTATTGGCATTTAGCTGTTTGTTTTGAAAAACTAAAGTTCCTCAATCTATTTCTCATATGCTAAAACAAAGCAAAACAAACCAAAATCTAAAATAGAGAATAAAATGCTACAGTATATGGATATATCTTTAACTCTCTGAGGTTGACGGTCACGCCAGCGCGATTGGGGTTTTTATCTTATCAGTGCAAAAGACACTAAAAATACTCTGGTGTAAAACACTTGTGTGACTAAAGTCAACATTCGAAACTGTCAGGTGTCTACTGTTTTTTTTTTTATTTATTTTTTTTTAAGTACACTAACAACAAATGTGTGTTTTTGCGAAATGAGGAAAATAAAAAGTGTGCACGATTTTTTGAAATGCATCACTAAAATGAAAACACTACACACAGGCACGAGAAATATATCTATAGAAAGCTTGAAGTGTCTACTTTTAAATGCAGTAAGTCATGTTGAAAACAAATATTCGATGTTAAAGTAAGCAGTAAGTAAACAACACAACACTGGATTTAGAAATGCCTTTATTGTTTTTACTGATACTGTTTGGCATTGTAACATTTATAAAACAGTAAAAAATAAATGAACTAAGCTATTATGAAACATCTTGATCAGGGTCCAGATTAGTGTGACAGATGTCCTGATGGTTTGTAGTCTCAGCATGCAAAAAACACGGCAAACAGAAAATACATCCCAGCTTTAGTCAGACATATCAAACTGGAATAGAAGGGGAGAAGAAAAGTAACTGGTAGAGAGACTGTGAAGATCAGCCATCTGCTTTCAGTTTAATATTCTGATTGGAAGAGTCCATGGATGACAATTAGAATAATCAAGTGAAAAAACGTTGGGTCAGTGATCCATGGCATCTTCTTCTTCATCGCTGCTTTGAATAAAATCATCTTCAATGTTGTCTACAGATGGTCCAGCTTCATCATCATCATCATCATCAGCAGCCCCATGATCTTCACCACCCAGCTCTGCTAACAGCTGCTCCGTATGCTCAAACATGGGTGCATCCTCACAGCGCAGCTTCACATAGAGCTACAGATCAGAGAAAGAGAGCGAGAAAAAAGAACAGATCTTATGATTATTATCAGAGGAATAGTGGCAGTGTTTGTTCGGGGAGTAAAGAGAATCTCAGCTTCGACTCCAGGCTTGCAGTGTGTACAAGTAGCTACTAAATCAAAACTATCGCTCCTCCTATATAGTTCTCTTTTATCTAACTCCTCTTTCAAGGGCTCCCTCTCTTTCTCTCCCTCTGTCTTTCTTCCAGAAGGTCCGGTGCCAGCGAAGTCAGCTGGCAAATTCCACAAATTAGTGACTCCTTTCCAACCACAAACCAAGCGAGTTCTGCATCAGTGGGAAATTGTTCAGCAAGTGACTGAGTGCTTGCCAGGAGAGGAAGAGAATTCAATCCCCCCACTGTCTCAGCTCTTATCACTGTAAAATATACCCTGAAAGAACATGATAAAAAAGCAATTCTCGATGTGACTGCAAAACAATATATCGTCCCACACTTTCTCCTTTTGCTTAATATAAGAACGCTGGCTGGGGATTTCATCCTGTTTCGGCAAGGGAATCAGTAAAATTAATGTCAGAATGTTTTACAGTTTCAATTGCCAAATGTGAGTAAAGAGATACACGTGGTTAATTAATGACCAATTAATTGTTATTTGAATCAATTCAGCTTCAAAAGACAGCTCATTTCAGCACAAGTACATGCAAGCCGATATAAAATGAGGCAGACTCAACATAATGAGAGCTCGAATAAATACAGCAAACAAACTGTACCTACTGCAAACAAAGTGATAATGAATTAAATTACAGTATGTCAACAAGAAACACTTAAAATTACACCATGATTAGTGTAGCTGTATGTTATGCCAGGCTGGTCTCATCCTTTATGCTTAGGTATGTTACATTTAAAAGCACATAACATACTTTTTGTATATTTTTAAGTGATGAAATTTATACTTCGGACGTATTAAAATGTTTACAAAGTAAAAACTTATATCCTTTTTGAGCAAAAAAAAAACAACAAAAAATTAAAAATTAAAAGTAAAACTAAAATACGCAAGTGAGAGGCAATTTTTGCATTTATAATGAGCGCCTCAGTGTATTGCTGCTTGTGGTTGCTGCTCAAGATGGAGATGAAGATCGCTAAATAAAGGCATTGATTTGGTTCTGTTTTCTTGCAGTTGCATGGATTCCAAGGAATTGGATTATGCCACACAAATACAATTGATTCTTTTAGAACTATGTTGCGTTTTTGGTGTATTTTATGGTTGTATTGTAAGTCACAGCATGTTGGTAAAAATGCTTTTTGTGTCCCATGGTAACCAAAATAAATTTTACTATTAAAGTAATGGTTAAATGGAGAAATGTTATTCATTTTAAGGGTTTAAAGTGAAGTCTTGTTTAAAGGGGGTCATACAAACCCAGTTTTCCACAAGCTAATATGATTATTTAGGGTCTTAATGGAAAGTTTGTAATATAGTTTGTTTTCAAATTTCTCAAAGATAGTTTTAAAAACGCTAATTTTACCCTGTCGTAAACAGCTCTTTTGAAATCACTCTGTTCTGTGTACTTCCCCTTTAAATCTTTAAATCCACACCGACATGCATTTGGGAATGGCTTGATTTCAGAAGGGCCAGAAGAAAACTACCTGTGGATCTTTATCATTGTAGGGTGGTTGTCTATACACATACTCCCAACACACATTTTAGTCCAAACAGCTTGAAAAAGCGCATGTACCACCGTATAACCCCTTTAAAGTTAGAGCACGTTCTGTGCTTGTAGAGAGTGCACATAAAAATAAATAATGAATAAATAAAATTAATACATTTACATAAGAGTTTTAACTTATTCAAGTGTAAAATGTGCACATTTTCCCCTCACACATTTGCTTAACTACAGCTCTTTCTTTTTTTCAGTGCACAAAAACAAACAACCTCCGGGTACAGAAGCGTACAGACACATTTAACCTCGCCTGCTCCAGGCAGCCTGTGGATCCATGCTTTTGCTTGTTTGTTGCACTTCCTTTAATACTTTAAACCAACCAGTTGCTCTGGGCATGCCTGCATTAGATTTGTTTTGTTTCGGTTTGGCCTATAGATCAAGAACACTCTGCAAATCCTCTTTTGAGAAACACACTAATTCTTATTTTGCTCCTTCCTTCGAGGATGCATTGATATTGGAGCACGGGACCTGCTGCTTCAGGCATTGCATCTGAAATGTTGCTTGAATACTGGCCGACCTCTGCTGGGTTACGAAATCCACCAAAATTGAACCTTTTGAAAGTTTTATAACTTCAATGCTTTAGATACCCTTCTTCCATAATGGTAGAAAAAAAGTATGTTGATGCCCTTTATTGCCTAAAGTTATCAAAGGGAATTATTTATATTTGAAAGGTATTGGTAATCTCACTTTTCAAGTGTTTGCCAAAGCACAGACCTCTGAGAAGAACAGAAAATCCTTAACTTAACTCTCTATCATCTCTAAATCATCAGTTGCTGGACATTTAAAGGTTTAAAATCTCTTCAGTCTGCTGGGCTGGTGTACCATTTATCCGCCCCCTTCCCCTGTGTGGATTACTCTTTAAAATTTAAACCAAGCATAAAACCAGCTCAGGGAGTGCTTGCAAAATCCCTTGTCAGCCCCCATCCAATTACTCTGCGCTGGTTCAGTGGACATCAATGACAAATTCCTCTGTTCGGGAATAATTAAAACAGATAGGTTTGATGCCCCAGCGTTGTCTAAACTCTGCTCATCAAAGAAGCGCACACAATCACTGTCTTACTACTTTGACTCTTAATTGTTGTGCAATCTGTGGAATACATATCAGAAGACTTTTGTTTAGAAGATATTTTGGACTTCAGAGGCTTTCCACGAAGGAAGAAGACTGAACATCAAGCTTGATCTGCAGAGACTAGACAAGCGTGCTTTTAAAAGGTAGACGTCCTATTTCTGACCTCGCTCTGAACTGCTCATAAATTGCTAACCACATGGAGTTTATGTTAGAAGCATTACAGTATACTCATGCATTATTCCCAATGGTGGATCTGGATTTGGGTTGTTGATGCAAAACATGCCCAAGGACAAAAATAATAATAAGAATATTCATAATGGAGGTAAAAAAGCATCTTCTCCTAAAGGAATAGTTCACACAAAAATGGCTTGAGTCATTTGAAATGAAATGAAATGAGTTTGTTTCTTAATCAGAACAAAATGTAACATTAGATCAATTGCTCATCTTCATTTAATGGGTGCTGCCAGAAGTGTGGTGTTAGCAGAGTCTAAACACCATTTTGACGGTACCCATTCACTGCAGAGCCAGGGATAAAATGCTAAATTTCTCTAAATCTATTCCATTGAAGAAACAATTCCATCTACAGTACATATAGGTAGCCTAAGGAGGGGTAAACTGTCAGCAAATTAAAAATTTTTATGCGAACTATTCTTTCAGCTACCTTTTTGTCTTCATTAGCTCAGTTTAAACAGTGGTGAGGCAAATGGTAAGTATTCCAAGAATTCCAAGACCTCATTAAAATGAGGTCCTAAAAAGCTGCATGTTCAATCATTTTTAAATGCCATTTAGATGGAGTAGCATGTGCAAGGGTTTTATTGTAGCTTAATTTGCTATCGACAGCCTAAGCACCTCTTTGCATCAATAACAAACTGTATTTTTTCCTGCCAACTAAAGAATTACTCGTCACGACACACTAAAAGCATTATTATGTATCTTGTTTTCATGAAATAATGCCTGCCAAGAGAATAGATGTATATGAAAACATCACTGAATCATTGTACCTGTGCCAATCTAATCTCTTTCCTCGAGTCTTTCCTAATGCAGGATGACACCCTTGCATTGCTCACACAAAGAAAAGTTACACTGACTAAATTTACTTAAACACAACTAAAGATTCAATTCAATGCAAAGAATAATAACCGTGTACAGTTGTGTTGAAAATAATAGCAGTGTTTTTAAAACGTGAGTAAAGCTCAGAATTCTTATAATATTTGTATTTCCATGTATTGGGAACACTGGGCCTTTTTTTCATCAAAATATGAAGAAAAACGATCAATATTTTTATTACTTTACAGAAAATGACGGAAACAATGATATTGGGCTGTTGAAAAAGTAGCAGTGTCTGCCTCATGCAAACTCAAATATTTACTTCATAAACTGAAAAAAAAAAAACATTAAGATTTAGCTTTCCTTTGAATCACTAAACTAAAATTTAGTTAAATAACCACTGTTTTTGAGAACTGCTTCACATCTGTGCTGCATGGAGTCAACCAACTTATGGCACATGTAAACAGGTATTCCAGCCACGGATGATTTGACAATCCCTCTGTATTTCTTAGTTTTGCCTCAGAAACAGCATTTTTGATGTCACCATACAAGTTTTCTATTGGGTTAAGGTCCAGGGATTGGACTGGCCGTGGCAGATTAACCCTGGGTTAATGAAAAAAGAATGGAACAGGATGGAACAGATAGAACAGTGCATGGATGGTCAGTTTGATGGAAGAAGAGAACAATGGATGGATGGAACGGCAAATTGAAAAAAAAATAATAAATGCAACAGAAAGAACCACTGATGAATGGGTGGATGCATGGACAACAGAATGATAAAACAATGACTGGATGGATAGATAAAATGATGGATGTTTATGGATGTAAATGTCCATGCTAATCAATTTTGATTTACAGTTTGTTGATTATTTATGTTATTCACAAGCTAAAAAAAGCATGCTGAAAAGCATTAAAAGTTCTACTGTTTAAACCAGTTAAGAGGTCTAATAGGATCACCCAGCATATCTGGTGACCAGCAATGCAGGGGTATCACATCTGCTGGAGTTAAGAATAGCAAACAGTGACAGAAGTTATCCTCGTTGGGAATATTTAGATACGAAGTCTTCAGAGACAGCTGTGATAGGATCTGTAATTGAGCCAAAATGCTTGCTTTGATCTCACCTGACCTCAGACTGCTTTAATCCATCCTTCTGCACTGCTCCTGCTGTTTTAGTCTATCAGGTGGTGTTTGTGGGAAGCTGTCACCTCCAGATACACCTGTGTGCTCCCGGTATCTTCACAGCGACAGCAGAGCTAATGGCAGCTGACGCAGCCCCCTCATTGTGACATGAAGTGTCTGTAGAGCTGCAGACAGCCATGTCTCAAAGGTCTAGATTCACAGTCAGAGTCAGTGAGTGAAGAATGGACACAAACACGCACATACACGCTCAGAAGATCCGTAGTGCTGTTAGGAGATTTACATGAATGCCCACATCTACAGTACATCCTATTCACACTGTTTTTTCCGTAATATCAGCTTGTTTTAATGACTGGAACCTCAGGTTCAATGGATTATTGAGAATATGCAGGTCTAAATATATCTACAAACCGCAACATGCTTGCTTTGCAACGCGCTAGCAGTCATCTATTGTACTGTAGAACACCAAAAGAAACCACATAGGAAAACCATAACCACAACTAGTTACTATCTTTTCACTCCAAAATTGGACTCTAATAAACCAGCTATTTCTATTTAATTACAAAACTATGCAGATTCCTGAACTAATTATTCTTATGTTAAGTGAATCAAAAATACTTGAAGGTTTACACAAGATTTACTCATTTCTACTTATTTAAAGGTGCTCTGGCCTTGTTTTTCAAGGCAGATCATCTCAACTGTCATAGAAACACCAGTCAGTGATTATTTGACAGCAAAAGACCGAACATCTCTGTCCTAATGTTGCTATTCAGAGATGAGAGGAATACTAGAGAGAGCGAGAGAAATGCATTTTTTATTTTTCTTGACAAGTAAATGAAGCTTTTGTCATTTAACAAGGCTGTCAGCGGCTGGCAGCAAGCGATTGCTCGGTTAGTCGGGGTACAGCTTATAATCTTTCTCAACCTTCCTGCTGGAAAATGAGCCTGCCTGTCACGTTTCCTTCCGTTTGCCCACTCTCACAGACAACCTTGACTCTCTTTTCCAAAACACAATTGCTCAGAGCACTGACAAGAGAGGATGAAGTCGACTGCATGTGGAGTCATTTGTGTTGCCAGCTTTGGTGAACTGATTATATTTTTCAGATATTAAACCTTTGGCATAACTAAAATATTTCTTATTACATTACATTTAGTAGGGGTCATGTGATACAAGTTTTCCTTTCTCTTTAGAGTGTAACATGCTGTTAGTGCATATAACAGATGCCTAAAATTGCAAAGACTAAAATTTCAAACCAAAGATAAAAAAAACATATTTTTTTATAAAAGTTGTAGCAAAGTAAGACTTGTCCATACCCCCCTTAAACAGCTCGTTTAAACATGCCCCCACATCTCTACGTCACAGAGTGAGTTTTATGACACTGTTTATACGGTTATGCAAAGAAAAAAGGCGGAGCTATTATTGTCGCTGTAGTGTTGCAGCGGCGCCATGTTCAGGAGTTCAGGTAAGTGAAACTGCTTCCAAAAGAGAACACAACTAAAAAGCTGTGAACACTTTTCAAGAACAGTTCAACACAAATATTAGAGTGTGTTCAGCACATTTATGGAGGATGGATTCCTAAAACCCGCAGAGCAACCTACTGTATGCTGGCTGTGAACAGAGACTATAAAGTGGAGCAAATCTACCTCTGCAAGAACAGTCTGGCGCTTCTGACTCACAGTATGTAAGCAAGTTATATTTTCTTATTAAAATAACCTGCCATTTACTATTCAAACTGTTTTGAGAAATGTAGAGTAGTGCTTGTTTATGTTTCTCTGATGCACAAATGTGGTGCAACACAACACGGGAAAAAAAAGAAAAAAAAAGAAATCTGTTAATATGTCTCCACTGGATACAACAAATGTCTAATTTGTAATGCCTTTTACTGTTTCTGTGTCATAGCGCAGAGACACAGCATCACGTTATGGTAAGGGGTGTAACATTCCGACAGACACTTGAGGTAGTCACAGTGCACTGGATAGAAAAAAAATAAATTGCAATCAAATTAAACAAAAAATATTGTATTTTTAATTATTCATTTCTTTGACCCTTTTTCGTATTTGACCCAAATACATTGAAAATGTCACACAAGATTTCATATATTATATATCTTACATAAATATATGATATATTTCATATATCATATAAATGCAACATCATAAAAAAGTATTTGCATTTTTTTTAACTGTCATAATATTTTACAATAATACTATTGTATTTATCAAACATTAAACCTATATTTTTTCATTTTTATTATATTGCAGAAAAAAAGTATTATTTAAGGAAGCTACACAATTTTCCCTCATGAAAGATTTAATGCTGACATTTTCATACAAGAAAGTTCTATTTATTTAATTATTTTTATAGTGGACATTGGGTTCACGCAGTTGGTTTGGCTCGAGCTAACTCGAGACCAGAATGCCGTTGTGGGTGAGGTGTCATGTGCGCATTTGACAGTCAGAAAAATAAGACATGAGGTGCGTGGAAGCCTCATAAATCTGCTGGTCATAATTCATTTTCTAATAGGTGCACTAAAAACGGTATTACTACTGTACAGCAATGCTAGCAGTAACGCACACCACTAAAATCTGACAGTCATCAACCCAAGCCTCATTCCAGATGCAAACTGTCCTTTGTAATAAGCTAAATCAATTATATGGGGTCACGCTGTCAATCTTCTGCACTGGCAGACAAAGCGATGCTTGCTTACAACACAAGCCTAATTATTCCCGTGTTTGACTTCAGTCCAGGAGATTAACAGGTTTGGAACCAGCATGGACTTCCACAAGAAGAGTAAAAGATGTGGCTGAATCCGGATTTGCTAGTGATGCAGAGAAAATAAGCGTTCCACAGAACAGTGTTTATCTCCCACTGATGTACACACACTTTCACACAAAGTGTCTTTGGTGCATTGAATGTGCGACGGTAATCCAGGGCTCGAAAACGCTCTCCCACGGTGAAGTGAGGCGGATCACAAATGTTGGATCCGCATGTGGGCCCGATTCAGAGCGCTCACTCTCACACCTCTTTATCCCTGTCTGTTCCTTTTTGCCTCCCTCTTTTAGTATTGTGTGAGCAGAACAGAATTGTACTGTAGCATTAAACGTCCATCCATTTTGGACCACTGAATCTATGTCATGACCCAATTCATAGAGCGTTTTCAAATCTCAATATTATTCTTAAAGCAATAGCTCACCAAAACATGACATTTTTGATGAATATGTACTCGCCCTCAGGACAATCCACAATTCTTTATCAGAACAGATTTAGAGGACCTCATTTGCTCACCAATGGAGTGAATGGGTGCCGTCAAAACAGCTGTCAAAACAGCTGATAAAAACATCACAGCAATCCGCAATCCAACAATTTCATGTCATGTCATTTCATGTCAACATGTCCAACAATTAATGCTTTGTGAAATTAAATCTGTTTTTTTTTTGCAATTTTATATATTTTAAACTTAAACCGTACATTTCGACCAAAATGTGAGTACATAATCATCTCCTATGAACAAGTCCCTTCCTTCTATTATTAAAATTCTTATTTGTTCAGGATTTTTTCAGTTGTAAAAATTGCTTGATTTGTGCATATTGTATTTTTCTCCTGCTTCAGACTATACTTTTTTCCCCCAATATTATGAATAGAAGATATTTTAGCCAGAAGTAAAGGTTTGAAGTGAGAAACGCCTTGTTTAATTTACAAATGTAGATTTTTGCACAAGACTCTGATTGATAGACAGCAGTGGTGTGGATTATTGATTTTATCAACCGTTCAAACTCTCATTCTGACGGCACCCATTCACTGTAGAGGATCCACTGGTGAGCAAGTGGTGTAATGCTACATTTTTCTACATTTATATATTATACAAAGCATGAAAAAAAAACGGTTACAGCACATATCATATTAAAATATGCATATAAATATGTGCTAAAATGATTATGAACCCACAGTAGACGGTCATTTATAAGTAAAGGCTTCAAGAATGCACCAGAATGATTTCCTCGTGTCAGACAATGTTCTGGCATTACTTTCCTTCAAATGAACATCCAGAAAAGGACTCGCTGCTCTAATCTAGCATACCTTTGTAAATCCTGTTCCCCCAGTGTAAGCTTGTTATAGCTGGTGTTCACTGGTGTACAGTATCCCTGGGTTTTCTGAGTGTAGGTGTGTGTGGTGTGTGATTTCTGCATGAGGGATTAACAAAGAGCCAGAGAAACGCTTCTGTAATCCACAGGTCAAACATGGAAGTAGGTAAATGTGAGCGTGCTCTAAATACGGCTGGCTTACAACAGCGCCTGGCCTTGTCGAGTGTGTGGGCGCCTGTTGTAGACACAGTTAATCTTCTTTGAGGTTGTATGGCATAGCCAGGTCGAGTAGAGAGAGGCCAAGAGAAGCAGAAGGGTCAGTATAAAATAGCACATGACAAAGAATGCTCACACAAAGCTTGGGGAAAATGGCTTGCACTGAAAAGGGATCTGAGCAATATCTAGACAGAGAACAGACAAAACACCTGGCAACTCTGAGGACCTCCTAAAATACCGTAGAAGTTGGAAAGAGCTAAACTCCTTAGCAACTAATGACAAAACCCTAGCAACGTAGCAGCAAGTTCTGCAAATACCCAAAGGGTATTGAGCTGTCGAAAAGCAAATACAAAACTCATGTTAAGTGCTTCATTGGATGGAATACAAAAACAAAGCTTCAACACTAACAATCATAAATTTCTTGAGCAGCAAATCAGCATACTACAATGATTTCAAAAGGATCATGTGACACTGAAGATGTAATGATAATAGAATTCTGCTTTACATCACAGGAATAAATTAGAAAAAATATGTATACATATATATATATATATATATGAGAGAGAGAGAGAGAGAGAGAGAGAGAGAGATCTTAAATAATAATATTTAACAATATTATTCTCTTACTGTATTTTGGTCAAAAGGGTGCTTCTACTAAATACTGCGCGAAGGGTCTGAATACTTAGGGCCATGTGATATTTAAGGTTTTCTTTTTTAATAAATCTGAAAAAATATCAACAATTCTGTGTTTTTCTGTCAATATGGGGTGCTGTGTGTACATTAATGAGGAAAAAAAATGAACATAAATGATTTTAGCAAATGGCTGCAATATAACAGAGTAAAAAAGTGGGTCTGAATACTTTCCATATTCACTGTAAATGCAGCCTTGGTGAGCATAAGATTTTAAAAAAGAGAGTATTTAAAGAAATCGAAATCTTACCAAAACCAAACTTTTGAACAATAATCTAAACATAACTAGGAAAAGTATGTTTACTATAAAACTTATTCTAATTGGTTTTACTGGATTTTTGATGGATTAATGATTTTTCAAGGCCTCATTATTTTACAGTCAATATTAAGCAGAAACCAAAACTGTAGTAACGCTAACTTAACATCCTTAAAATATAACATTGCTATTTTAAAATCCATTGCATAAGTGTAGTCATAAACTAAGGAAGGAGGTGTTGCAGATCTAACTCAACACAAATGTCTCTAGTTTCTTTTTTAAATACACATGTTGTTACATTGTATCTAGAGCAAAACTGTGGGATGTTCTCTGTGGTATCAGAGCACTGTCTTATTTCACACATCATAAAACCTGATTATTTGAGTATGTCCTTGCGATACTGTGAGTCTGAACTGCAGGGTTTTTCATTCACAGTTTCACCTGTTCACCCTTAAGGAGTATGAAATATTTAATAAATCTTTAGTTTTGCCGTTACTCCTAAGACGGCAGGGGGGTGTTTTTCAAAGGAACCATGTAGAGAACGCTTTGAACCGCTGAGACATGATTGTTTGAAAGAGGCTACCTGGTAAACAAGAACAGCTTTGTAGTTGCTGTCTGTACTGCTCTGCTTCATCTGGAGTGATCCATGAATTCTACACATCCAAGACACTTCTGAAGGTCATCTACATAATATTAAATTAGTCTGACATTTAGCAACAGCTGGTTGCATACGATGAGACGGAGCTCGCCCACAATTAATGGCATCATGTAATCGGACAAACAAAGCAAGTTTAAGGTAAAGGGTAGTGAAAAAATGTAAAACTGCATCATGGTTTACTCACTCTCATGTTGTTAAAATCTTTATGACTTTACTCAAAATAAAAAGTTTAAAAAGAGCATTAAAAGAGCAAATTACATTTTTGTAATGATGACAAATGTTTCATATTTAAATTCAACTATACATTTACATTGTTGTTTCGATTTATGCAGAAATACTTTTACCATGCGCTGCTTCTTTAAAACGTTTGCATGTTTTTTAATTTTATTTATTTATTATTATTTAATTCCATTTAATTTATTACTTTTTGTTGCTCTACTCAATAAGCACTTTATATTATAAAATGTATTATTAAAATTAATTAACATCATTCTAGGTTACTAAAAAAGTGTATAAATTGAAACAATACACTTTAAAGTGCCCCTATTATGCTTTTTCAAAAATTATTGTTCATGCAGTGTGTCATGTAGCTGTATGTGAACATAA
>JAUCNO010000236.1:19164336-19175430 GCA_032353835.1 Enteromius viviparus | reverse complement strand
AACTTAAATGTCAGGAGATACATTGTTGAAGTTACTGTTAAAATGCACCAACAATAAAGTAAGCATTGGCAAAAGCGGTTGTCTGTTTTATGTTGGGGGTGTTGTGTTATTGGCAGCTGCTGAAAGTAACTAATAAAGTAACTTGTAATCGAACTGGGTGATAACCTGATGTTGGGCTTACATTGATTCCCAGGAGGGTGCAGAATGCTTTCCAGATCCGGGACGTAAACTGAGGGCCCCGGTCTGACACAATGTCTTCAGGTAGGCCAAAGTTTCTAAAGACAAGGACAAAAACAGTGACCACATCATATTAATACAAACAATAACAACAAGGGACAAAATAGAAAACCAAGAAGCATCAACTGTATTACAACACCAAATTTGCACATGCCCTGACTGACCTGATATTAGACTGATCCAAATTACACCATTCTATATTACACTAACCTGCATTACACTGACCCTTATTGAACAACCCATGTTAAACTGTCTCTAATCGCACAACCCATATTGCACTAATTATTGTATTCCTTTTTATAATCCACTAACTCTGTTTTACGTCTTATATATAATGAATAACTAAACATGATCACATGCTTGTATGTCCTTCAGCCACAGTTCTAAATGACTCCTAAATATAGGAAGACTTGTGCTTTCCCTCACTGACAATGGAATACTATTCAAAGAGCTCACTCCCTGATAAGACAGGGCATTCTGTGAAAAGGCGGTCTGCCTGAATGGCAATTCACAATCACCTCTCACAGTGGCTCTAGTCACTAAGACCCGGCAACACTACTAGACTTCTGTTTAATAAAATCACTCAATGGAGGAGGTGCCAAACCATTTAGAACCTTATAGATTAGACAGGCTGATTTAAATACTTTGAAATTAGCAAAATGTTAAAATTTGTATTTACCTAAAATTTGACAATGGTGATATGACGAAGGTTTCCTATCAGATATTTCCAATGCTCTTTTGTAGCATACCTCGATTGGCCAAGTAACGGTATAACTCGTATAGGAACGACTCGTGATGCAGTACTTAATATGAGCCAGTATCATAGAGTGCAGGAATGTAATCGCTGCTGTATCCGTTAATGACGCGCGAATGTGTCTAAAATTTACAATTTTCACTACTTTTTTAACGTGTTTTTTAAAGGATAATTTGGAATCTATAAGCACTCCCAAGTACTTAAATTCCTCATCATTAGTTAATTCCTGTTCACCCATATGAACTTTTACTCCGCATACGGTTGTTTTAGATTTACTAAAAAACATTGATACGGTCTTTTTAACATTAAGGCACAAGCATGAATCATTCAGCCATTTTTGTTAGTCATTTAAGGCTAATGAAAGCTGATGGGCTGCGTCATCAGCACTTTTAGCTTGTGTAAAAATTACCGTATCGTCTGCATACATGATCATGTCCACATTTTTACACACATTGGGCAAATTATTTATATACAGAGAAAATAACAGGGGGCCTAAAACTGATCCCTGGACACCTTGCTTACAATGAAGTACTATTCTTTCAAGAGTTCTCGTTTCCTGGTAATATAATGGAGTATATGTATAGCGCAAATTTGGCGAGCTGCCTGGGGAGCGAGCCGGGAAAACGGCGGACTCCAAACCCTAGGGAATAGAACCCTAGCGAGGGTGAGTGTGAGGGTTCGGCATTTGGCTAGTTCACCATCTGCCCCCCTGACGAGGGAGAAGAGGTAAAAGGTGGAGAAGGGGAGGAGGGGTGTGATCAAAGTGAGATTTGGAAACATGGAAGCTGGGATATTTTATAGTAAAGGGAGGTGAATTTGTTTTGGCATGCTTGATTAGGAAAACGGCTACCAGCCGTGGGTGATTACTGCGCTCATGATCCTCTCGAAACCATGTTTTTTGCAAAACATAAACTTTCAAGGGTTCTTGTTTCCTGGTAATATAATGGAGTATATGTATAGCGCAAATTTGGCAAGCTGTCTGGGGAGTGAGCCGGGAAAACGGCGGACTCCGAACCCTAGGGAATAGAACCCTAGCGAGGGTGAGGGTGAGGGTGAGTGTGAGGGTTCAGCGTTTGGCTCTTTCACCATCTGCCCCCAAAAAGAGCTTTTAGAGACAGCAGCCAAATTTTTGTGGCCAAAAAAGTTTAAGAGGATGCTGGGTCTTTTTTTTATATATAGAAGGGTAACCTGCGTGGAGGCTGAGGGAACACCTGCGCGGAGGTATGAGGAACCTCGGCGTAGGTAAGAGGAAAGTAGTTAAATGTGATGGAGGACAGGGAAGCCTGCGCGGAGGTATGAGGAACCTTGGTGGAGGTAAGAGGAAAGTAGTTAAATGGGATGGAGGACAGGGAAGCCTGCGTGGAGGCTGAGGGAACACCTACGTGGAGGCATGAACTTTGGCGGAGGGGGAGGGAATCTTGGCGAGGGTGGGGAAATGGGATAGGGAAGGTAAACCTTCACGGAGGTATTGAAAACGTCTGCGGGGAAGGGAGAGGAAGTGGGTGGAGGGCAGGCAAGCCTACGCGGAGGCTGGGAATAGCCTTCGCGGAGGTATAAGGAACCTCAGCGGAGGTGAGAGAGAAGATGATTTAATTGGGTTGGAGGGCTGGGAAGCCTACGCGGAGGCTGGGAATGAAACCTTTGCGGAGGTATAAGGAACCTCAGTGGAGGTGAGAGGAGATGATTTGATTGGGTTGGTGGGCTGGGAAGCTTACGCGGAGGCTGGGAATAGAACCTTCGTGGAGGTATAAGGAACCTTGGTGGAGGAGAGTGAGGAGATGATTTAATTGGGTTAGAGGGCTGGGAAGCCTACATGGAGGCTGGGAATGAAACCTTCGTGGAGGTATAAGGAACCTCAGCGGACGTCAGAGGAAATGATTTGATTGGTGGTCTGGAAAACCTATGCGAGGCTGTGAATGGAACCTTCGCGGAGGTATAAGGAACCTCGGCAGAGGTGAGAGGAGATGATTTGATTGGGTTGGTGGGCTGGGAAGCCTACGCGGAGGCTGGGAATAAAACCTTCGCGGAGGTATAAGGAACCTCGGCGGAGGAGGGAGGAAATGGTTTGGCTGGAGAAGGGGACTGGGAAGCCTACGCGGAGGCTGAGAGTGAACCTTCGCGGAGGTATAAGGAACCTCGGCGGAGGTGAGGGGGAACTGTGAAGCCAACGCGGAGGCTAAAAATAGACCTATGTGGAGGTACGAGGAACCTCGGCGGAGGAGGGGTAGGTAATTACTTAATCTGGGGAGGAGGGAAGGGGACTGAGAAGCCTACACGGAGGCTGGAAGTGGACACCTTCGCAAAGGTATGAGGAACCTCAGCGAGGTGGGAAGAGAGAAAGGTTTGTCGGGAGGAGGGATAGGGATGGTGAAGCCTGCGCGGAGCTGAGAGTGAAAGACGAAGAATGCTTGGCTGAACATAGCGTCTAGGTTTCGGTTGACTAATGGGGAGAGGTAATTCCTTCTGAGGGTGGAGATACAGAGGGTTAAGATCTCCAGGGGTTATGGGGAGTCTTTGGTCGGGACAGGGATGGTTTTTTCTTTGGATCCCTTTTATGATTAGATTAGATTTGAGTGTTGGAGATGGAGGGAGAATTAGAGCCGTGGATCAACTTATGGAAAAATTGGATCCCACTCAGGTAACCCTTGATGGAGTTTAACTTGGAGGGATCTGGAGGAGCTTAGGTAAGAGATGAAGGAGGAAACGGATAGGAGAGAGAAATCTGGGAAATTGAGGTTAAAGCTTAGGAGGAAAGTTTTGAATGCTCTCCAAGCGAGGAGGTAGGATTTGAGAGTTCTTGGGGCAATGGCCATTAACATTGAGTTGATAGATTTCTCGTAGAGCTTTCTCAGAGGGTGATCTAGGGGTAGATTAGCTGCGAAAAGGGAGGAACTGGGGTTGGCTTGGGGTCTGCATCCGGAGCAAGTGTCCTGAATTTCTGAAACATTAAACGAGACAGAGAATCAGCGATCGTGTTATCTTTTCCGGGAATGTGCTTAGCAGTAAGGATGAATTGGTTAAGGGCTGATATCCAGACTAGGCGTCTGAGGAGGGGCATGATGGCGGGGGAGTGGGAACTGTGTTTATTTATGCATTGAACTGTGGTTTCGTTATCGCAATGTACAAAGATAAATGAGGAGGACTACTCGTTTCCCCAGAGGGTGGCGGCCACTATGGGGTAGAGTTCAAAGAGGGCTGTGGAGGATAGGTGCGGGGAGATGTTAGATAATTCGTGGGGCGAGGGGCTCATCAGTGAAAAGTTGGATGTCTGTGGGGTTGGCTAGGCAGTCTTTATAGAAAAAGGAATGGCCGTTCCACTGGGAAAGGAATGAGATCCAGAGTTGGAGTTCGTTTAGGCAAGGGCTTGGCAGGTGTTGTGGCAAAAATTCAGAGACTCTCGATCAAAAAAACAAATAAAGCAATTGCTTTTTATAAAAAGATTTAATTCTTGCAAGAATGGTGCACAGTCATACAGTTTCCTGCTGAGTGTCACAAAGGAGGGGGTTGTTCTTCCCCACTTTATACCCCTTTGCTCACCCAAAATCACAAACCAAAGACAGCTGGCATTTTACTTAAAAAGACAGAACACTTAGAAAACACATCGGTCACAAGCAGTTTCATAAAGGCACACACAGAGTTCATCTCAAAAGAATCACATTGGTTAATATGGATTAAAATGACAAATATGAATTTTCGCGCAACACAGGGTTAAGGAATCCTCTAAAGATGGTACAGAAGAGGCTAGGGATAGCAGATGAGAAATAAAGGGCCTGCCTTGCGGGATGATACGCATGGCGAAGTTCAGATGCCCTAGAACTGAAAGTAGTTCTCTTTTAGAGCAGCAGGGGTGGGTTAGGAGGTTAGAAGCTATGAGGGTGATTCTGTCAATTTTCTCCTTGGGAAGGGAGGCTTCAAATTTTTGGGAGTCAAGGGTGATGCCCAAAAATTTGATTTTAGTACTGGGGCCTAAGGTTTTTTTCTGGGTGATGGGAATGCCTAGTTTATTGAAAACTTTGAGGACAGTGGAAATGTCTGCTGCTGGCGGCACATGTGGGGGGGAAATGATGAGGAAATCATCGAGGAGGTGGATGAGATGGTGAATTTGATAGTTATTGTGGAGAATCCAGCAGATGGCTTCGAAAAGCATGTCAAATATTTTGGGACTGCTTTTACATCGGAAGGTAAGGCGGACTGCGAAATAAAAAAAGATTTCGCCATTGGATGCCAAAGAGATGCCAAAAGTCAGGGTGGATGGGCATGACTTTGAAGGCGGAGGTAATATCTACTTTGGCCATCCAAGCTCCTTTGCCAACTGTTTTTGATGAGTTCGATGGCTTGGTTTTACGTTGTGGTATTGGAGGGAGAATTCTTCTAGGGGAATTAGGCTGCTAATGCTGGGGGTCGGGGAATTATGGGGAGAGGAGAGGTCAATAATGAGCCTCTTTTTTCCTGAAAATTTTCGAGTTGCAATGCCTATGGGGCTGACTCGGTAGATACTGAAAGGTGGGGCTGGCCGGGAAAGGGCCAATCATGAAATCATGAGTCTAATTCTTTTTTTATTAGAGCATCCACTGTGTCTGGCTCAGTTGAAGCGGATAGGAGGGGCAGATGAATGACTGTGTGGGAATGGAGATGATGCCTGGATGGAAACAATAAGTTAGTCCTGATGTAAAGTTTGAAGAAATTTTAATTTAATCTTTCCAGGAAAACTGAACTTGCACGTCTGTAAAAAAATAATATTTACCCTGTCCAGGGTGAGAAAGGCAAGGCAAAAAGTCTCTCGCACACTGGCAGATGACACCATAAAACTCTGACCCTGGGACTGTAAATGGCCACCCCACATTTTACTATCTACCCCCTCCCCTCCCCAAGTCGCTACGCCCTGCAGTCACGCAGCTTCTCAGGAGTGTGATCCAGAAGAGTCATCAAAACTAAACATATCTTGTGAAGATATTGTTCTTTCAATGTTGTGCTTCGTGTTAATTTAAAGGTATTAATGTGACTGGTACAATGGTCTAAAGTTCTCAGTAGTCACATACACTGTTGGAGAGATCCAACCTTTTCTAAAAATTGGTAACTGGCAAAAGGCTGTGAACCCCCCCTGACAATAAGATTAAGCATTCTGACCAGGTGCGGGCCTAGGGCCACGAGAGGTGGGGGATGCATGAAGATCAAACAAACAAAAGGTCTTTAAGAATTTGTGTGTGCGTGTGCGCTGGTCTGGCCATTTATATAAGGGAAGGGGGAAAACAGGTTTTTAGGATTTCTCTGCTTAACAAGATCCTCCATGTGAAAGCCCAGAAGAGTTCTGGAAAGCTTCCAGGACTCTTCTGTGTGATTAACATGTTTTCTGAACAGGTATGCATTTAATTTTTTAACAGAAATGAATTGGCTTAAGTATGATTTGTTTTAATTGGAATTAGAATGAAATTCTCATTTCACCAAATGTAATTATTCTTCTAAATTGAAACTGATTTGAATGTTATATTGTTTTGATTCTGTAAATTAGATTAATATTCTTTTTACTTTATCGACGCTATGCATTTTCATACAGTTTAAATTATGTAATTGGGTTTAATATTCTATCGGAATTAATCAAAGTTGTGAGTTCTGTTAAACTAGAACTGAATTGGATTTTACATTGTTTTTGTCAATTGGCTTAACTGTACCTGACGAATAAATTATTTCTTGATTATTCCAGACTGTCGAAATCTTTCTCATTTAGTAGAGCATGCGGAATGGAGAACAGAAAGTATGGTATGTTTAGAAATAGTCAAGTGTCCAAATCAAAGTAACTAAAACCCCTAAATTTAATATTGCAATCTAAACTTAATAATTACTTAAAATTGGAGTCAGATTAAAACGAGGTAACCTCAAAAGTTAAAGCGAAACCTAAGTGTAAAACTTAATGATCAAATTATAAATTAAACCTAAAACCAGGAGTTAGAAACATCCTAGCAGCTTCTCACTTAGTTTCGGAAGATGAGACACGCTGCATTCCGGCCAAAATGGGCGGTTACCTTACAATGGGCACGCTTGGGCTGATGGAAATTGTAGTTTCCGCTGCCTCCCGCTGCCTCCCGCTGCCTGAGCAAACTTTTCTCAGAAGACCAATCATTTTATCGACCACGGTATTATAGAAAAAAATTTATATTGCGGTACGACGGTATTTACAATACCATTACATCCCTAGTAACAATGCATCATTTGAGAGTTAGTTTTAATTGTAAAAATGATGAAAATTCCTAAAGAATGACTTGAGTGGGTACTCAAAGACGGATGGAAATTAGACATGAATATGAAACGTTCTTGATGTGATAAAAATGTTAATGATGGCAAAGCTAAAAAGAGCACAGACGTCAGCTAGACGTGCACAGCGTCAAAAAGCCACACGAAGAGCGCACAAACTTCCTCAACTTTCAGAACGTGTCATGTGAGAATGACTAATGCACACAATTTTTTTCTAAAGGTCACTCCTTATGAGGTATTAGCAGTGCATTTGGGGTACAGCCCTATCTCCAGTGAACTGTAATCATGCAGACGCTACTCTAACAACCAGACTTTAATTAAGAAAGCACATTTCTTATTAATACTTGAAAGAGCAGTCATTTTAAAAGCTGGAGAAAGTGACCCCACAACTTATCAACCTATCCTTCGCCACTCTTTTCTCTCTTTCCTTCTTTTTATTTAATGAGTTTTAGCACCACAGAACCTTATTTAACTCCCTCAGGAGTGAAACCACAGAGTCCTTCACACTCGCAGACTAACCAGGTCATCTCACACACACACACATACTGTCAGTGGGCAGCCCGTTGCTCCCTTATATCACCCTCAGAGCCGTGGGAACGGTCGCTAAGCAACAGCGAGTGGCGACAGGGCTCTCTGGGCCTCGTGGGATCTCATTTACGGACCGATCATAAGACCTCAGGAGAGTCTGAAACTCCTACCTGCTCTACAGACCTGACCTTCACACACACACAAACATTAAAACTGTTGGCCACACAGGTTTAGTTAGACCCATGAGAGCATTTTAACACAATGTTGATGTGTATGTCCATGTACCGTAGGGCCTTTTCGCTGCCGGATATCAAGGTTAATTGTGATGATAAAGCCAAGCTTAAAAATTAAACTCACACTGACTCAGAGGACCGGAATGGTTTAATGTCTTTTGAATGATTTGTTATCTACTGGTTAATGTGTAACTGGAGTGGATGGCTACATCAAATGGTTATTGCAAATGTTACTGTACATTTAATTCCAGGTTCAGTGCTCAAATTAATAGCAGGCTGGCTCCACAGAGGCGCCAGGGTGGGCCTGGACCACCCTACCAGAAGCTTGGTCCACCCTGGCCCCACACTACTAACAGCCAATCACAAAATTGTTATGACATTCAGTTGAGCTTCCTATATTTTAAGAGTAGATAGTCAAATCGCATGTGATGTGAATAAATGCAAGAATTGCATAAACACCCAGTGAAGACTGAGTTGAGGTCGGGGTGCACCGGCTTCCCTTTAAATATGATTGATGATTGAGCCAGCTTTGTTCTAAGAGTGACATAGATACTGCCTCTTCAACTACAACTTCAAATGAAGCCGTCAGCCAAAGTGAGCACTCTTTCATAACAGATCCAGTGCTCGAAAAGTGCTGGATACTCCGGTACGTAGTAGCGGCACTTTTAGCGTTTAATCCTTAGCGTTTTAGTCTCAGCCTCAAGAGGTCACGCCCACGGAACGTTGGCTTAACGTCTGATGCATATGGTACACTTAACTGGAAACACCAGGAATGCTGAAATTGTCATCTGATTAAATTTTATCGGATTTCTGGGGGACGCTGTTGAAGAAGTGCACACCATTGTTCTATGGTAAGTAATGGTATTCTTTATTAACTTGTGTCATGAAGAACGCCAACAAACTCCTCCAGCACAATAGTAAATTCAGCTTTGTCTTAAGACTTGTGTCCACGAAATAATCTGTGTTTGTTAGTTTTAGATGCTTTGAAGGTCTCTGAACAAAGTCTGCATACGTTTCCTACTGATTTACTCAGTTTTTTGATCAGACGTGGTAGGCGTTGAATTCAGACGCTATTGTTGTTATACGTGCATGAACAGATCATTGACTTACTGCTTGTTTTCTTCTCCTTTGATTTTCTATGCTAACTGACTTGTTGCATACTGGTCTGTTGTTGTGGGGACATTTCCACAGCCCGAAAAGTGACGCTGAACGAAATAAACTCTGATTGGTTGTTTTACATGTCGGTCAACGGCCTTATGGGTGGGCCCTGGCCAAAGAAAGTTGCTATGAATTCCAAACCTTCAGCCGTCAGTCTGAACTTGCTATGTGAAACTAGCGTTTTAGAGTCAGAACGTCAGTATCAGAGTAATCAGAATGGTACTATAAAATCCGACTATCCAGGAGGGACACTATGAATAACCTCTCATCTCGTCTGTCTAACGCATGAGAATATGTCACGGGAGGCGCGCAAGTGGTAAAATAAAAATATCTAACAATAATCAGTAGAATATAAAATGAAAATAAACAGGTTTTTGCGCTCAGATGTTTTTTAATCCTGTAAAATCTGAATTATTTCTTGTTTTCTATTGTGGCTAATATTACTTTCATAATGACCCTTACTCCATGAAGTTGCAGAAGTGAAAATGTGCAAAAATTATTGGGGTAATTTAAATAGACTAATGTTTATAAAAAAACAAAAAAAGGGACTTAAATTAAAAGTATATCCACTATGCCCCCCACCTTCATTACCCTGCATCTCCTAGATAGATAGATAGATAGATAGATAGATCGATAGATATAGACAGATAGACAGATAGATAGATAGATAGGTGTAGGGGTAGATAGTAAGGTAACATACAGCATACTTGCTATATTTTGTGCAAATATATCTCTAAACTTAACACCTAATCCTTCTGGGAGCAATACACCCAGATGATTTTCCACAGGGATAGAAAAACACTGCATAAAGAGAATGACCCTGTACCACTCCACCCACCCCTTCTGCCAATAAATAAATGAATTGAGAAACACTTGTGATTTGGATTCACAGATCTGAGTTGTGTTTATTTAATCAGTCTAGTGGAGGACGGCGCTCCAGCTAATGTGTTACCTCAGCAACAGCCACCATCTGGAGTCCCACCCTGTAATTACTGAGACCTGATCTCCAGTCCCGATAAGAGTTACACTCCATCAGCTACTGATACACACAAACACAGTGTCAAAAACACCTTCCACAGACCCACAGTTCAACCATCACCCACTCCATCTCCTCGTCTATACATCCTCTAATGAGCTCTCAACCATGCACACAGCAGAAACGTTACTCCTGGAGAAAGCTAGCGCAGAATACTATCTTCCACTTTTTGCTAGCAATTCCTCCCTTATCCAAGACATCTACCTCCTCCACTGATGTATTTGTATGTTTTGAAATGGCAACTTTACAGAGGAGCTCTGTCTGGGGGAAGAAGGTCTTCGCTGAATAAAATTGGCTGGAGGTGGTGATGGTGAGTGTGTGTATGTGTGTGTGTGTGTGTGTGTGTAATAGCAGAAAAGAGTCTGCGATCTTCTGCTATCACACTCACTTGGGAACAAGCACAAAAATACATTTCACACATGCCTTTTGAGACTGAAGACAAACCACACACCCATACACAAACACATCTGTTTCTCTGTGGTGTGGATATTCAATAGAGCTAATGATTTTGAAACAGTAATCCTAAACCAAACCCCTTTCACATTTATATTTAAATTATTAAGAATGAGATGCGTAGTGCATTAACAAGAATTCAGGGGGAAAATAATTATTTATATATAAGGTTTATTATTATTACTGTATATATTGTTATCAGATATGGTATTATATTTATTATTAATTATCAAAATACTCTTGCAGGATTACTATTAGTTTTAAAAAATAACAACAATTTAAGTAATATAATTATTGTATTTGCTTTAATTTTAATTAATAATTCTAATGAACACACTCAGAGCAGTGAATTAGATTATAAAATAGTTTCACACACACACACACACACTTTGCCTTGCTATCCTTGTGGGGACTCTCCATAGGCGTAATGGTGTTTCTACTGTACA
>JAUCNO010000236.1:19142556-19163527 GCA_032353835.1 Enteromius viviparus | reverse complement strand
CAAAATTTACTAGTATTCCTATCTTTGTGGGGACAATTGGTCCCCACGAGGATATAAAAACAAAAACACACACACACGCACACACACACACACACACGCCATTGAATGGTCTTCAGAATTCTGGTTAAACCTGACACTCATATGTTTGCTTCTAAATAAAAACATAATTGTTACACACACACACATACATACATACATACATACATACATATATACATATATATATATACATACATACACAGTATACACACACACAAATACTGTATGTTATTAAAATTGAAATATTTTCTGTCACTTGGATTACGCAGAGTACACACAAATGCATACTGTATAAACACACTATTTATATAAACCTAGGCATGTTAAACTATCTTTCACAGTAGGTATGACTGCAGAGATATTTCTTACTATACTTATTTATTCATATTTTATTTTATAAACATTAGGATTTATTTAGATATTAAAAAATAATCTTAGAATACTAGAAAAATACACAATCAGACTAGCGTAAAAGTGTTTAAGTATGACTTTACTTCCAAATACAAAGTAGAAGTTCCCTGGTCCCAGAGCGTGTGTGCTGAAAGCAATGAATGTGATTGTGTTCGTGCCTGTCCTTCCCTCTTTCCCTGCCTTCTTTCATCATTCAGATTACCATCAAGGACTCCTCCCACTGTCCTTAAATCACTCTCTTCAGGCCGTATCTCTCACTCTTGTTCTGTGCCTCTCTTCTCTGATGAACTGCTGGGCTGGACTGACTTCTGATCCACAACTGACCTTACTGTCCAGCTGACAGATAGTCATTTATATCCGCACAGGTTACACACACACACATTCTTTTCTTTCCTCTTTCCTTCCTGGGCTGCTACAATGCAGTGTGACGGCAAAAGAAATTTTACCTGATTTGTGACTTTGCAGGACTTGATTCTGTGTGGTGTTTATTTACATGGTTTATCCAAGCAAACCAATTCGCTAGATTGATACACGCATTTCAAACAGCATTTGAGTATAGGCTGTGAAGGACTATTTCATTTCTTGGTTCTACTTCTAATAAGACATATTTTTGATGAATGAACATTGATCTGAATCTTGAGTAAATGATTCAGTGATTCAGGAGTTACTGAATTTCTAATTTTACTGACTAAATAATGAAATGTTAATATGCAGTCAAAGAAAGACATTAACACGAATGTTATTATCATTTTAAAGCACAAAAGAGTCAGTTTTCAATCACGTCTGTGCATCAAAGCTGGAAAATATGAGCGCCAAAAGGTATCAGGGAAAAGAGATAACAAAATAATACAGGACACAGTTTAAGTATGATTCTATTGAGCGATAAATGACTCCAATCCTGTGTGAGCTCATGTCTACCAGACGTGAATTCTCCAAGTGCACAGTGATAGCACCTTCCTATATCTCAAGAGATGAGAACGGCTCTTAATACATCAAACTACAGACCTGAGCTAAAAGAACAAACAAACATAATGCACTCAACAAAAGATGCTCTGCAGCTCTCACTCAACTGGGAGCACAGAGATACAAGCAAACAGACTGGAAGGGTTCTCTAGAGTACATTTACAAAGCATCAGTCTACTCTAAAAGTCACTGTGAACTCAAATATTACACACCCTATAACAAGAGTTTTTGAAATTGCATGAATAATTGCAACGTCATTATAAAATTTAAAAACCATAATGCAGTACAACATACAAGAGAGATTTTAATTATTTTCGTCCACTTTTTCTATTTATATTTACACTTAAAACAGAAAGCGATAAGAGAGAATGGGATTCGGAAATGTTGCAAGCCAAATTCAAACTTGAGTACCCCACATGCTTTCCACAGCTTAATTTGTCTAAGAACATGGGCTTTGATGATTATACAATTTTTAAACCTGAGGAAAAAGAAACCTGGTAGCAACAAACTGCTAATACAGAATAGAAATAGATTAGATTTGCACATCTTTTCTCGGCTGTTCTTTGCTGAGACTTGTTTGTTGGTGCTTTCTAAACCTTGACAGATAAATGTCCAAATTGGAGTGGAGGGTTTTTGAAAATTATCTTAAACCTAGTGAATGGAAGAGGTCCAGAATGCTGAAGAGAAAATCACTCTGACAATGATACATCACACAGCTTCATTCACACTGACAGTGACTTGATTGAGGAACGTTGATCTTCTTGTTTACACTACTTACAGCTGCTGGCTCTAAAGTTATTATATACATGAATATTATCAAGTCAATATCAGAGACTTCTGTAATGATTGATATCAGACAATGTGATAAAACCACTATTAAAAGTAATATATTGGTCAATATTGAATTTAAAAACATTATGAAAAGGGATCGTTTGAATTTTTTAATGAATATATATATTTTTTTAATTGTAGCTTATAGATGCGTTAGCCTTTGAAACAACTGATTTAAGTTTTTGATTTTTTTGTACATTTCGTTTTTTCAGTTTTTATTTTTTTATTTAGACAAAATAGCATAAATATGATTAAATATCAGCCTGCATCACTTAATAGAGAAAAAAAAAACAAATCATCAATACATTTGTCACACTTCCTTTTAATGTCCAGTTCTAACGATTATTTTTCTCAAACTCCTAACTACTGCTTAATAGTTAATAATGTAATTGTTAAGTTTAGGTATTAGGGATGTAGAATATGTGCTTTATGAGTATTAATAAACAGCCAATATGCTTGTAATAAGCATGCTAATAAGTAACTAGTTAATTTTAATATCGGTACCGATATTAAAGTGTTACCATCAAATCCTTGAAAATGAATGTCTACATGTGTTTGAGTATTTGTCCAGAGGTTTTGCTCACTGTGTCACAGCGCCACACTGACTGTTAAAACAACAGAAAGAGGGGCGCTAAACCTGGCAACCGCTAGAATATTTTTATCCGGACATTTGACCCCTGCAACGTAAAACCTGTAAACAATGTGAGAGCACCTAATAGCTGGTTTTGAACATAAAATCATAAACATATGGTTCATATCGGCAGTGCTCTATTGCACTGGAGTGTGTGAAAGACAGCTGTGAGGGCAGATGTGTTCAAATCTATTCCATTCAAGGAAATGACACAAAGCATCTACCAACAAAGCTGTTGAATATATAAACATAGGGTTGAGTAAAATGCATGTGTGGAAAAACATACAAAATACACATAAATCTGTCAAATCACAGAGAAGATCGGCATAGGGCAAGTCTAAAAACACACTCTAAAAACACACCAGCCTAATGTTATATTCGCTTAGATAGACACTGCATGAAAACAGCAGACCTGAAACAGAATGAGTTTAATTAGAAAGTGAAGAGAGCGTGAAGACAGTTGCCCAAATTAACAAACAGTTTACTGTGTATATTAGTTCCTTGAAGTCACACAAGGTGTATGTTCAAGTGAATGTGTTTTTCAAATGTTTTGCTAGAGGTGATTTCAAGAGCTGCCGTAGTAAGTTACAGACAGAGCAATGAGATGCTCAAAACTGATCATTTTGCACCCATGGCTGAGCGAGACGCTTCACTAACGCTGCAGCAACATTGTGACACAAGAGATCTATATTGCCACATGGAACAAAAGCTAATGAAATGCCTTCAGAATTCTTTTTTCAATTTCCCCTTGAGGATCGATAAAGTGTCTATTCATGAAGCAAGAGACTGGAGCATATATGCATCATAACATAAGCATGATAAATCATTATATGTAAGATTATTAATGGCTGAAAATATGGTCATGCACTCAAAGCTGAATCAATACTGTCCAGATCAATACAGGACAAGGAATGGACTTAATGAAGAATAAAACGAGACGCACTGAGAGACGAAGAGAGGAAGAATAAGACATAAATAAGGAGTAGTGACGTGAAAATGAAAATGAAAAATATGTGTTCGTCTCTTTTCGTGTAGTGTGTAAAACAGCTGGAGGAAAACATTCTGCAAAGCTTTAAATCTGAAAGTGCACATTATTGTTTCTCAAAACAAAGAGTCGACTGAATAATTGAAACAAGTCATTTTTAATAAATCCCAAGCTGTTTTATGTTGACGTCAACTTTTCGCGTTGGTCTGAATGAAACGCCAATTTATTCTTGCTCACTAATAGCAGTAACCTCAGCACTGGGCTCGCAAATTTTAAAACAAAATTCTTGCCTTAGATTATTTTAATGAATTAGATGATCAAGACCACAAAATCTAAATGATTTGTTATCCTGAAATCGACTTCCTTGCTAACTAAATGAGCTGGAATTTTTTTTTTTGGCATGTTCCTTATGTAACTTTTTTCTACCTTTATACTTCTAACATTTTAAAGCTAGAAAGATCAATTCATTGTATTTGAACTGAAAACACTGCAGGATTTGATTAAAAATGTTTTGTGTTTCATAAAGGCCTGAACCAACCCGAGAGAGACCGAATTTTCAATTTTGGGTGAACTAATCCTTTAAGACCAGATATATGCAGCAATAAATCCCAAGTGACCACCTGTGATCGAATCAGCAAGACAGATCTTAATTGCAAGTAAAACCAGGGTGATACAAACAACAAAAAACACTGTGCAAGAGAGGAAGAAAAAAGATTTAGCAAGGAACTG
The DNA here is from genome assembly GCA_032353835.1 of Enteromius viviparus. Classification (NCBI taxonomy): domain Eukaryota; kingdom Metazoa; phylum Chordata; class Actinopteri; order Cypriniformes; family Cyprinidae; genus Enteromius; species Enteromius viviparus. The sequence continues at coordinate 19,158,938 of JAUCNO010000236.1, read as the reverse complement.
AGGGAGTAAAGAGAGGTAGTGAGGAATGGCATGAGTGAAAAATGAGAAAAGAGAGGTAGTGAGATATGGAGAGGGAGGAGTGGTGGGTATTGAGGGATGGACATATAAAGAGCTGGACATTGAGCAGAAGGCAGAAAATCAATGGTGAATAGCGGCTAAAGTGGAATCTGAACTCTGCCATAGTCATAGTCTGTGACGGAGGAACGAGCAGAGAGTAAGGAAGCGAGAGAAGGATGGGATGAAGGTAGAAAAAAGCAATATGAGCACAGACATGGAAAACAAATCCACAGCAGGCAGAGTAGCCACGAGCTAATTAAAATCAGAGGAGCAAGGGAAATCAATCGATTCAGTAGAAAAATCAAGGCTGTAATCAAGAGATTAGCTCAGGAGCCGTCAATTTCTCAACAACTTGCTAATGATCACTAAAGCACAGGCATGAAACAACCCTCAGCAGCTGGGCAGCAGCTAACAACGTAATTAAATATTTCAAAGTCTCCATTTTAGATATTAGGAATATGTAGATAATAGGAGTGTACTAAAGCACATTTTTGACATTTTAAAATGTTTAAACTACTTTTGTATGCGAGTTAACTTTCAAATGAACCAACATTGTATGGTATTTTCAAAATACCTTTTTTATTTTACAGAAAATGGAAATACATTTCAGTTTTATAGGTTAAAGGGAATAGTTTCCTCAGTAAAGAAACTGTGCTCACTCTTAGGTCATCCACAATGTACTGTAGATAAGTTTGTTGAGCTTTTTAGGCTCATTTTGGCGGCACCCATTCACTACAGAGGATGCACAGTTGAGCAAATGATGTACATTTCACAAAGTTGGTTTCTGATGAAGAAACAAACTCATCTACATCTTGGATGGCCTGGGGATGAGTAAATTTTCAAGAAATCGTTAACTATTTTAATTTACAGAGAAATGTAATGCTGCTAAAATATTCTCTTCTCAAAAGGGCAAAAAATTGTCCATGATCATCAGATTTAATAACAGCTTAGGCAACACTATTCCGAAAAGTCGAAAGGTTATCACTTTTAATACTAAGCAATAAGCTGGCAACTCATTCATAACTGGCAGTATATTTCACAGTGCAGAGAGATGACCTTCTAAAAGGCTAATTAATAAATAATTACTGTTTGCTTTATTATGGCCATATTAATGACACAGCTAACAAAAGCTAGGCCAATATGGGGCACTGATTAAAGAGCAGATGAATAATTGAGACGTTAGCGAACGTAATTAAATATTCACAAGTCTGAACCAAAGCCAAGAGCATGACTTTCAGGTCTTATTTACATATTTTGTGCTCACGAACTAATTTGTACTCTCAAATTTCCTTTAAAATATGTATAAAGCAGCACAAATAAAGATTCTAAACTCCAGAGACATTATCAAGTCTTTCGACATTATGCAAATGCAGAGATACTCTTAAATGACCCTCATATAAAGAGAATACGTTTGTTATTATATTATGAATATATGTATTATCATATATTTAAATGTATAATTAAATTTTTACTTCCAAAGATTAATTAAAGCATTAAAAAAAAAACTCTTTATAAAAAAAAAGCCCTCTTATTATTATATAATTTTTATTATTTTATTCATTCGGTCAGTGGTGTTAAATATGTATATTTGTTTTTTTGTGTGTCCTTATCCATTTGTATATCTGTAACTAACTCTGGGTGTTTTAATTTGAAGGTTTACATGTCCACTAGGATCGATAAGAGTACTGAGATAGATTTCTCTTGCTTTCCTATTGGCTGGCCATAACCAACCATCAATAGTGCATTCTGCAATAACATAACAATGAAAGTCTGTTTTAGAGTCCCAAGAGGAGACATCCAGTATGGATTTACAGGTATGCGTGAGACAAAATGTGTTCATCCATGCTCTTTCCCAAAATATAAATGACTAGAGAGGAGAAGGAAACAGGAGGCTGCAAGGTAAAGCAGAAGAAATAAAGGGTGAATGATGACAGATCCATCAGAGCACGAGCAAGACGTAGAGAGAGAAAAGAAATGGAAGAGGAAATACATGCGGTGACCAAAGGTATCTTCTAAGAGAATCAAAGTCAAGTAACAGCGAAAAGCCTAAGGATGAGATGGAAAGGGGGAGGAGGAAAAAAAGACGAAAGGACAGGGGTAGGTAAAAAAAAAATAAAAATAAGAAAAAAAAAAAAAAAAAAGCTATAGGCATTGTGATAGCTCAACCTGCAAGCTATTCCCGCTTGTGTTTTCTTTCAAACTTTGCCTTTCATTTTCCATTTCTATAGCACTCGGACACCAGCAGAGTTTGAGAAATTTCACAGTAGAAAAGGGGCTGACGGCTTGCTGAGAGAGCCATGACAGATGGAAAAAATGAGAAGGGACCAAGGGAGGAGTGGAGAAATCAGCCAGGTAGAAATTGTGTGTGTGTGTGTGTGTGTGTGCACTGTACGTGGGGGAGAATGAAAACTACAACAAGATGAAACCAGATGGCCTCATCATTTCCAAAAGAACAGTGTGTGTATGAGTGTGTACCTTTTTGGCCTTGCTAAGGTATGTCCGAGCTGATTTTCTGAAGTTCACATCGTTGTTTGTCAAGTCTTGTTTGTCCAGCTGCAAATAAAACAGCCATCCCAACAGATACCACACCTGAAACAGGAAGAAGAAAATACAAATACATACTTTAAAAAATGGATATACTACACAAAAAGGAGTTTTGTAAAAACACACACACACATATATATATATATATTTGCTTTGTTGTATGTTTGTAAACCAAAAGATGGATTCTTTACACACTTGCCAAACAATATAATTTACAATGAGCATTTATTAGACTATGGGCAAATAAAAGCTAATTATAATGATTTAAATTCAACCGATTAGTTGACTAATTAACAACTACTATCCGACCAGTAAAATCCTTAGGTCGAGGGCAGACCTTGTCTGTGGTTTTACTAACTATTTTTGTAAAACAAATTTTGCACTATATACAAATTTGCAGCTTATTAAAACATTTTCCTGGCTGGTTATTAAAATAGGAATAATGTGCAATGAACATATTTTAGAATGGGTTAAACATTAATATGCCAATTTAGTTATTTATTTTCTATTCATATTTTCATTCGAAATGTAAATCATTCCTCAACTCCCTATTGATTCTATATGTGCAGTGTTGGGGTTACTCCAGGATCATGGTTTGGAAATACTGGCCTATAGGATAAATTATGTAAAATCTGGCCCAGCTTACCCCGCTCTCGCCTTCAGTACATAGATAAAAGCAGGCAGAGACAGTCAGGCAGCCACTTGTAATTAACAAAACAAACCTAAAGCACTTCCTGTGCACTCTGTCAGCGCTATAAATATTTGATTTCAGGCAGGATTAAAATAACCTTATTTTGCAGCAAACAGAGAGGGAGAAACAAACAATCGGGCAGCTTTGTTTGTACCCTGAAAAATGAGAAGTCAGACACAAATGGGCTGTGGGGAAGGGTGTGTGTGCATGTTTTTGTTGTGCTGTATTGAAGTGCCCTTCACTTTATCACCTACTGTTACACTCTATACCCTCCTCTGATGTCTCAATAACACACCACAGAGAGTTCAAACATCTCTCACTCCCACTCTCTCTGTCTCTTTCTCTTTCACACTCTCTGATTCTCCTGAGCCGAATGTTCAGAACACTCTGTAAGCGCTCTCAATCTGTCAGATATCTATTAGAGAGAAAGAGAGAGTGTGTGTGTGTATGTTTGTGTGTGGGACTAGACTGATTGCGTAGACTATCAAAGGAAATCAAAGGAATTTAATGGTCCAGTTACGATTCCAAAATTTGAAAGGATTAAAAAAAATAGCTATAATAGATCTGCTGATAAAAATCTAAATCAAATCAAACATTTTAACGTCACAAGTTTCATACTCATAATACAGTTTCTACGGCATATAAACCATTATTTATATGGAGAATCCCCATGAACCACACATACCAGTGCGTGTGTGTGTGCTTGTCTGTCAAAATATGATGTCCCAGTATCTCAGTTTCAGCACTGTGTAATTTCCATAGCTAATAATGTAAAGTGAAGACCAAAGCACTTTCGCACAAACAAACTACTGTTTCAGCAAAATAAAGCGCTATATATTATTAATCCAGCTGTCTGAGACAGGGAGCAATCCATCAAATGCTGGTGTCAAACATCCCACCAGGTAGAGCTGGTAAGATGGTAATAAACAACTACAATGACACAAAACAAACACCGTATATGTTACAATAAGCCATATGTTGTCCCTCATTTCAGTCCAGTGTGATTTATTTAGATTAATCGAACTCTTTACAACCGGCTTACTTGTGTCAACCATTTCAAAAAGATGATAAAAAAGAAACTTAACACACACCTCCACAACCTCGTCATCCTCCTCCAGAAGATCCTCCAACACCTCTGTGGCCATCTGGAAAAAGAATACAGCTTTCCATTTACTGAAATATGACATTTAACTGGAAAGCGAACAGTCCAAATAATTCCATGACTGCTCAAAAGTTATTTTTGCATAAAAATTATTTAGATGCCACTAAGCAAATCTAGCATTATTTATATACATATAATATACGTATACATATATACAAGGGTTATTTCAAATCAGGATCAATTATACATAATGGTCACATATTTAAATGGAACTTTTTTGCTATGGTTATGAAAAGTGTATGACACAGAGCAGAAAATAGTAATGGTCTTAAAAATAAAAACAGGCTTACAGCTTATTTTGGGGGAATCTTCATCTTTTTGTTTACCTGTATCTAAATCATAGTCAAGTATAATAACTGGATCAGTAAAGTCTGTTTATGTTTGGCTTATGGTCAACAGCACTCTTTTTGCTGATCTTTAATTAAGCGTTAACTGCGCTCTGCTAGAGTTCTCAACAGTTCTCAAGGGAGAGAAATAATTGAATGATTTTTTTTACTGCTTTATCACCTCAGTTCTTATGTTAATTTGTTAAACACCATCTTTATCTCTCCTTTGAGAGCCTAAGATCTTCATTTCCCTGATCGGTGTTATTGATCTATCCGCTGTCAGCCTCTGCCTATCAGCTTAACCCATTCACCCAGAGTGTGTTTTAATTAAGCATCATCAATACATCAGATCAAGAGCTGATAGACAAGGTCAGTTAAAGCCAAATATTTGGCCATTAAGGCACTTCATCTCAAAGTCCTTGAGCTTCAAATCAAATACAGATGAGAGCTGTAATCAACTGCAGAGTGCTTATGAATCGTGACCGTACAATATAACCCCATGCTAATACCGTACATTGATTTTCTGATTCACAATAGCAAGTGCACATTTCTCCTCCACAAAAGCATTCAGATCCGTTACAGAGTGCGATTTTTTTAGACTTCACAACTTTTAGAAATGCACTAAAGCTCCTTGTAAGTTTCTCATGAACGATATACTGAGACAGGCTCTCTTGTTATTCCCTCAGGAGGGTCACGGCTTTGGCCGAGGGCCATGGTGACCCCGAAAGCCTCTTTGAACTCAGATGTCAGCCACTCTCAGCATCCAGCTCTCCTCTCGTCCCGTCACACTCATGGCATCCATTTCAACCAGGGCCACAGAGTCAAGATCAAGCTCTCGTGTATGTACCCGCCAAAAGGGAGGGGGAGAAAGAGAGAAAGAGAGAAAGAGAAAGTAAAGCTGGAGAAAAGTGAGGACGGATAGAGCACGTCGCTCGATGGATACGTAATTTAAGGGACTGACCAACCAATTTACGATCCTGCGAGACCATAAAATTCAGCCTGGACTTAATAATAGCACATTTAATGTGACACCTCTGACAATTCCAATCTAGCACAACCACACTCGCACGCCTATCTGTATCTGCTTTTGTGTGTGCGTGCCAGGGACTGTGCATGGCAGAAAGACGGACTGTGTGCAGGAGAATTTATACCCCTAGCCAGGCTGTGAGAACGCAGAATACACACATACTCGCTTTCGCACCCGAATTTTATAGTCGCACAGTTTATCAAAGGCAACATGGCTGCCACTGGGAGCTAAAAACTTCACTTATATTTAGCCTTTTGGAATGAGGAGGAGCTGAGATAATTACTTTAGGGATTGATGCTCGTGTTCGCTCTCTCTCCTTAGCCGCATATCACTCCCGATGCCGGTTCCAAGCTCTCAGCAACAGATAAAAGGGATGGATAAAGTCAAATGCTCGGCCCGGAGGAAAACCGCTATGGGATACGTGGGATTCTCCATTTAAGAAGTTCAAATTGAATGCATAAATCTGCTTGAATGCTTCTTAGATACATACACGATTACGGACGGCTGACAGCAGCTGGCGGACCACGAGCTGGTAATGCTCCCGAGCCCCTGTGGAGGTGTACAGCCGCTGGCAGTGTCTACGTCAACTCGGTCTATCTGATGAAGATGCTCAAGAGAGCTTTAAAAGAAAATGAATTTCTGAAAAATAATACCTTTTGATTGCATCTACATAATGTGAAAAGCTTTAAACAGACTCAAAGTATGAGTTTGGTTTGCAGACTGCGAAAGCGAAGGGAGACTAAGCATTGTCATGCTTTAAAATTGGCAACAAAGACTGTAAGAGTGATTCATGTGTGGACTCCATATGTGGAAGTGGACTCATGCAATATATTACACATCTTCAGAAGGCATATGGAGTTTAGGGCTGGTTATGGATTTCTTGATTCCACAACATGTGAGCTATCCACCAGTTCTGTACCACATTATAGACTACTGGAAGATATGGTCATTTAACAGCGATTCAGTGAATTCATCAAACTAATTCAATGGTAACTTCTGATTTAGTCTGCTTGAATCCACTCAAAGGAACGGTTCAAAAAAGTCCAAATCAGACTTGAGTATCAGGTGCACTCACATCTATGCTGTGAAACCATAAAGTTCCACTGAAACATTCTTTGTAGGCAGTCTTTATATTATGTCCTTCGGATGTATCAGGTGTATCTTTCAGGTTCTTCAATTGCTCACAATCCTTTGCACAGATTCCATTTCACAAATAAATTTGTCAGCTAAAAATTGCCATTGAGCTCGTTCAATTTCATTAAATATTTGGCGAATGATGTTAATTTTCACCTGCGCTGCTTTAAAAGAAAGTAAATTTTCAATATCAATTATTCTACTGTAATTGCTGTTAAAGAAATTCATCCTGTCAGTGTCTAGTGCCTAATGTTTTTTTACTAATTTATTGTAAATCAGACCCTTATCCACAATCAAAGCAGTTGTTTGGCTTCAAAAGACTTGAAATACAGCACACGTTGAATGGACTAATGCATGATGTGCATTGTATTTGATAGCCTGTGGTCAGCATTCACTTGAACTGTATGAAAAAGAGCAGTTTATGTCAAACATTTCTGTTTTGATCTAGTGAAAAAAGTACGTCATACGGTTTGAGAACGACATGGGGGCAAGACTTTTTTTATCCATCCTTTCACAGAGAATTATCCTAAATTCTTATGAATACCTTTTCCTCTGAACTCTTCTTTTGTTGGCCTTAATATGAAAAGCTGTGAAAGAGAAATGTTGAATAACCCTATTGTATTTGTGGGGCTGTAATTGTCAGGTCAAATAAAGGCGTTGTCTGAGTGAGCCGGGAATCAGAGGAATGCAGCCATTAATATTAATATGTTCACACTCAGGAGGAGGCCTGTTCATTGAAAAGTGATTATTTTTTCTTTCAACCCCTGCTTATGCGTCCTCATAACTCCTATCATTTTTTTTTCTTTCCCTATTTGCCTGTGTCTTTTTTTTTGTGGTAAATTGCAAATCATTTTGTGTTTAGCCACCCTAGAAGTGCTAAAACTTCATATTTTTTCATTATATACACACACACTTTGCACACATTGTATACATTGTATTTGGATGCTGAAGATATCTATAGTAGTATCTAAAGTTATATTTACTTGAAGCATAAATTGGCTTGCAAACTTGCACTGCTATTTTAAATTAAGACATACATGGAAAACTTCAGGTTTATAGAGTTACTAGTGATGTTATTCAAACATTACCAAGAGCTTAGTCATAAACCACAAATCTGTTAAATTACGTTTTGGCAAACTTTCACCCTCAAGATTCAGTATAAACCATCCTAGGATGCATCATGAAGTTTTGCAATTCTAGAGAATCCATTTATTAATACATCACTCTCAAAGGAAAAAGGTGTAACAAAACGAAAGTATCCCAGCTGTGTAAAAGAGTTGATTGTGGGCATGACAATGTCTCTGAAAGATGCACTTAAAGGCAATTATATTTCAGATAAAATCTTTTAAACCCCTTCACAAGAAAATTGGCCTCAAATTCATTCAGTGACCTTTTCACTTTGTAAAAAAATAAGTTTTGAGTCTTGTTCATTCAGTGTCGTTTAATCAGCAAGTCCCTCTAAATGAGATCCAGTGCTGACCTAATCTTGTTTCCAGTCCAAGACCAAGTTTCAGCATTTACTGTCCAGAGACAAAAATGTAACATCATCCTCAGATTTCCAGCTGCTAAAATTTTACCAGGCTCCAGCAAAATACAATTACCTAAATAAATGAAAGACTTGTTAGTTCATTAGTATGAGTTAATTAAAACACTAATAATCCCATTGGGTTAAAACATGCACAAAAACACTGCATGTCCAGTACACTACTTTGCAAATTAAGGGATACATTCTGAAATGTAACTTACATCATTCTTTACTCACCATAATGTTATAGACTACCAAGGAAAATTGTCTTGAGATGCCAAATGAATATAATTTTTTTCCACAGTTGTCTATTAATGCATACTCTATTTTCTGTAAACCTAGCCTACAACAAACATACACTATTTTTTTTAATTTCAAAACATACAAACTGCATTATGTTTTTAAGCAAACGGCTGGTTTGGTCCCCACTGACTTTCACAGTAGAAAAAAATATATATTGTGGAAGTTAATGGTGATCCAAAACAGCCTTGTTACAAACTGCCTTCCTTTGTGTTCGTCAGTTCAACAGGTTTGAAACTACTTGAGGGTGAGCAAATGAGGCCAGAATTTTGTCAAAAGGCTGTTATAAATTCCAGTGGCATGGTACTTTAGGGTCGGCACTTTATTTACACAAAAATGAAGAACTTTGGGATTAAAAGGTGTGTTTATGACGAGTTTAATGAAGTTACGTGCTGCTAAGTATTAAAAGTTAACAATATTGATCCTGATTTTTGAAGCCTTTCCAGTAACTGCGCTATTGATCTGATTGAGGTAAACAGCTCCTGTAGAGAAGCAAAGACTTACACATGGGATTAATGGCTTAATTAGGCTGCAAAATATGAGCCAGCTCTCAGTAACTGATGCGAGACCAAATGAGTGATACTGTTTAAAGACACGCATGAGCTACTAAAAGGTCAAATCGCAGGAAAATACAATGGATTTGTGTTCAAATGTGCATTCAGTGTAAAAATTTGGAGAATTAATAAATAGCACAAAATAGAGACGATCATAAAATATAGATCTGCCACAAAAGGAGACTATATTCTAAATTGCTTAAGGTTTAATTCAATCGTCTCTTTAGCGGCACACCAGGCTGACCCTGGCCATGAAAAAGCCTATTGTCTGCCTCTGTAACCGCTGGCCCACACAGTCCCTCATTATGACATCATTAGCCAGAAGACCGCAGCTCTGCTAAATGACCTTTAGAACAATGCTGGCCCATCAGTCTGTTTCAGAGTCGCAGAGGCAGCCTGTCAGGAGAAACAGCGGCGAGCTATGGGCCGCATTGTGCTCATCGTCTCGGAGAGTGTTTTAAACGAGCTCTGGATATGATGACACGCTTCGTAAGGAGGAGCGCTCTGACAGATCGCCTTGTGCGGAGAACTCACAGAGGGAGGAGCGTTGCTTTTTCTTGTCTTCTAACAGAGGTGAAATTGCTTTTTACTACACGTTTAAGAAAGTTGAAGGTGAGATTGGGCATTTTCTCTCCGTCTCGCACATACACGATTGTTCTTGGTGTGTGTCAGCCGCCGCCGCCACAGCAGCGCTATTGATTTTCAAGAAGTGATTGCGAGCGGTGAAGGTCAGGGTACAGACGTTAAATCAGACGGGGCAAGAAAAGAAGCTGAAGAATCGCTCTACACACACAGGTGTAATCACACATAATCCTATTTCTACATTATACATATCTGACTTTGCCTTTGGGGACAACACTTAATTAAAGACAGAACGGGGGCTGCAGATATAGATGTTTGTGAAGGAAGTTACTGCAGATGCCACACAACTGAACTGAACTGAACAACAACCCTATATTTAGAAGAAAAATATATATTTTTTTTTTTATAAATTCAACAACAAACTCCACAATAAGTTTACTAAATCTCTTTGAAGTCACACTGTACAAGGTCCAAACAAATCGATACAAGAATTAGTATGTTAGACTGACCCAGCGCTCCGTTTGTCTGTTGACTTATCAATAATACAGGAAGGCCTCTCCCATTCGGGTGTCTGCATCCATTTTTAAGTGTCAGGCTGATTCCTAATAATGCTGTGTTACATTCAACTTTAAAAAGCACTAGAGTACATCAATTGAAATTAGAATTCTGAATAAGAAGAAAGCATTTGAGATCCACAACCTTGATTTTGTGGAGCATGGAGGAGATAAAACAAGAAGTGAAAGGGCAAAGAGAAAAGCATTTTGGTGTAAAACGGTAAATTTGTAAAATATGTTTGCTCAAGTTTTGATGAAACAAAATACAGTAATGTAGGGAAAAAAACTATGGAAACCTATTTCATATGAGAAAAACTAAATCGTGCTTTGGTAAATCACAATGAGCTGTGACATGTCAACAACATATTAATGTCGTGAAGCTGAAATTATGGCAAAACATCAAAACGCTTAATGGCCATTCGTAAAGACCCGCCCACCTTAGTTTCTGTTGCTACTGTACATCCGGCAAGCCATGCCACTCTTATGCCACACAGCATGTGTGACAACATGCCTACAGAGCAGGTATGAAAACGTCTCAGCTTTCAGAAAAGGGCATTTATCTCAAACATATGGCGAATAATGCAGAATTTAATATAAAGCCTACCCTATATAAAAAAACTCTCACCTGCAAGAGAAGCAGCATTGTTCATTCACACTTTCTCAACAAGCATCTGCTCACAAAAGAACGATCACTCAGTGCTGACGTAACCGCCCAGTCATTCTGACAACTTGTTAACCACCTGCACATATACATCAAAAGCTACGGACAGGTTGTCAGGTAGCAGATGTGGCAGCAAGTTATTAAAGGCAGAAATTACTAAACTCTCTCATTCATTCCCTCACTAACACACACACACGCACTTTTTACTATTCTATGAGGTCAGCAGGTGTCTCGGGCTCGGTAGGGTCTGTCTGAACGTAATTAAGATCTTCTCGTTAAGATGTTGCTCAGACTGGTAACACTGTTGGCATAGCGACTGCCTGCTGAGAAGCTGTGCTGATCGAAAACCTCTTAGTGATATCATCTCAGCATGATGTCGGTAACTGAAGATAAGTCAGTGATGTCATCATTTTGCCCCCCGACAGAGTTCCCAGTGATGATGAGCTAAATGGCTGCCTGTGTTGCTTCATTCACGAATTTGAGGTGAGGGGGTTTCAAGGACAAGAGCACTAAATGATCCTACATGGTCGGCAGAATGATGAGCTTCCAATTCGACTCTCACTCCTTGAATGTGATCTCAATTAAGTACATTTATAGTTAATTTGAGCAAATACTTCTATTTGTTTTTTTTTCTAATTAAAAACACTTTTCATTGCAAATGATATTCTCAGCATATTAACAGGACAATGTAGGGGAAAAGATTAAAATACATTTTTCTTAATTTTCATTGGTAATGAGATTACAAGTGAGAAGAAATTACTCAAAATAAAATACAAGGCAAATACATAAAATGTAGAACAGTTAATAATAAAAAAAAAAATAAAAAAAAATGCTTTTATTCAAATTAATCTGTAAAATGCTTGTGAAGTGTTTGGAGATATTATTTATTTATGCCGTCATTGAGACGGCAGGTGATGAAATCACTGCGAGTGTCACATACGCTTCACATACATGTCACATACGCTTCAGCTACCTGGTCTCATGGCATATACGTACCTGGGTGCACCTTTTAGTAAGACATGAAATACGCACCAACAAGTATACATCAAACATACTGACCGCGAACAATTCAACTTGTTAGAATCTATCTATTACTGAAAGTGAATAGCAGCAGAAATAAATAGATTGCCAGGTCGTTGGGATTCATAGCAAATGTTAATACTTCACTCTATAGATAGTTTTAAGTCACATGATCAGTTCGGAGGCCTGGAGGGCAAAACTTCCATAAATCTGCAGCAAAAGCCTGTCAATTTTCACTCTGTTTCAAAGCTGCAAATATTAAGATCACCTTTCAAAACAATAAAACAAAGGTATGTGAATAAAATTTGCAATCCATATTAAGCTCCTGTGACAATATTTCCATCATTAAACATCGCAACAAAAAGTTGTAGAAACACTGTAATATATTTAAAACATTAATATTTAAATATAAAATGCAGTAATCACTGTATTAACGATGTGTAGTTTAGAAGAGGCTGGAATATGAACGCAATCCGCTTAATAGTTCAGTTTTCTTTATAACGCTTTTCTATTGGAAACAACCTAACATGAAACTTTGCACGGTGCGTTTATCTGCTAGCCTGTACAAAATATATCTCATCAATAAGGTGTTTACTGAATTTAACCTTTTAATGTCGGGATTTTACAACATTACTGCGTGGAAACATCTGGCGGTCAGGGGGGCATTCCTTTAAGGGTGTGACATAACATGAAAACTATCATTTGCTAAATCGAATAATGCTAGGCAACCATCTAGACCTTTTTATTTAGAGCACAACCTGTAGTTACTTTTCTATGGGTCAACAAGATGATCTCTTTCTTTAAGCCTGTGGTCTCAAACTTCATTCATGGAGGGCCACAGCTCTGCACAATTTAGCTCCAACCATAATCAAACACACTTGATCCAGCCAATCAAGGTCTTCAGGATAACTAGAAACTCACAGTGTAGAGCTGCAGCCCATCAGGAATGGAATTTGATATCTCTGCTCTAAACCATTCTAATATTTAGCTAGTTTTAATCTTTTTTTTTTCTATTTAAACTGGTTTTGCTAAATGAATGACAGTAATTTGTTTACTAAAATAAATTGATTTCACTTATCTAAAAAAATAAAAAATAAAACATCTTTTTTTTCAGCATGTATGTATTTTAACCAAACTTGTTTTACAATAAGTGATCATTAACATTAATAGATCGTTAACCGATGTATGACAACTAAGACTGCAGCAACGACCACATCATGATTTTGGAGAATTGTGTGGAGACTGAATCATAATAAACAGGGAAAGCCCAGTAAATGTAACATTTTACAGATGAGACAGGGAGTGAGCAACAAACAGAATACAATATTCTATGACAAAGTTCTGCATCCCCCAGGATGTGATTTGCTGAGGCGCCGGACTAAATTTCTTATTTGTAAGCGTGAGCGGGCAAGTATTCCTACGAGCCGTCTGCATGAGCGGACCGTCTGAGAGTTGTTTTTAATAATGCATATGTGAAACACAGTTCTCGGGTCTCTGTAGTGCTGAGAAGTCTGACGGATTCCTGCAAATCAATCCTTTTGAACTGTTTGTTTCAGTGAATCGCATCAAAAACTCTGATACAAGACATCTCAGAGTGTTAACATGAGTCTTTTCTCTTCTTGTAAGAGCCCAAGTACAGAGGGTCAGCGATGAAAGAAAATAATTAAGTTAAAAGCAGATGGACACTATTAGAAACTCATCTGGAAAACAAAATTATACTCAAATATCGGTCGGATCTGTAGTATATGATGTAAACTCTAAAAACACAGCTAATCACGCCTATTTGAGCGGAGAGAACATCATGATGCACGCAATAATCCTTTTGAGAAGAGCGTTGAATGGCACTGATGTTGCTACTTTGATCCTCTATAAACACGCTGACAGACAATTAACCTCCTCTCATCGCTATCATAACTCAACACTGAGCAATGGCATATTCTTCCCTGTTGGCAACGCGGAGCGCACATCTGCTCGGATGTCAGGTGGCGATGACTCCTTGATAATCTCATCTTTAGGAAAGATTATGGGTTCTTCCTGAGATTTTCTGCCTCTAATTACAGAATTTTCCAAACTGAATGAGCTGGCTCGGTTTCCCTGGTGATTAAGACTTCGTTGGTGGAGTGTGATTTTACTTCGCATAATTTGAGGAGAGTGCTGAATTCAAGCCCAATCGAGAATGTAAACCACTATAATATGCAATAATCACAACGGTTTGATTGCTAATGTTTTGTCAGTGCTGTGCTCAAGTCCCATCTGCTGCCCTATAAAAACATGACTTTCAACATGAAATAAAGTCTCTTCTCTGTTCATATTATGCCTGCTGAGATGCAGATCATTAGAAGAATTTCTGACCATACCATGTTTTTTAATGTAGCCTGCTTAAGGACAGAACAGAGTGAGATTACACTTGAATAAAAACAAATTTTTATGATCGTTTATATATATATAAGCAGTGTTGGGAGTAACGTGTTACAAAATTAATATTATAGTATTAATAATAATATTACAGTAATAAATTACTTTTTGGTGTAACGCAGTAGTGTAAGGCATTACTAATAAAGTTTCAGTAATATGTTACTCTGTACATTTTCAGTAATGCTTGCGTTACAACACACTCTTAGCCGAAATTTTTATTGTTCAAAAAACAGCAAGACACAAGATACGTATACAGAATATAAAAATGCCGCAAGTCAGCTCTATTTTCAGTTCGTGGTCAGTTATTATCCATGTGTTGTGTACAGCTTTGTTAATAAATACTAAAGGATAGTTTCTAATATATATGTGCAGAGCGATTTATTTAATTGATCTCGCTCTCGCTGGGGTAACCTTGTATGTGTGACGTGGTCAAGTGAAGACGTATTTAGGGCAGGTTTAACAGGAGGCTATTGGCCCAACGGTGGAAATGATTTCAGCCTCTGTGTCCTAAGTCCGAGGGTATTTGCTCCACCTGGCTCACACTGGACAGTGGTCCTTCTACCAAAACAGCTGTTTCAGCTATTAAAATAGTTCCGATTTTTGTGTAACGGCAAAATAACAATATTTTGTTAAGTTTTTTTTTATTAAGTTAATTTAGAAAAACACAAGCATTTTTGTTCATTAAATATAAGTTTTCGTTTTTTAAAAAGTAACGTTTGTTTTTTTGTTTTATCAATTTAACCATTTCAAATCATCACAACTTGCCTAACATAAAATAAAACATTTCAAGCATCTAACACTGTTTAAACGTTAAACCTGCGCACATGTGCGATGGTATGATGGTATATTCACTTTGTAAGGAGAATCTAAAGCAGGCTCTTGCAGCAGTGCAACCACTTGCATTTCTTTTCCAGTGGAAACAAAAAGGCAGACGTCGTCATTTTTTCTGATAGGCTAAAAGTAGGAGTAATACCTCATTCATTTCAAAACTGAAAAATTGTGTAAATCGCTGCAGAAAATTCTGAATTAAATTTCAAGGAATTAATAACATTTGGAATATATTAAAATAGCAAATAGTAAAATAAATTCATTTTTTGTATTTTGGATTAAATAAATGTAGCAACAAAAAAAACTATATATACAGTACACTATCAACATTTTTTGGAAATTATAATTTCAATATACACTATTAATACAATATACATGTAAGTATTACTGTATTTATAAACAAACAAATATATTTAACAAACAAATGTATAAAGCAAACATAAATTATTTATGTTTCAATTAATGGGTAATCTCAAGGTCACTTGTTTATTTTCATTTCCCCTTTCCTTCTGCTTGTTTATGAGTTACAGCCATGCTTCATGTAATAAATTGTGGCATAAACAATAATAAAGTGTTAGCATGCAGCACACAGTCTCTGGTAGTTTTAATGCTCATAAGTGTGTGAACATGTTTCCCGGCTGCCAGTAAAAGCAGGCAAGCTTTTAGAGAGGACTGATAAGCTGAAGAGGGGACTACCGTTCCTTCATTTTGTATGATTTAATACTTTTCTATAAGCCATCCAGCAAACCCTGCAACTGCATATGAACCCTCTAGCTATAGCAGCAAACACATGATTGAAAACTCCACTGTAAGCTTATGTTTGCAAGCTTGCACTGTATAAACCAGGGCTGAACAATATAGATGGCCCTATGGCCCCAGGCCAGTATCAAAGAGTTTCATCCTGGGTCACTTAACAGAATTGTCACTTGCCTTATTGGGCCAGATAATTGCAGTTCACTTTTTTTCTTGTAACTTTTTTGTAAAGAATTAAAAAAAAAAAAA
>JAUCNO010000236.1:19115114-19128293 GCA_032353835.1 Enteromius viviparus | reverse complement strand
GTGTGCAAGCTTTGCAAAACGAAGACCAAGTACTTCGGCAGCACAACAAATGTGCGTGCTCGTATTACTAGGCATCATTCAGAGCTAGGGTTGGGCGATATATATCGTACGGTATATTATGCGGATCTCATCAGTAAAGACGGTTCTTTGATTAGCGCTAAATCTCCGTCACCTGTATTTAGAAGGAACGCTAGCTTATATACAGAGCCGTGTATCACTGACAAGCTGCACGTTGAATCACCCGCGAAACTCAACGCGCAACGCGGTCTATCGCTTGTTTCATTGCCAATGAAGTGTAGTGATTTTATTTTATGAATAAAATCAAATCATTTTGAATAGAAAATCTTTTTGAATCGAAAATCGATTTTGAATCTATTCGTGGCCTCAAGAATCGGAATCGAATTGAATCGTGAGATGGTAAAAGATTCCCACCCCTACTTTCAGTGTAGTTAAGCCATCCACCAGTGACTAACATTACCAGTCTTGGACTTAGCACAGTTTATTGCGGGTCTCATTGTCCCATGTTGACTCATGTCGTCCCTGCTTTTGGTCAGCTGGAAATAGAGTCCCTGGCCTGTCTATACATACCTGACCCAATGCAGTGCAAATGCGGTAATATAAAGCTGGACTGACAGCGCATAAAACAGTGCTGGGAAAGATTTAAAGCAGGCTTGCGTTCCCAGCCCAGCCAGAACGTTTCGTGGATGAGAAAATGTCCGGGAAAAGAGCTAATGGTCCATCTCAAGTCTGCTGAGAGTTTGTGAAAAGGTTACCACACACACCGTTAACCTCGTTCATATGACCTTATGACAAGACACATTCTTCTGATCACCGAATATGACTTATGAGGGTGTTACACCGTGCTCATGAGCACACACGCACATTTGCAAGTGTACGCATCCATGCGAGAACACAGAGGAACACATTAATCATGAATAGTGTCATTAGCCTAAAATGTCCCCCAATGCGAAGGCCTCCAAATCTACAGGCTAATAACACTAAAATGTCCCACAATGCAGCAGGCCTGCACATTTGCGGTTTAACACACACACACTGTCCATTTAATCTCTTTTGATCGCTTTATTCCTGCTTGGGCTCTAGTGTTAAAAAGTAAACAAGCTTTGTTCCCTAGCAATCACTGGAGACATGGCAAACAACAAATAATTAATGATTAGGGCCGGCTCGTTTTAGTAACAAGGCTTCGCTGGGACCAAATATTCAAATGAAAACTTATGACTCATCAGCAGCTTCTAATTAAGCCCGACCGTTGCATTATTTATCAGCTGTTTACCACAATCACTGAGAGTGTGTTTGTCTCTGGATACTGTGTTTTATGCATCTACCTAACAAAATAATATAAAATCATTAAGACAAAGTCGAAGCTTTATATTTATATCACATGAATTTAATTAACTTATATGTACATGTTATGCAAGCGTGTTTAAGCGTGGTTGTGCATTACTCAAAACAGAAAAGAAATCCTGGCACAAACCCGGAACACCCCCCACCCCCACGCATATTTCTTTTGAAAATGAAGCTTTGATGAAACTCATTTACTCACCCACATCATTCTAAAGTTGTAAGAACAATAATAATAAAACGTTTTTTTTCTGCTCTCCAAAGACGACAAAAATAGCATTATGCTCATGCACCTCACAAAAATGTGCAGTATATAACATTTTATAACCTAGCCTTGTTGCTTTTATAGTTTTTTTTATCCTTTTTGGAGCTCAGCAGCATCTTTCCACATTCACTGCTATTATACAAATAATCTGTACTGTGAACTACCGAACAACTGTAGTTCCCTGTCAATGCTTCACAGCGTCTGCTAAGATGCTATGGTAAAAATTCCTTTTGTCCTCCTAACTGAAGCCTTTTTCAATCACGCAGTGCTATCGAACAAAACCAATCAGTTGGTCTCGTGCTGCGCCAACCAATAGCCGTGGATATATAGCGGCAGCTTCGCCATATGTTTCAGATTTCTTCTCGTTCAGCGCCATGCACTTTGCTTTCCTGACTAAGAAGCCAATGCCATTGAAATGCCTTTTGCAGCTGGATAATTCCCCTGCCGCCGTCCGGCTTTTCTTCCAAAAAAGAAAATTCTTAGAAAAAAGCAAACTTCGACTGAGCAGATGCCTGGTCGCCGCTGTTCCTCCTGCAGGACCCTCCTGCACATCGAGGACAGCCACGAGGAGTGCGTCGCCTGCCTTGCTCTGCGAGTGACCTAGTCTCCTTTGGAAAGAGTGAGGATGAGCTGCAAGAAGACTCTATGTCTTTTGCATCCTCGGATGCTGAGGAGCTGTCGGGATCATTCAGTATATGGCTTGTTTAAGCCTGGGATGGACACCGAACTGTTCCGTGTCCTCTCTAAAGCTGTCAGCGTGCTCAAACTGGATTGATCTCCGCTTCAGGAGCCTGCGCGGAGCCCCCTTGATGGTTCCTGCCGGGGCACCCACAAGCCCCTTGACAGAAAACCATGCCGTTCTTCCCGAAAGTTCACGATGAACTCACAAGCCGCACCACTGATGTGCTGCGAGCCGAAGTGGAAGCGCTGCTCTTAAGCGCTGGTGATACAAATTGTCTCCCCGGCAGAAAGACAAAAAGGGTTTTACAGCCGGTACTTTTTAATCCCCAAGCGAGATAGCAGTCTGAGACCTATACTCGATCTGAGATGTCTGAACCGTATCCTAATAAAACGGCCGTTCAGAATGCATACGCTAAAGGCCATCCTCTTGCAAATTCAGCCAGAAGACTGGCTGTTTTCATTGGACCTCAAAGATGCATACTTCCATGTACAAACAGCCCCTCATCACAGGCCATTCTTGAGATTTGCCTTTGAGGGGACAGCATATCAATACACAGTCCTGCCCTTTGGTCTCTCCCTGGCCCCATGCACGTTTACAAAGTGCATGGACGCTGTGATTTCCCCTCTGAGGCAGATGAAAATCAGCATCCTGAATTATCTTGACCTCCGCAGAGTTGCCCAGCACAATCTGCGCTCAATAAGAGCAACTCACATCCCAGGCAAACTGAACCAGGGTGCGGAGTCCGTTTAGAGGAATGGACCCTTCACCAACAAACTACCCAGCTAATCTGGTAAATGTTCGGCAAAGCGAAGTGGATCTTCTCGCTTCAGACAGCAACACTTGCTCCCCAGCTTATTTTACAAGGTACATTAATGCACTGGCCCAGTCTCCTCCTCTGTGCTTTTCACCCGAGTCGTCCGCATTTGCCAGGTTTTACAATCTGGATGGCCCACATTACATGCCAGGGCCCTCTCTGCTTAAAGTGTTAAATTATTAGTTCGCTCTTTTTGGTCATTGCAAGACCAATCCGTGAGCTCAGGCTCACAGGGCTCTAAAGTGTAAAATTATTAGTTCGCTGTGTTTGGCCGTCACATGCTCAAACCGCGAGCTCAGGCTCACAAACCTTTATGTGTAAAATTACTAACTCGCTGTGTTTGGCCGTCACACGGCCAAACCGCAAGTTCAGGCTCACATGCTTCTAAGTACAGGGACGATTTGAATACTTATGCAGGGCATCGTTTCTCTGCATCCTTACAGTGCATGACTGTACGCCCCCGCATTGTTCGCTTGCACATCAACTGTCTGGAAATGCTTGTCACGTTTTCCTGCCACAACTGAGGGACAGCCACGTGCTGGTTCGCGTGTCATACATGAATCAAACACCTCTTTAGGGGCGTACATTGATTGCTTTTTACTTACGCGCGGCGGGATTTAACTGAGTTCCCATAGCGTCTTAGTAGACGCAGCACGAGTGAAGTATCGACGCTGAATGAATAGGTTACTTCTGTTACTGTAACTGTCCATCGCTTCAGTCGAAGTAACCTGAATCCTGTGGCGAAGCGGCCACTATACACGGCCCCGCCCACTCAGGCGAGTTTCGTCAGGAGCTAACTGAAGGAGTTTCCTTCAGTTAGAAGGAAAAAGGTAACGCCTTAGCAGATGCAGTACTCTTCCTGTGTCTCAGGGAACCTGGTTTACGGAAGTAACCTATCCCTTTTATTAACTAACATTAACAAAGATGAATAAATCCTATAAAAACACAACGGCCAGTTTTAGTTCATAGCTAATGCATCTCTAATGTTCAAAATTTTTGAGATTAATAAATGATTGAACCTTCATTTTGGATTAACTATTATTTTAAATACTGATGATGAGAAACATGATTAGTTCTGTTATGTATACATAGCTGTATGCAAATGATGTGAAAATTACTGCTTAGTTTGCCATTAACTACTTTAGTTCAGAACCATAAATTGAGACAAAATGAGGGTGCAAAAGACAGATATGTTTTATAAAATAAAAACAGGATTCTTTCATTATGTAGTCTGCAAGGCCATATAATTCAGCACTAAACTGAAATTTAAGATAAATAAATCAGACATATTAAGGACTACAAATGATTTTGCATTATACATCATCTGCACATCAATAATCCAACAAGAACATTATATTATATATTATTGAATACTGATTAACGATTAATGATTTTATAAAGATTAAAAGACTGGGCAGGTCAGTGAAAATCAATTAAGGCCTTGCTCTCTTCAAATATTTGATGCTCCTTAAACTGATTTAAAGTTTAGAGCTCCCTGCAGAAAGTTCTGATTAAAGATATATGTCCAACAAACAGCCTCTGGCATCTTTAGGTCAAAGTGCTTGAACACAAAATGCATATGTGATTCTTCATATCAAATGATGCATCACACAAGGCTCTTGACTCTCTCCAAAGCTTTAAAATCATATCAAATAACTGTTTGATTTGTGCTCAATAACTCAGTGTCAGTGCCTGATGAACAATTCATTCTTTTCATTAGCTAAAAGTACCTCTAACCGCTATTAAAAGTGTCAGCCAATCACTCCAGCTTAGAGCTGTGTCGAAGCATTATCTCAATTAGAGAGAAGCTCAGAGTGGCTTTAGACTGGGAGTGAGCTTAGGAGTCCTGCATAAAGGGATGGAAACACGACTCCAGGGTCAGAGACACTTCAGAAATCTCTTTCTTTATAATACGCACTGCGGGCAGAGGTGAAAAAGTTGTATACTTGGTTTTCATTTAATTTAGGTATGAGCAGATCATTAAGAAAATCACCACAGCACAGAGAAAATAATTACTAGTATTTTTTCTTAAAGTATGATAATTTAATCTGTTCAAACCAAAAGTCATGAAACTAAATAAATAGTTTTATTAAAGCAACCCTATTATGCCTTTTTAAAGGTTGCTAATATTGCTTCATGAATCTCTTAAAACAGGTTTACATAAATGCTAGGTCATACAACACTTTAGTTTTCTCCAAAAATAGATTTAATTTTCCCCCCATTTCTAAATGATCTGTAAACGACTCGTGTGAAGCAGTTCGAAGAATCAGTCTGTCTAAATCCCTCCTTCCCATGAGCATTCACTGCGGTCAGATGGTGCAGTCCTTTATGATTGGTCTAACGTTACAGCGTGTGTTGGAAAACGACACGCCCATTGCCATAACTGAATTACAACGCAAGATACAGCGCTTCCTTCTTGACATGATGTAATCTACGTTGAAATTGTACTGTTTGACGTAGAACAAGGGCAGACATTATGCAAATATCTTACCTCGTGACAAGATTCAAATTGCTGATGACTCGTTTAGGCGAATGTGAGCAGACCCTTTTTTTTTTTTTTGATAAACAAAAACTTTATTTATCGCGCACTGTCGTCGTTACAACTTTGCAGATAGTTTAAGTTCACATACAGCTACATGACACACTGCATGACTATGCTACTATGCTAAGATGGTGGGCATTAGAGTAATCTAAATATAAAAAATGCATGCATTTTTCTTCTTGCCAAAAAGTTTTTTTCTGTGAATACAGAGACACATTTAAAAGCTAGTTTTAACTTCAAAATCAGATTTTCAGCCATTTACAGCGAGGAACATAAGTTTTTGCACGATTTTGCAAGTTTTTGCACTTAGAGATCAAAGAGGGGTCTGAAATTCACTTTGTAGGTGCATTCCCACTGTGAGAGCATTTAAAAATAAGGAAATCACATTGTATGATTTTTAAAGAATTATTGAAGTATTTGAACACCTGCCAATCAGCAAGAATTCTGGCTCTCAAGGACCTTTTACTCTGCCTTTAAAAAGTCCAGCTCTACTCCACTTATCCTTCTGAATTAGTAACACCTGTCTGAGCTCTGTCTGAAGACACCTGTACACCCCACTGTCAGTCAGACTCCAACTACTAACAAAGGCATGGGCGTAAATCTCATTTTACAGTATGGGGGACAATTAACATTAAAATTCCTTTATGTACAACCAATACATTCAAATTGTACTTAAAAAGATGTGTCAAAACTGTTGCACTGAACTGATAACTTCGCTCCCAGAGAAAAGAAATAAAAGTCCCACACTGAGAGCTGGTTGGCTAATTTTGCTTTGTAAACCAATCAGGATGCTCTCTATTTAGCACGCCCTATGAACAGCCACACACACACAGTTCACATGCACACACGGTCTCTCTCACTCCCTCTCCGTCTTATGCACGCATTTTAAGATGCTCGATGCGGACATTAAATGTGACGCGTACACGCACTTGCCCGCCTTTTGCGGGCATCAGAGAGCCACTATCAATATAGGGAAGACACCCAGAACTTCCCGGAGACTTGGGATGTCTGCTGTTAATGTTAACATTATGCCAATCTGCCACAAATAAAATAATGCATGGGAAACATCTTTGGCATGTTAGTTGCAGTTCACTGCAACAAGCTTTTGTAAACAAGCTAACGTTAAATAGATAAATACATTTTTAATCGCCAACATAACAGATTCATGAAAAATGACATCTGTAATCAGAATTTTTGGCACAATTAATTTATTAAAGAATCAGCATCAACTACATTAAAGAGTATCGCTTTATTTAAAGTGAATGAAATCCCCTAGTCCAACAACTACCAAGGAACAGCCGCAGACACATACCTGATGTCTGTAGCGTAGGTGACATGAACTGGTAATAGGAGGCAGTGGGCAAAACCACTGTGAAGAAGGGGAGGGGGAGCTCAATGCATTTGGCATGGGGTAGGTTTAGGGTAAAGGTGGGGCTAGGTGCTACAATAAAAGTATAAATTTTATATTAAATGAATCCAGTAATCTGTGAGTGGATCACGGCTAATGCCTGTCACTGAATTACATTGTAATCTTTCACGTGGTAGTATCACTCAATTTTCGGTCATTGCGAGATACTAACACGGAATTATGCATTAAGAGTTCGTGGTTATTTCACGCAATTCTGTGAGATCAGGTTGGCTTGTGTCTAGGCACATTCAGGCGAAAGGTCTTCAGTGCTCAAATCAGTAGATATTGCTAATTTTTCACAAAATTAATCTGGTTTGATTTACAGAGCAAGATTCAGATTCGTCCCTGATTATTCCAGATCATTATTTGCATTTAGCATGGACATTACTGTGTCCAAGTGCCTTCTCAAAATTCTCTTGACTTGTGGGTGACGAGTCTCTGCGAGGGCCTTTGAGTTCAAACCAATCCAGCAAAATCTCAAAATTCTTTTATATCATCTGAAATACCAGAGCGGCAAAGATTCGCGAGAGAACTGACAAAAAGAGAGACAAAGACGTGAAGTTAAAATCATTATGACTTGACTGTGAAAAACACCATTGATTTTACTTAGCTTGTTGCTATGGACACTGTGTGTGTGTATGTGTGTATTATGAACAAACATTTCATATTCCATCTTGCAGCTCTTAAAGTTTAACTCTTAAAGTGTTGCATTAAATTGAACATGCTGAAGGCAGGAGGACAGGTAGACTGTCAACATCAGGACAATTAAAGACATCAGAAGTTTAACGAGGTTTAACAACAATGAGGTTACTGTCACTGTCGATTTAGCTAAAGCTGCTGTTCGGTTCGTGTGTGACGAAGCTGTCGTCTCTGATCTCCAGGCTCCGTTCCCTTCTGAATGATGATGATGATGATGATGATGATAAGCCTTTATTTGTCACATACACGGTTACAGGAAGTGAAATTGGACCCCTCCGACCATACACAAACATCACATTTAGGGGTAAGACAAGTCAGTCTAGAGGTAGCATATAGAAAATAAGGAAATAAGAATGAGTTCAGACAGACAATGGTGCTGGATTCTTATGTCCACTGGAGTGGAGAGCAGCGAATGCATGACATGTTGCTTCAGAGAATTAGCATATAAATGAGCTCAGTGCTTATCAAGTCTATTTATGAGCCCAACTACACTGAGTTGATCCTGTTCTTCTGCAGCATTATTACATCTCTGAGGGACGTCACTCGTCTCACACAAAACATTTACTTTCATAGCAGACACTTTCTTTCAAAACAGTCTTTATAAAAGTTACCTGGGCAAGTAGCTGAGAATTTAGGTGCTCAGAACTAGAAAACAACTCACACATGATCAAACAAGCTTCAAGGAAAGTTTCTGAATAAGTACAACTTAAACCCAATTGACAGGATTTGAAGCATTATATAATTACCTTTAAAAAGTACTCTAATTCTAATTTTTTATTTTTGAGTGGGGCTGGACGGTTTGTAGAGGTACAAGTTGAGGTGTATTTCTCAAATTTTGATATACATGATGGAGTGTGCTTCCATTTGTCAAAAACAGGTCTCCAGATTCATTACTCTCCATTCTCTATTCAAGAGTTTTTCATAATCTTACTGCCATCTGCTCATCTATTATTACTATAATTATCACTTATGACTCAGTCAAACAGTATAACCTTATCTATAGAAGATTTCAATCGATTAGAAGATGATAATTTAATAAAAATTTGAGCTCTGATCATAGATGGGTTACATATACAAACACAATCTCTTCTGACAGTTCTTCTTGTGATCTCTGATCATCTGTGAACTCCTAACTCTCTCTGCTCTCACTCCCACAGGACTGACGAACTACGCAAAATCTGTTTAGAGCTTTGCAACCACACTACATTCAAAATATTAATCACACTGAATTCAGAATCACTCTTAAATAAAAACAATTCTGCATAATCATACTGAGTAGGAAACAAACTCATTACAGTCTCTCCAGTCTAAATTAAATCACAGTCAGAGACCACCGTCCTCCTGCTATGACCACACAAGTGTTTTGGTTTGCCGATGTGCTTCAGTGGCTCTACATCACATCAATTATTCACTAATGCTCACATCAGATTACGCAAATTAGATTTAAATTGGTACACAAACCCTGCCGAGACTCAGGAGAGCAGATATGGAGGACGAGGTGTTAGTGCAGGACATACCAAGCAGAAAAACACAAAACTTACCTGATTTATGTCAACTGGTCAGTTTTCATGAAAAATGTAATGATACACTTGTGAGAAACAATGTGCAGAGCCTCATACTTTACTGCTCACTGAGACCAGCCCTTGTTTTGTATCATGTGACACTGAAGGACTCGAGAAATTAAGATTTGATATCATTAGGGTTAGTCTTTCACAGAAGTACTGTTTTTGACCTTGGTTTTCTTAAAAATTTACTTTCAAAAACATAAAGACATTTACACTGATGTCTACCTTTTAAACAGTGACATAAAACAATGACCCCCCCCCCACACACACACACACAGACTGTATGATTTTATCATTCATTTTATGATTACTAAGCTTGTTTCCTCAAGGAGACCAAAGATTTACCCCACAAGGTCAAAATTTACTGGTATGACTATCCTCATGGGGACATTTAATCTGTAAGACAAATCAGTTGCACTCACACACACATTGTTCTGAGTAGTGTTTATCTCTACTGCATTAATTCCAGCAGTACAAGAATTTCATTCATACACATATTGAGACGTCTCATCTAAATCAATAATCAAGTTCAGCAAAAAGGCCCAGTCATGAATATTCATCCTGGAAGGTTCTCTTCATGAATATTTACACCTACTTTCCAACAGTTTTGCCAAAGCTGCTTTCTTTGCCAAAAGTGCTAATAAGTGAATCTTTTTATTGATTTGTCTTCAGACTTTTAATTCAGCATTCACTGGTTTAGTGTCCTACATCCATATGAGGAGCAGCATTTTATTCTGGGCCTCAGTCTGTCGAGACAGAAAACACACACCAACATTACTGTGTGTTTCAGAAATAATAATAATAATAATAATAGCACATACACACGTACACCCACACACACGTATCTCACAGACTTACATTGCTTTAGGTTAATATTTTCTGTAGCCTGACCAACTAAACAACTATTACAGAAATCTGCACAAAAGACTAGACTGAGACTGAAACACGATTTGACTCATTTATAAGACTTTAACTAGTGAGTTCACTGTTTCATGTTCAACAAGATTTACTATATTAGGGAGGACATTTAGGACCTCACCTCAATCCTGTAAAAACATATATACAACTCTGTGTGTGTGTGTGTGTTTGTGTACGCGTGCATGTGTGTGAGTGAGCAAGAGATATGGAATAGAAGACACCATAAAGATGTCATTTTTTGCAGATCTTCATACATTCATTCTGGAAGCTGCTCAGATAAGAATCAATCAACTCAATGTTTTCTCCACCCTGCACACTTGAATGAACACACAAATAAGTTTTTTTGAATGATTCATTTTCATAAGCTGCTTCTAAAATCTGATTGACAGATTGATTTGAGTCCTTCGTGCCAGAAGAACATGGCTGGAATAAAAAGTAGAAAGTCAGAAAGTCTTCCGTTTACATGAGGCTCAGGTGCGAAGACCATCTGGAAACTCAACCATATGGAACTGTCCTGTCACAGCAGATGGACACTCAGCTGATCTCTCATCAAAAATACAGTCCACCTTCTACAGCCGCGCCAGGCCTGACAGACCGAGCGGTGTGTCCACATCAGGTCAATAACAGCACACAAGACGTATACAGCTCAGGTGCTCATCACTGGACCAGCCAAGATGCTAACAATTTCCAGAGATACAAATTAATTCAACAGTGCTTTTTTTTTTAAGTACAGTAAGTACTGAAATTGAATAATCATATGTAGAAATGAAACAAATACTCTTTACTGTTGGGATATACCTTGCTATATATCTGATATAGACCTAGCTCTAATCTTACTGACTGACTTAATTCAATTGATAAGAATGAATAGAAGCACAATTCCACTTTCTTGCAGTTTTTACAGCTGTGGCCAGACTTTCAGAGGGTTTTAGACCTTCACCTGAATACTCCTTATATAAAGTCATATTTAATAAACAGTGCATTGTTTTACGAGACTTGCGGAGTAGGTGTGAAGACCACATAATTTGACCCACAAATGTCTGCGGTTGCATTCGGCTGACCTGGCACTCGAGAGCATCTTGCTACACTGCTGTGTATTTCAACAGGTTGCCATGGCAACTGCGTCTGCCACCCTCGGCCTGCTCTTCCTCTGACGCTGTGTGATATAACATCAGGAGCTTTCTGTTCTTCGTGTCTGTGTGAGACCTGCTGCTGTCCTGGGCCAGCGATCCTGAGACGCCTTAACAAGACAGAGGTGGAAGGGTTAGGTAAGTTCATGCTCAAGTTAGATGAACCTACGGAGTGCCCTTCCCAGCTGAAATCATTCCTGGACACGCTCACTAAATCTGCTCTTCTGATCACTATACTGTTACGGAATTTAAAGACGTTTTTCTGGTGTTATCACATGATCATTAGTAATCTCAACGGATGTTCCTGCTGACAGAGCGCTTGTCTCCTGTTCTCTGTCTGTTTCTCTTGTTCAGCTTTTATTCAACTTCACATGATTGCTGATATAGTAATAGTGCTTCAAATCAAATGCCAAGTTCACAATATGGACGTTCCATTCCACTCCACAGATTTGGAAACTGCTGTTTAAAAGACATGCACTGCACAGAAAGAGAAACGAAAAATACATTTAAAAGAAAAAGGGAAAAAAAGAAGGGCTAAAT
This sequence comes from Enteromius viviparus, assembly GCA_032353835.1. Lineage (NCBI taxonomy): Eukaryota > Metazoa > Chordata > Actinopteri > Cypriniformes > Cyprinidae > Enteromius > Enteromius viviparus. The sequence goes on along the minus strand of JAUCNO010000236.1, from coordinate 19,116,371 downwards.
CTAGGGCTGGGCGGTATACCTTTTCATACCGAATACCGGTGTTTTTTTTTTTTTTTTATGATGATATTCATTTTTCATATGAGTGTATGCGTACAAAGCGTCGGGAACACAAAGCGGCGGAACGTCCCGCCGACAAGCTGTATGCGTCTGCATTAGAGCGGTGGAAGCATGGCCAGTGTGTGTGTTGAGCGGTTAACAGCATGGACGAAGAAAATAGGTGCGTTCGAGATGCACTACACTAGCCTGCCACCAGCTGGCGAGAGCTGCCCGTTGCAGTCGGGGGAGGAGTAAAGAGCGGCCGCACATGGTGATCGAGAGGCGGCTGCAGCGCCGATCAAATTCAGACAAATGATCTTACCAGAATGCATTTTGTAAGAGGGCAGCCGATTTCTTGCGGCGCCGCAGAAAAAAAAGAGGAGCCTCGTCGGTTGTGTGGAAATACTTCGGCTTTAAAAAAATCGGACGTTGATCAAACAACCATCATGTGTAAATGTTGTCATCTAGTCATGCATAGAAAAAAAAATACCATCAAACACTGTGACATCGATATAATTTTGAAAAATACTGTGATATACATTTCCGGTCATACCGCCCAGCTCTAGCCGCCGTCATCGGTCATATTTGAAGGGAAGCCAACTGCATCCTGACTTGCACCACTGTCTTCAGCGGCTGTTTTTATGCAGTATTCGTCTTTGTTCACATACGATTTGATTAGCTACTCGTGGTGGACTGTCATGATTTGACACCGCAGACATCTGTGCATGCTCTGCACCGCACCACTGAGACTGACCCTGCACCAGCAGTGCTGAGCTGATGGACCCATATCTTGTAAGCTGTCACCCTGCACTGTATGCGTGATCGCCAAATCAACAGGCACTCGTTCAAAAGGGTTTCAGTTACATGCATGTTGATAGGGGCTCCCAGATGCCTGATGATTCTATCCATTATCAGCAGGTTTGTGGGCGTGGCCAGGAGTGGTTTATTAAACTGCTGTCACTTTAAGACCTAACGCTCAGATTCAATATAGTGACACACATCTGATATCAGTCATATCTGGCAGTGTTTCCATGAATACTGTAGAACGGACGGTTTTATGTTTCAGCTGTGTTTTCAGTCCTCTCTCTCTCTGTCTCTCTGTCTCTCTGTCTCTCTGTCTCTCTCTGTCTCTGTCTCTCTGTCTCTCTGTCTCTCTGTCTCTCTCTCTCTGTCTCTCTCTCTCTCTCTCTCTCTCTCTCTCTCTCTCGCTCTCTCTCGCTC
>JAUCNO010000236.1:19103408-19115014 GCA_032353835.1 Enteromius viviparus | reverse complement strand
AGAGCTGCAGACACATACCTGACGTATGTAGCGTAGGTGAGATGAACTGGTAATAGGAGGCAGTGGGCCAAACCACTGTGAGGAAGGAGAGGAGGGGCTCAACTATGCATTTTTTGTGTTCGAATTTCTGTTTACACAATTATTTTTTAGGTATACATACATACATTTTCACAATAGATTTTTTTATGATTTGGTGGGTGGGGGTTGGGGAAACACAACCCTCGGATCGAAACATGTCCCCCCTGTCCCCCCTTGGGATTTACGCCCATGACCATAGGCAAGACCTAAGACACCAGAGACAAAATTGTGGACCTCCACAAGGCTGGAAAAGGATATGGGGCAACAGCCAAGCAGGTGGTTGAAAGTAGATCAACTGTTGGAGCAATTGCTATATGTTTATGGAAGAGCCTAAAAGACGACTGTCAGTCTTCCTCTGACTGGGGCTCCATGCAAGATCTCACCTCGTGGAGTATCATTGATGATAAGAAAGATGAGGAATCAGCCCAGAATTACACAGGAGGAGCTGGTCAATGACATGAAGAGAGCTGGTACCACAGTTTCATGGTTTCAAATCATGCATTGCACGGAAGGTTCCCGAGCTTAAGTCAGCCCATGTCCAAGCCCGTCTGAAGTTTGCCATGGAGCATCTGGATGATCCAGAATGAGAAATTCATGTGGTCTGATGAGAACTAAATAGAATTTTTTGGTCTACACTTCACTCGGCGTGTTTGGAGTTGCGTCTCAAGAACACCATCCCTACTGTGAAGCATCATGCTTTGGGGGTGCTTTTCTGCGAGGGGGACAGGACAACTGCACCATATGAAGGAGAGGATGAAAGGGGCCATGTATGGTGAGATTTTGAGCAACAACCTCCTTCCCTTAGTCAGAGAATTGAAGAAGGTTGTGGCTGGGTCTTCCAACATGACAATGACCCGAAGCACACAGCCAGGAGAGAGTGGCTCCGTAAGAAGCATACCAATGTTCTGGAGTGGCCTAGCCAGAAAATCTATTAAGGGCCAAAATCCATCCTGCAGAGTGTGCAAACCTGGTCAAGAACTACAGAAACCCTTTGACCTCTGTAATTGCAAACAAAGGCTTCTGTACCAGATATGAACACTGATTTTCTCAGATGTTTTAATACTTATGTGCAGCAGTGCAATACAAATAAATGATTTAAAAATCATACAATGTGACTTCATGATTTTTTTTTCTAATGCTGTCTCTCACAGAAGGACTACACCTACAATGTGAATTTCACACCCCTCTGTGATTTCTAAGTGGGAGAACTTGCAAAATCTTCCCAAACTCTCTCATCACCTTCAATTGATAACAACTAAACAACAACCAAAACAACAATTCCACCTCAAAATTTTATTTTGAGGTGGAATACACATGCTGCTGCTTTGGGCTGGTCGACAAAAACAGTAAACGTGTTTTGATATCATCTCAGAGACCTAAATCAAAACAATCTGTCTGTAATCAAACTCCGATGCAATTCTATTATGCAACCTTATTAGATCACGGCAGCAATCACATCAGTAGCTTGCAAGGAGCTACAGTACAAACACTCAGATTTATCTCACACTGGACGGATTTCAAACAAGAAAAAATATTCTCAACAAATGAAAACTCCAAAACACAGTTTAACAATCCAAGAAACAAAAAGTGAACACCAAAGATGACCTCAGCCTTAACACACACACACGGTTTCCTCGCTTCTAAAAATACTATTCAGTCCTCTTTTTTAGCCTCCTGAGACTGACACGAAGGAAGAGAGTCTCTTCCCAAATTATCATTCTTATCAGAGCCGGTCTGGATTACTGATGACTCTCTCACCGAGCTCCGACACGCACACAACAAAAGACTGGAATGAGAAAGAGATGGGGAAAAAAGAGAACATTATTCGTACCCGCTGATGATGTGGAAATGTGTTAAAGCCTTAAAGCCAGCTTAGTCTCTGAGAGACTGTCATATGCTCCTTCACTCAGAGGAAAATCACTATAGAAGTCCCATCTATAGCTGACACAATGTTAATCCTGGACAAAGGTGTCCTGACATCAACAAAACCCAGGAGTAAGAAATTCTGTACAAGTACAAATCACATCACAGAGCAGCATGCACGACGTATCAAACCAAACCAAAAGGTTGTAGGTGCAGAACCCACAACAAAATGTACATGAATTCTACTGTGTCCTGTATTAAGTACTTCAAATCACTTTCAAAGAGCCAGTTAACTGTCAAGCCTTCGAACAGTGGCATGCCCTACAGAAGAATTGTTGGATAAAGCCATTACTTCGGTTTTCTATACGCACAAAAATAATTCTCTGAGCTTCATCAAATTAAGGCTGGATACTATTTTAACAATGTCTTCACTACTTTTATGGTCCTTAAACGTAGTAGTTGCACTGCTGTCTATGCAGTATGCAGGAGCAGAAAACTTTTTGATCTCATCAAAAATATCTTAATTTGTGTCCCGAAGATGAATGAATGTCTTACTGGTTTGGAATGACATACAGGAGTGATCAATGACAAAGTTTGAATTTTTGGTGAACTATCACTTTAAGTAAATGTTGACCAAATATTCTCAACAAAGAATTTGGTCAGAAAAGCCAAAATTTTGATGAATGCCCATTTACACCAAGGACAGTAACTATAAAGATAACGATAAAGAAATTAGCATCCACACCAGCAAAACAATATTGTCTGTTTATTTCAAGTGCACACTTGTCCGCCGCTTTAAAATCTCAAACTTGTGATTGGATGGATTCTGATAGGCTGTCATCAGCTGGGAAAAAAATTGTTTTGAAAGTGATTTCAACAATATTGTTTCTCTGTGCCTTTATCGTTATATTTATGGTGTGGACTCTGCTATTCTTTAATATTGAGAATGTTTTATTTAGAATTATATCTTTATCTTTATCATTATCATTAGTTATTATGCTTGGTGTGAACTGGCCTTCTACGGATTAAACCTTTCTTTGCCATTCTGGTAAATTAAGTTTGACCAATTTAGGTTCAACCTAAATTGTGACCTAAGCATCCAGCTACACTTTGGGGTTACTGCCGCTGTGTTCACTTAGAAAAAGTGTCCAGTTTTATTTGAAGCAGTGCGCTGGTGTGTGGTCATTAGTTCCAAAAGACTAATTAGCTCAGGGTTCTCTGTGTGTATAACCTTGTGTGTTGGTCCCTAGGGTTTGAGTTTATTTTAAACATCTCCCCCTTAAGATAATTAAGTCCTCCGCTACTGACATTAAACAATACCTTCATCACTTTTAAAGGGCAAGACTTATTTCTCCTCCCAACTACTGCATTTCATACAACTATATCTCTTTCTGCTTTCTCCATTCCTCCCACCACTCGTCCTACTGACTGTGTCTCTCTTCCTCTCCTCCCTCTGCTCAGCCCACTAGCAAAGCAAGACATCAATCTTGTGCTGTCAGAGAGTGTGTCAGGCTTTGACCCAGCTGGAGTGGAGCAGGAAAAGGCCTTGCTAATATTGAGTTAGCTCATGCAGCATGCGCTGCCACTACACGCACACACACATACACACACACACTCTCCCGAGTCCTCAAAACTCATTTTGAATTGTCACTGTCTGACAGTTACACATATAGCCAACAAAACTAATATTGAATGTGTTCATGCAGGACATTACAGCACAAGGACACACACATATTCTACATATAATCTATAAAGCAAGTAAATATTTTAACCCTGTAATAATAATATAGCCTTTCTCCCTTCAAAAGACAAAAAAAAAAATCACACTATTTCAAAGTATTGCAACATTTTACCTCAATATTTTTATTAATTTAGTTAAATTGTTCATGTTTTAGGAAAAATAAGCTTAATATTTTTTGAGGGGGGAAAGGAGATTTATGAAGGTTAATACATACTGACACTAGATTATATCTGTTTGATCAAAGTCTGAACTAGCAACAAATATAGAATTTAGAAAGTAGTAAATAAAATATCAATATATAAATCACCTTAATTTCTACACACTAAATATAAATAACCATAATATACTTGTGTTTTTATTATTGTAAATAATTGATACCTTACTATGTACACTAAAAACTATATATAATATAGTTATATAATACTTCAACATCGCATTATATTCAATTTGAGGGAAAAATAATGTCAAAATATAGTTTTTAATTAAAAACTATAGATGGATTGCTATTTGATTTATGGTGAAACCCATAATTTTTTGGCTTTATTTTTTTATAATGTAATATTTTTCCAAGTAGTCGACTATTATCAATATTATTTTGATGTACTAATGATTCATGTAAAACACGACTAAGGACATGCTTTTAAAGCAATTTAGGCTTGATTATTACTGTGATGACTATTAAAAAAAATCAATCATATCTCTGAAATTTAACTGCCTTCTAGATATCTAAATTAGTCCATCCTTCCCTCTCCCTTTCTCTCTGTTTAGAAGTGCTCACCTTTCCCAGCTGTCCAATCAAAGGGCCTTGCTGCTGGGGGGCCCGGCTTCTGTCTAAACACCCGCTGTCGCAGAGCCGACCCTGCAACCTTTGGCATCATTTTGACAGACAGCCAGGTGACTGGTTTTAATATTAATATGTCCCCCATGCTGAGAGGAGATTCTATTTGTGTTCGGCTAAGGGAGAGCAGACGCTTTTTAAAAGTCAGGCAGCAGCCCTCAGTCCTTCACTGTCTCCTCAGGATGAACCGAACAAACATAAGCGAGTGTGAAAAAGAACTAAAGAAAAGTGTGCTCTTCACAGCTGTCAACTTATCATTCTCTCTTCCTTCACCTTACAGCATCTCATCCTGGTCCTGCCCTACTTCATTCTGTCTCTCCACCCCGTCATTCCTCCTTTTTCCTCCTCGCTATTATTTAAATTCTCTGTTCTCTCGCTTTTTCCGATACCTCTCTCCCGAGTGCTGGACAGGTGTCAGGCCGTTCACACACCCAGCACAAAAAGAGTCCTACTGCACACTCACGCTCAACTGCAAAGGTCACGGTAAAGTGCAAATAAAATACCAATCCTGCATTATTCAAAGGACACCTTAGTGCTGATAGAAAAAGAGATGAGGATTTAAAGGGAAACAAATCTATGGTCTTAGCCTTATTAACTGTGAACGCTGTCTCCCTCAGAACTCCAAAAGAGCTGTGGGACACCTTGATACAAAAGTCAAAACTCTAGAATTCACCTCGACTTCTGAATGGCAGCATCTCACAAACAGGTCAGCTGCCTACCTAGACAGCATAAAGGGCATCTTTATAGTGCTTGCATGCACTCATCAGAACGCATTTATTCAAAATTTGTTTCTCAAAAGTTTTTTAAAGGAATAATAATAATAATAATAATAATAATAATAATAATAATAATAATAATAATAATTCCTTATGGGTTACAAGAAGAGCTAACCACTTTGTTTACTTCACCAGCCTCACGGCAGCCACAGAAGCAGACATTTTTAGATAGTAAATAACTGTTCTGCTGACAGTTATACAGTATTATAACACACTGGGTGATGGTTTAGTCTACAGCTGCAGCAGAGCACACATTAAACCTTCTCATTACACTGACAGCTTTAAGCCTGTTTGTTAGACATATAGCTAATATTAGTGTACTTGTACAAGATGTATTCTATAGGTCTTTAAACTTGCTTGCACAGCAAGAATGGATTGTCTTGGATTAAACCGGATAAATAAAGACTGGCTCTAGAACGGATCCAATGCACTGTTATGAAATGATTTCTAACCCAGTAGCTGAGTAGAGCTCATCAGCTGAACCTGTGTATAGGACGGCATTGGTACAGCCTCAGAGAAGTACTGACAGGTACTTTACGCTCCTCTTCAACATTCACTGACATTTCTGTTCTGCTTTGCTGAGGATGCACTGAAGTTCTCTAAAAGGATCAAAACATTTGAAATGTTCTTCTTATAAGTGTTTATCTAGACCGTCATCTTACCTCATGTTCTTCAGCCTCGATCAGCAGTTTGGCTGTTGTTATTCTGGATTCATAAGGCGGGATGTTGTTCTAAAACAAAAAAAAAAAACACAGTAAATATTAAGTAAAAGGTAATTAGTTAAGGATCATAAAAAAGGCTTGATGATGTGATTTGAAAATGATGAAAACTCATAATTATGGAATAAAAGGCTACTCTTTAACAGCTAACTTACAAAAAATATTTAGAAAATAAATACACTATTCAAAATATTTTAAACCATTTAAACTATTTGTTTTATTGTATGATTCTCATGCTTACTTGTTTTCTCAAAATATTTATAATATATATTTTAATATATTCCTGCATTGGCAAAGCTGATTTTTTAAGGAGCCATTACTCCATTCCTCAATGTCACATGATCCTTCAGAAATCATTACAATATGCTGCTTTTGTTTTCTTACTGAAAACTTGCTTAGTTTGTAATCAATTAGTATTTATTTGAAATATAATTATTTTGTTTGTCCCCATGTAAAAGTCTTTACTGTCACTTTTGATTTATTTGATGTGTCCTTGCCGAGTAAAATAAATCGTTTATTTTCTTTTAATGGAAATTGTTTATTACTGAATATTGTTTGTACTGCTTCTACTGGAAAATGTCTATGAACAAAATTATAAAACCGACAAATAGTTTAAAAGATCTGCACTCTTTGGACCTCAAACACACATAGCATTTGAGCAGAATAATTAAAGTTGATGTTAAAGGTATTGTGAATAGTAATTGACAGTATACCACAAACGCTTTTAAAAAACCTTTCATAAATCTCATGTTTACTCACAACATTGCTTAAATTTGGTAGGTCATTTTCTTCATGATATTACTGCAAATAATGCACGTGTTTAATAACTTTTTAGGATAGAAAATCCAAATAGATTATTGTCTACTAGCAAGAAAAGGGAAAACATATTCAGATTTACATTTGACTTATGGTTTCATTTATTAAATGAAAAAAAACAAATTATTTTTCAATAATAAACACTAACTACTTATTTACTTATACCATAAAGCTCACTTCATTTCATGTGTTAATTGTAGCCTGTCTGTGATGTTGCACTGTATACAAATACAATCTACCATCTCTTTAACGAATAAAGAGATTACTGGTTTTTGTAAAGAGTTGATAAGAGCTCTGAAACCAGATTACATCATGCTTTAAACATGCACATACTCTCCTACCTGCCAAGATTTTCCAAATGTCACAATGCTGCATCTACATATGACAAATTTATGTCTAGTGCCAAAAGTTCCCTAAAAAATTTAACCAGCAGGAAAGTAAACAACTTTTATAAATTCCTACAACGAGTCAGTTCAGGTGAGGCTTGTTTTTCTGTTTCTTTAGCCGAGTAGAGCTCTCCTTGACAGAGGAACAGCAAAAATTCATTTAAGTACACGGAAACTAAAATATGTTTTTTTAAATAAGCATAAAACTTTGTAGCATTAAGCAAAAAACTGTGTTTTTAATAATCGCAAGACTGTCAGCTGCGAAGCATGGTCACTTGATGAGGGATCTGTCTGTGTGTGTGTGTGTGTGTGTGTGTAGTAGACTGCCATATCCTTGGCCTGGCAACGAGAGAAATATAAAAACATAAAATAAGCTAGTTTGTTTCCTTTCTTCCCTTATCTTCCCCAGAATAAAAACTTTTTAAGAGCAGTACTATTTTCTTCCATTCCATCAGAAAGAGGTCAAAGGAGAGGTCAAGATGAATGCTATCTTTATCTCTCCAGTGCCTTTGGAACACAAACACCTGTGCGCACACCTTATTCTGGTCTTCTTCCTCCTCCATGTCATGCTCTGTGCTCGCCAGTGACTCTTCCTCTTTCTGTAGGCTTGGTAACCATGACGACACGCTCTTCTTCAGGTACTCACGCCCCTCCTGCATAAAAACACAACAACAAGTTGAAAAGCTGAAAGAGCCTCTAGGTATGCAGATTGTAAAAATATGCCCCTTTCTGAAAAAGGTATATGTTGAGAGGAAGTAGGATATGGGGAATTAGGAAGCAGAATAGGATGACGAGTAGTAGGACAGGAACAGGAAGCTCCACAGAAAGAAGGGAAGTTGTATAAGATGAGAGGAAGTGGGAGAAATTAGGGTAACCGGTAGTGGTGCGAGATGAAAGGAAGTAGTAAAATATAAAATAAAGTAGAATATGTTGAGGATAGGAAAATAGGAAGTAGGTTAGGGAGAGAGAAAGTAATACAGTATAAAAGGAAGTAGCATACAGCATGATGCAAAGAAGCAAAAATTAGCAAAGCCATTAAAAAGTGGCATGGAATGAGAGGAAGTAAGATGGGTAATAAGACAGGATGAGAGAAAACGTAACAGAAAAAATAGAAAAGGATATTGGAAACTAGAATGAGGACTAAAATGACAGGAAGTAGAACAGGAAGTTCTATAAGATGAGGGGAAGTGCTGTAGGATGAGAGTTGATGGTAGTAAAGGATTAGAGGATGTAGGTAAGAAACAAACTGCAAGGGTAATAAAAAGGAAGTAAAGAATGAGAGAGGGTTACAGAAAGTAGCATGAGGAGGTAAAATACAGAATAGGATGAAAAGAAGTAGGTCAGGGTGAGAGAAAATGAGATGAGGAAGTGATAAAGTATGACAGGAAGTGGTACTATATATGATGCAAAGAAGTACTGTAGAAAACAGTATGAGAAATAAGACTGAGAGGAAGAAGCGAAGCATGAAAGAAAACAGAAAAAAAGTAGGATAACAGGTAGCAGTACAAGAAAGAAAGTAGGATATGAGGAGTGGAAGTAGTAAAGGAGAAGAGAAAATACATTGAGAGTGTATAGGACAAAGAAAGTAAGTCAGAGTGAGAGACAGTGATATAAGATGAGTGAAGATGTTCCTTAGGACAGGACAGGAAGTTTTATGTATAGTTTAAAAATAAGTAGGAAGTGAATAATATGTGGTTTGAACCTTTCTGTTTTTCTGCAGCAGAACTCATCATAGTTGGGTTAGCTTAAAAAGCCGTGAATGAAAGAATACCACAAATATATTTTTTGCATTCTCATTTTATCACTTCAAATAAAAGAAAAAAGATTGCTGGAGACTGCAGTCAGAACAGAGAACAATGTAAAATTAACCACCCGTCCGTCCTATAGAAGCTGCATTAGAAACACCTTCGCATAAACTAGTTTTTTTGCAAATAGATGCAAAGGTAATATAATGCAAAGAATAGTTTTATAAATAAATTTAATTAATAAAAAAAAAGAAATATAGAAAACCTTTGAGGATTTACAATGCTGGTGAACGTCAACTGTGTTATCAATCTTGTAAAAAGGGGTCCTTAGGATGAGAGGAAGTAGCAAAAAGCATGAACAAGATGGAGCAACAAAATAAGAGAAATTGGTAAAGTGAAAGAGGGAACAATACATGAGATGAAAAGAAGAAAAGTATGAAGTGAAGGATCGTCTGGTGTAAAATACATTGAGAAGAAGTAACTATGAAGTTGGAATATACATTGTGAAGTAGGAAATTGTATGGACAAAAAGCAGTGGTTTAGGATGAAAGAAAATGGTACCGAATGAGAGGAAATAGTAAACCATGAGAGGAACATAGAAAATAGCAGGAATAAGATGTACAGGATCAGAGAAACTGGTAAATGACAAGAGGGAGAAACACTGGATGAGAGGCAGTGACAGGATGAGATGAAAAGCACAAGCCTGAAATAGGGTTGAGGTTAGAGGACACAAAGAGACTCAAGTTTATGATTGTTGAGTCAAGTTTTGCTGTCAGCTCTCTGAAGGGAAATTGGAAGTGTCTACTAAATTGAAAATATCCACAAATGTTACAAGAGCTTTAAGCTGCAGACTGTAGCTCAACTCTGATGTGCTGGTCTTATGTCTGTTTGCCCCCTAGTGATTCAAAGAGGAACTGCAGCAAAACGGGTTTGTTCGCACTAGTAGTAAACCGTCCCACATTGAGTCATAAGCTTGTTTTATTAATGGCTTGTAATTCATTAACCGTGACCTAACTCTCTCATCTGCCTTCGCTGCCTATCCCTCATACAAAAACAAGTGTACATGCCCAAAACCTGTCTTTCTTAGTCACTCGTTCTCTCACACAATTTCTATCCGTTTCTCCACAGAAATACATGAGTCAGCTTTCTCAGCTGTTCTCCACCTACACTAATTATGACTGCATAATGACCCACCGCTCAGAACGCTGCAGTGAACCAGTGAGAGAACTCTAGATAATTCACTCCGCGGTTGTCCTATCGTACCTCAGTTTTCTCGATGCTGAACAGGTAGCTGGCCATCAACTGGAGTGCTTCAGGGTTGTGCTCGTCGTACTGTAAAGCTTTGTCGATGGCCTCTTTGCAACGGTCAGCAGCACCATCCTCCATGCTGTCAAACAATAAAAAAAGAATGGTTTAAAACACATAAAAGACAGTCAGTGATAATAAACTCAAAACTGGGAATTATGATCATTATTTCAATAAAAAGACAAGATGTTGGACAGTAAGAGAACATGATAACAGGTAATGATATGAAGAAAGAGATATAAAATGAGAAGATAAAAGGAAGTAAAGGTAGGATGAGAAGTCATCATACAGGTTTAGAGCATGTTGGATGTGATAAGAGAAAGCAAGGATAATATGAGAGATAATAGGAAGCAGTATATAATAAGTAGGAGGATGAGATGAGACAATAGAAAGCACAGAAACTTCATAATTTTTGTCACCAATGTCAATGACAAAATAAAAAAAATAAAAAAAAAACTCAAGCTCAAACAGGTAAAAAGTCATTGATTAAATAATAAGAAACTTATTACAAGCAATAGGACAAAAAGTGCAGTAGAAATGCTATAAAGTAGTCAAATATACTCTCACTGTGTAAATGAAACATATATTTCTTCTCATTAAAGTTTATTAAAGCTTCTTATTGCAGTATACCTTGGCTGAGATTACAAACAAGCCAAACCATTACCAAAACGTGACACGTAAACCCTGCTGATCCCTGATTGGTTGGAGAGAAATCACCACTACCTGCGTCATTTAACAAGCGACACAAAACACCCGACCTGCTAGATTTAAATATCCTGTCACACATTTTCTTTCTCAGCTGTTTGCGTTCCCTTAAGACCTAAATTACTGTGTACTTGCAAAGATGGCCATTTAACTGCTCAAGGCCTATAAAGTGACAGAAATAACTTTTTTTTTTAAGTTTGATTAGCACTGTGTCCACTATATTGCCCACCCCAAAATGGAAATAAGTGGTAAAGGTTGTGAGTAAGATTCGTGTGCATTTCATCGTAAAGTAAGTTTGAACTTTCTACATATAGAATAAATATTTAGACCCACTTGTAAATGTCATTCAGTGTAAAAAAAATAAATAAATTACATTGTAGCAGTTTAAAGCTAATCAACTGCAAATTTAAATTAGAGATGCACCGATTGACCGGCTAGAGATCGGAATCGGCCGATTTTTTGTATGACAGTTGGTCAGGCTCACATCTTCACCGATTTTGACTCTCCGACAGGTTTTGAGAAATCGCCGACAAATTACCAAAAGCACAGGCAAATCAGTGCTCGTTCACGCGAGTGACTGTCACACAGTGTAAACTATCAAAGACGCGATCTGAGAGAATCACCGACGTGTCCC
>JAUCNO010000236.1:19091337-19103314 GCA_032353835.1 Enteromius viviparus | reverse complement strand
GCGGACGAATCGATGCATTGAATCGTCGGCTGCATAATCGATGCATCGATACAAATCGATTAATATTTACACCCCTATTAGGTACCACTAGGTTTTACTCATTTGTCAGCAACAAATTGTTTAATCATTTAAAATATAATAAATTTATGTAATTACTAATTCTTTTAAATATTTTAAGTACATGTCAGACTTAGTCCGTTGTTTCATTTTTACATACATATATCTGTTACACTGAATGATTATGGAACATTATTTCACCCATATTTTAAATAACAATTTTTAAAAGTTACCTGAAACGTTAAACTTGACACTTTCCTCGCATTTAATATGCTTTATAATTTAATCTGAAAACCAAAATAGGGCATCAAATATGTTTTAGAATGAAACACATTTTAGGAACTATATCCATGTAACACACACGCCGTGTTTTGCTCTGTATGGGTACAATTTCTACACCCAAAAAAATTACAAGTTTGACCAATCTTTGAACTAAACAAGAGTTTCCACAGCACCCAGGGGCGTCAACACTAGTGAAGAAAACGTTATTTGTTAGCACACACACATTCTTTCCTGCTCTTGATTTTTCAGTTATCGCCTGCAGCAAACATCTACCACAACAACAACCCCGATACACACGTACAACCATACAGTACATCAAGAGGAAAGGCAGAGACGTACTGTACTTTGCTAGAGGCTGCTGCTGTACCTTCATAATGCACACCGATGTGTGAAAATGGTCTGATGCTTACTTTGTCAATAATCCTGACCTTTCCCTCATCCTTTGAATTTCAATATCTGGGTTTGAATGAAGTCACGTCGTGCCAAGATCCTCAGCAATCAACACTCAACAATCAACGCATCTCCAATCCAAATCTACTTTTTATCTCTCTCCTACCATACCATTACCTTAATCCTGAATTCCCAACCCTCTCCCTTTTTCTATCCCTCTATCAACCAGTCTGTGATTAGATCTTTTCTGCAGGCCTCAGAGCAGATGGGCTCCAGTCTGCAGCGTCCCAGGTGTGTATGCGCGTGTGTGTATGTGTGTGTCACATATCTCATCAGGTACAGAAAGCCAAAAAGGTTGAGAAATGAAAAGAGGGAGAAAGGCCAGAGCAAACAAAGATGGGCAGAAGTTGAACAGGAGCCAGCATATATCTATGTGAAAAAAGACAGATATTTACCACAGATCTGTGAAGAAGATCTCAGCGATGGAACAGAAGGCCACAGACACATCCTTCTTTGTGACAGCACAGACAGATGGAAATGCAGCCGCTCCGAACGCACTAGCCTATCAGGGCACAGAACACATGTGACAATGAATAACAATAATTATTATTATTATTCTCCCTGTCATTGTTGACTTACCTTATGTCATTCCAAACCTGCCTAATATTATTTTTTAAGTGGAATTAAAAATTCCAAAAATTGGCATAGACATCATGTGCTATATTCCAACATGATAGCTGTGAGTAATGAACAGACTAAATGTAAGTCATTATTCACTGCTCCATCAAGACTCTCAAAATAAATATGCCACCTGTTCTTAAGGCTTCAGGGGACTTTGATCTTTTATTTATTTTATGCTTCTTTAACCGTTCATAGCACAAAACATTTTATTTTTAATTATATTTATTAATTATCAACAACATGTAATATTTTATAAATCTAATAATATTGTTTTTTACTATTTAATTCATTTATTAAAATATTATTTTGAACACAAATACAGCTAATTGTCAGCAGACAGGGATTTTCCAGGAACTTCAGGGTTGCAGAATGGCTTTATAAAGAATTATTTAAATGAATATATTGTTATAACAGTATCATCATAACATATTAAAATAATCTTACTAAATTTAAAGCATGCACAAAATATGTATATAATTTTTTTAAATGTTGTTTGTGGTTGATTATTATGATTATTATGTTAGCATTTCTAGTAATAAATGAAAACAATTAAAATGGAAGAGAAAAAAAAGCTAAAAAATAAAATCTGTTAATCCTTTGAATACTGTGTAATTAAATACAACGGTATTTCTTCAAGACAAAAGATTTGAGGACTTTTGCGCCATAGGACTTAATTTTCTGCTTATGTTTTATTGCCCTCTAGTGCAGAAAGATTCAACTGCATATTTAGCACTAAAGAATCCCTGCAGCTGACTCCTAGATAATACAACTATCCCTCACGACAAGTCATTCAAACAACGGAGCATGTATATTTTATCCTGATACAACAATTAGAATTCATAGCATCTGAATTCAATACAGTAATGTATGCAAGGCCTGTGAGGTCATTGTAATTGATTACAGTTTGCTTTAATGTAAAACGATGTCTGTGACCAGCTGGTTTTTAATAACTCTCTACCTACAGAAAAAACAGAAACTATATCTGTCCTTCTGTTTTTTTTCCATTTACCTGCTCTATGTAGTGCACACTTTCAGACCAGCTCAGCATAACTAAATGCCTCCTGCCATTATGTCAGTGCTATTTCTGTGCCTTCCAGAAAGCATTACTCTGATTCAGCAGCTAACTTAGTAATCAATGCAAAGAAAGTGCTGTCCACTGGGAAAATGCACCACAATGACGGAATGCATCCATTATTCATTACCCAAAGCTCCCAGGGTTCTAAACAAAATGATAATTCTGTTGCCTCTTAGGGAGTGAGATTCTGTTTACATCTGGTCTCATATAGCATTTCTCATTTTCAGGGTTTTGAGGAACTTTAAAACATATACAGTCACACTATATTTTACTGTGTTAACTGTTGCATACTATGTTGTGGTTTGTTCGAGCTATAACTTGCTGACTCATCTTGTATCGTTTATATTTATTAAACTAGAACTGTATGTACAACTTCAGACCAGCACTTGAAGTTCAATCTCAGCTCTTCACTTGTAGTATTAGCTATCTGCTCAATTGTACTTCTGTTATTATGTTTATTGTCATAACCAAAGGGTAAAAAAAACTAAAAACTAAACTTTCTATGACAGAATAATTTTAGACTTAAATTTAAACTTATCTAATTTCAAAGGGTTTTAAATTTGTTTTTGAATCCATCACACAAAACTAACGTCACTAAAAAAGCCCTTGTACGTATGAATGGAAACCTTGTTTTATTAACTTATTTACCTTCATATAAACTTGGATTTAACTTCATTATGTGAAGTAAGTTCCTAATGAGAAAGCATCTTCCAATAACATGTATACCACCATTAAAAAAATTGGGTTTGGTAAGATTTGTATGTTGATCAAAGACGTTTTTTTTTTTTTTTTTTTTTTTATTCCTGTGATGGCAAAAGATGTTTTTTTGTTGTTGTTTGTTTGTTTTTACATTAGTGCTTTATTTTCCAGTCCTATTCTCCATCTCTATGTAATTATTACTCTAAGTAATTAACTAGGTACTAACCCTGAACCTACCACAAAATCTAAGCCTACCTCATGTAGTTACCTTATATTACTAGTACGTTCTTGAGAATAAGGGTCATTCCTGGTCCCCAGTAACATTTTGGCTTCCTAATTTTAGGAAAATAATTACGTCATACGTCAGATTTATTTTGTTTTTTGATCGGAGCAAACATTCTCCATAGCATAGCCTAACAGTGTGGAATTTTAAGAGTGGGACAAGCAGTCCCAATATTTGAAAACATAAAAAAGATAGGAGTGAGAGGTGACATTTACCTCCATTAGTACAGTTAAAATCCAGTGGGAAAAAATAAACCATATAATTTCTTGAAAATTATCTTATGGAATTGTAGTCTATTTTGGAAGGTGAGGATGTATATCCAAACAGGATGGAAAATGAGATTAGGGACATTTTGTACAATTAAGAAAATTGTACAAAAATAGATACTTTCACATGATTTAAATGTATGAGTAGATATGTAAGTTCAGCCCAATGCATAACATACAGTAATGTGAAATATATATATATTTTTTTATCATTTGTGGTTTATATTTCTAGTGGAAGTTGATTACTTTGCACTGAGGACATGATAACTTTGAAAGAATATATCAATTACAAAATATGATTTTTAATGTCTATTATCTGTGTAATGTCAATGATAAATTAGACCTAATATATATCATTTCAGTAATTTCTTATAAACGTGTGACTATTTTAGAGAAAATATGAGTATGTAAATCATACACACAGAAAAGTCACTGTTTAACAGGAATGACCAATGAACACTTTTTAAGTACACTGTAAATGCGTGTACACAACACATACAAAAAAAACTGTTAAAAACCATGATGCATATTTTAAAAATTCTTTAAAGTCTCAATTTAACGAATCCTTGCATAGTAAAAATTGTGTGAAAAATCCCGAATCCCAAACATTTGAATGGTAGTGTACACAAATGTGTAAATAAAATAATCAAGCAAATGACAAATCTCTTTAAAATCTTAGAACAGTGACTTGCCTCATTGACGTGTTTGTCCATGGCATTGAGCATGACCTCAGTTCCTTTACTGAAGTACTGCACAGCTTCTATGCCTGTGTGAATCTGCCCCAGGTACATGTACTTACTGTGGCCCTCCTCTGGACTGAGCTCCACAGCCTTCAGATATACGTACACCACTGTTAAGGACTGCAAAACTCAAATACAATCATACTCTCTTCAAGAAAGGAAAAAAACAAGACAAGAGGCTTCACAGGGATAGTACAGGATAACATATTCAAGTCATTTCTATAAACCGTACACTGCAGTAGTTCAGTACATGTCTAAAGGATATTCGTTTAGCTTTCTCTACATCTCCCAGCTCAGCACAGATGTTCCCCATCATGTCCAGGAGGGTCAGGTTACTGGGTTCAATATCCAACGCTCGCTGACAGTACAGCCTGGCCATGTCAAAGTCAAAGTTGTCTATACACTCCTCAGTCTAAGAAAAGAGAGATACAGTAGCACAGTCTGAAACCAAGCACTAATATTTTTTTATGTTCAAGATGGTACTATAGGAAACATATTGCCTTTTCAACTAGTTGATCTATCGTGTATTTTTCAGCTGTTTTCTTCTTGGCTCTTTCCTGCATCTTAGCTTTCATTCTCTCCTGTGGTGACATCAAGGCACCTGAACATCAAGAAGAGATTTTCACAAACCACTCACACAAGTAAACATTCCTGTACAGGTTCAGTCGCAAATTCTGAATGTGAATAAGTCTAGGTTAAGTACAATTACGACAAGTTTGACAAGTCTACATAGTATTCATCAGATCACATGTATATTAACTGTCATGTTTACAATAAACCGTTACCGTCAAAGCAAACACTGGTGACTGCTAGAGTGAAGTCTATAGCAAGAAATATGTTTAATTAACATGGCACTTTTAAAAACGTGTTTTAAAGTCATTATTTACGTTAAATAAAAGCAATACGACAAGATAGTTTAACACTGTAACGTTAGATTCCTAACACTGACATACCTTCAGTTGCTTTATTGTCTTTTCTTTTAGCTTTATTTTTCTTTTTAGCTTTTGCTTGTCCGCCCATTGTTGTTAGATAAAATCTGTGAATTTCTGTCACTGTTTATAAAGGGAAAACACTTTTCTAATAGAGGTGCGTTCACTTGCCAACGTGAAAGTACGCATGGGCTACAACGTGAATCAGACAGATTGACTTCCTGTTAAGTCACATCTTTCACAAAATAAAAGTCTCCGAGCATTTTTGTGTGTGTGTGTGCGTCCGTCGTTGAAAACGCAAAAACTGCTTTTCTTATTGCATTTCTCAGTGCAAGATATGTTGCTTGGATGCAACTTTGTGCAAACAATGAAAAGGAATAATTAAATACAGTTTATTTTATTCATTGAAATATTTGTAAAGAAAAAAGTGACTATTAATGCTTAAAGGTAAAAAAAAAAAACTAAAAAAGCAAAAGAAATGTTTAATCAATTACATAAGTTTATTCAGTAATTTCAACACTAATTTCAAAATTAGTAATTTATTTTCATTATTAACCATTTAATTTGCCAATTTATACATAGGCTATATCATGAGCTCACAGAATTGTCTTGTTACCCGATTGTACCTTGGTGCATGGTGCATTGCTCATTTATTTACAATGTTTAGGTGGTTATACATCCAGAAGAAAATTCATTGTTTTCTGACCATCTATTCACTGTACGCTTTGTTAGGTTACATTGTCGACAAGACATCACTATAGCCTCTTTGGGCGCGCCTGCTTCACAATTATTATTTTAAGAATTTATGTCTGCCTAATCTCTTTCTTATATAACATTGCTTAGCTAAGCTTTCTGTATATTCAAGCTCGGTCTCCGTATAGTAGGCGGGTACGACACTCGACTTTGCCGTATGATTGATGCGCGGAATAACCAATCAGACCTCTCCCTCGCTCGACGTCACCAGAACCTTCTCGATTTGAACCAATCTCTCACAAAGTCGAACTTGAGGTGGAGGCACGTAGTAAATAAACTGAATGGATCACAGAGCACTCTGCAGTTACCCCAGCGAGCGTCTTTCATTAAATTTCATTTTATTTTCTCTGGGTGTTGTCGAGCGGAGTTGACAGTCGTTAAATACTCTTAAAACGGGCTGTCGGAGGAACGAGCTAAACGTTTGTGTTGGACGTTTAATAACGCAACAAGCCACAGACTGTATGGTGAGTGAGTTACTTCTGTGAGGACATACCAGGCCTGTCCAGTAAAACAGACAGAACAGAAAATTAAGGAGCTGGATACAACATAAGACGTAAGATAACATTGGTTTCAGAAACAAAGCGAACCTGTATGTTAATAAAGCTGTTGTGGTGTTGTTACAGTCTGCGTCTTCAAAAGCTAACGTTCTTCCACGCTTTTTGGCGCGAGCATTCGATCACCCATCGCTTGTGGGACAGTTTACGCATCAGTAGCGCATCTGTGGCCAATGCCACCTGCTCACCAAAGCCAAATCTTTGAGATTGAGCGGAAATACAAAAACAGGCCAGGACTAGTTCGCTAGCCACGTCGCCTGCAGTACAGCGGTTAGCTGTCACAAGGATCTCCATTGGTCTCCATGCATTGAGTTAATACTGACGAAAATCAAGAATAGAAATGTCAGATATTAATAAAGAAGTAGTGGATCTGGTGTGGGGCAGACCTAGTGGCGGAGGAGTCCCTGCATCCCTCTTCCGCAGGTGGTCACAAGGTAAGTTAAAGCAGTTTTGATTCTTTAATTAATAGATTAAACAAATCTTAGTAATGCTGACATAGATTTTCAAGGTTGAAACTCTGTTTAAAGGAGATACGTCCATTACTTAAATTGTAAAATCTGCAGTGGTCAGCGCAGAAGACCAATGCCAAGACCATGTTACTTAAGCCTGTCTGCTTGCCCAGTTATAAATTGTGATGAATTGCTAAGCTGAGACTTGTGACATTGACTTTGGTTTGTGTTCTCTGTGTTTCTTTCTACAGGCTTTGTGTTCAGTGAGGCTGAACGCTCTGCATTGGAGCAGTTTGAAGGTGGACCATGTGCTGTCATTGCACCTGTGCAGGTATTTGCCTTTATTTTTTTCTGTTCACAGGTCGTGATGTTTAGTCAGTATGCGTACATTCACGCCTTTGTAAAGTCCAGTGATGTAATATACAGGTTGATGACAAATAAAACAAAAATCCAGGGAAACCGGAACCATGCCGACAGTTTTTCCAAGTGATTGCATTTATTCCATTCTGATCGGGCAGTAATTTTTGACAGCAGTGAAAATGAGGCAGCAAGGAACAGAAGTAAAGTGTATAGGATGGCTTGTGCTGTTGTTTAACAGATGATGAAATGTCTTGTGTGTGTGTGTATGTTTATCATTCATCAGCTAGAAAAAAAAACTTATTTTGAAAGTAATGTTTATATATATTAGAGGTGGGCATAGATTATTTTTTTTTAATCTAGATTAAAATGGCTCATTAGAAAGGCATTCTGTATATGTGTGCTACCTTAATAACGACTAATAGTAAAGCCCTATTCAGACGGGACTAGTTTTATAATGACTTGATGTTAATCCCATCTGAATCTGCCATGCCTGTGTTTTTCTGTCACAACCTCTGTGATAATTCCAAAAGCGATGTCTGTGATATTATTTTTCACAACGCTTTTCCTTGTGTGTTGTAGCCAATCCGATATGCCGTAGATGCTCTAACCAGATGCACGTTTAATATATTTTGATATTTAAAAGAAATAAGTAATAACAAATAAAGAGCCAGATCATGTAAACTGTTAAGACTGGTTACATATGTTTTAATTATTAAAATTAAACATGGGTTTACTACAAATAAAAATCATAATAGTTAACCTAAAGTTACCACACATTAACATGGTTTTGCTATACTAGCCATTTAGCTTCACCATGGTATTTGGGATTATACTAATTGTAATCAATCTGAATGACTTTAGCAAAGCACGCATACAGAGCGCGTGATCTCTGTGACGCCCACATGTACAAAACAGACCCTCTCACCTCTGTAATAAACAGGGAGATGTTAGTCCCGTCTGAAATAGATCACGGACGTCAGGTGATAAGAATCGAAGCTCACACGTACAGTACTTTAGAAAACTAGTCCCGTCCAAATAGGGCTACAGTGCAATTCGACTAGGTATACATCCACGCTAAAATGTAGTGAAAGTCACCATAGCTTGAGTAGTATTGACCCAGCTCCCAATTGAATTGAATTGAAACATTGTCAGCCCAAGACTCTGCCAAGACACTTAAAGATTACACTGAAATATGCCATTAGGGTTGTAACGGTATGGCGGTTTATTGTGGTATTGACATGTGCGATTATCATATTGTACACATTTCCTTATTCGTAGTTTTGAAAAATAAAAAATAAAACCAGATCTCAACTACGCTGCAGTGTATATGCAACTTCTTTCCGCTTGACTGCTTAGACTCCACCCATACCCATACAGCGGAGAAAATGTCCGATACAGAGGCTGCTAATTTTAATATATATCTTCCGCTGAGAGTCGCTGCTATAGGAGGAAACAAATCGAACATGTTCTCCCATATCCCCATAGCCATATATTGTAATTCTATATTCTGTGTCTCTGTATGAATGAGCAGCGCTGATTCATTGTAGTTGAATGTTTATAATATATAATGTTTATAATAATAAGGATAGTTTAATACCATATACCATGAAAATGATATTTTCTGAGACGATTATCGTACCGTGAAAATCTCATACCGTTACAACCCTATATGCCATTTGCCTTTATATCAGTCTTCAGATTCTGAGCAGTTACAGTGGAACAATTCCAAAAATCCTATGTTGTCTGATGGGCACAGATCCTTTTTTTTCCCATTTCACTTTACTTCACCACTTTTCCAGTTCAGTCTAGTTGGGAGGATCAAATCTTTTAAATATTTTGACCCAATTGTAGAACATATTGTTGACATTTATCATGCAATTCCTAGCATATTTCTGTGTGAGCTTATGTTCAGAAAATACATGAATTTCTGCTAATGTGTGATCCTCGGTTGCTTGGTGTTCTTTGTAACCACTTACAAAGTTGGCAAGTGTGTGATACCTGCTGTTTTTAAATCTGTTCAGATTTTAAGTCATATTGTATTCCAGCCACTAGTTTTGCAATGGTATTCCAAATATATCTTAAATTCTACTTGATCTGAGCATTCGCATGATATCCTTTCTGTAACAGTTCCGGTAACACTGGTCCAGTTGCTATCTGATCTACAATATACATGTATTGAGATGTGGTTTGTTGGCAGATTGTTTCTTTTGTCAAGTTAAGTGGAACCCCTAACGATTTGTATGTTTTGTTTGTGTTATTTTGTCAGGCTTTCCTGTTGAAGTACATTTTGTTTACCACTGAAGGCTCAAACTGGAAAGATATCTCAGGTTTGTTGGTTTTACATTATTTTAAAAGGGTGCATTTAAAACTCAGACAAGGCACTTATGAGCATCTCACACAAATTATAAGTAGCATAAGAAGCATTAACATAATGTAAAAAAGATTATGTAGACTACTCAGATAAATAATTTATGAATTTGATATTTAGGTGGTGTCGGTACATAAATTAAGCATTGTTATAAGTCTTTTAAAGCACTTTTCTGCGCATTATGAAAGTAAGTTATGAAATGAAAGTCATCTTGAATCTTATTATTATTATTATTATTATCTTATTAATTGAATCACACAACATGATTTACTTCGGTTGGCACTAGTCAATTTCCTAGTGTTTGCACCATTATTTACCGCCCAGAAAAAGCATGGCTTAATCAGTTTGTGCCTGTGTTAGCATCTTATTATAGCTCTGCTCTTAGTGGATTGCATTGGTCATTATGGAAATGCACCGGTTGTGCATTTTGTCCGTAAATCACCTGCAGAATTTTCCACTCCCATCGGTGCTTTTATGGGATTGTACTCTCATGCTAATTTGCCCTGTTGAGTAAATCTGACCTTATTTCTTATTCCAGGCAAATTACAATTGTAGCATTCTAAGACCTTATTACCTGGCCCCCTTAATACATGCTTTTTAATTTATTTTTGTCCTCTGGAACACTTTACATTTCACTTGAAGACATGTGACAACATTGTAGAATGTGTCCTTTTGTTTAGCTAAAGAAATGTAGTTTTCTTCTCCGCCCATCATCTCCTCCTCACTCCTTTGTAATGATCATATTTAACATTCTTATCTGTTGCCCTCATTAGTATGTGTATTTGTTATTCGGCTTGATCGTCATAAACAGAGAGAGTAGTCATGTCCTACCAATGTGAATTTGTTCAAACTGGATTAGTTTCATGGGATTTTGCAAGACATTTGAATTATATGCAAATGCAATTAATTCTTATATAATATATAATGAGTAGTTGCACACATCCTTTAATTCCCAATCTATTTGGCTGATACCGGGTTAAAGTTAATAGCATGTAACTATAATGGGACACCGTATATCGAGTGAAGGATGTAACAAGTGGTCATTTAGTGGCAAAACTGATTGACTTGAATCTTTGAAGCAGCACAGAAATCCGATACATGGCTTGACATGTGTGTTGTGTATTCTTACAGAGGAAGAGCAGAAGACTGTCTTGTGCTCCACCCTCAGTGAGATTCTGGAGTCTGCCTGCCTCAATAAGACACAGGCCTTTCACCTGGCCACCTTGCCTCATGCTAAAACCACAGACAGCAGTGACATCACTGACAGCCACCCAGAGCCTGAGTCAAGCCAAACTACTGACACACCTCGTAAGAAAATTAGCAACAGTGATTTTCAATGTTTTACAGATACTGAACTGGGCCAAGTGACTTCTTTTTAATAATACCTAACTCTGGTCCGTATTATTTGGTATATCTTAACTCTCCTTTCACAGGGAATGCATACAGTAGATTATCCAACACAGCATGCTAGTGTAAACTTGAGATGTGTATTCTTATTAACCGTGAACTTGCACATAATCTTCTCTGGACTGTTGTGTCTTGTTAAATGTTTGTGTTTTTGCATGGTGTGTGTGTGTAGCTGCTTTGGCTGCTGAGGAGCTTGGCTTTGAGAGGTTTCACAGCGTCATACAGTAAGTGCACAAACTTAACTCCACACCACGTTATTTGGTGTTTCGCTTTCCTTATGTCTTCACTGCACTTATGTCTTCAAATTCCAGGCAGAAATCTCCAGTAGTGTAGAACCAACTAATTTCACAATGAAATAAGGCTTGTAGCTTAAAAAGAATCTTTCCCAAATGATAGTCAAGTTGTGGTTACTTCTTCCTCAGGAAGAGGACTCTCAGGACTGATGTGGAGTTGAGAGAGGTGGTGCTGTCACTGTACGACACTTGGAGGAACAAATTCGGGGTTCTGCTATTTCTGTATTCTGTCATACTTACAAAGGTATAACTTAACTTTAAAAATCGCTTTGCCTGTTTTTGAAAATGCCTTTTAAAAACAAGACAATAATGAGTAGGGATGCTCCGATCATGATCGGCCTATATGTTTGCGCGTTTTGTCAGTAAAGCCGGTCCTGTAATAAGCGCTAAA